>JAKEPQ010000964.1:0-14107 GCA_024500445.1 Entomyzon cyanotis
GAGAGACATGTGTCGCTGTTGAGCGGCTAGCTGAGGACTGACCCAAGTTCTCAGACAAGGAAAGAGAGGAGAAAAGGAACTTTATTGTTTTGAATTCCATATATATAGAGTCTACAGAAGTGCCCCAGATTGGTCAGCCCGAGACCTCCCCCTAGGCACAATTGGCCAAGCCCGAACTCACTCAATCCGGAGAAACTGTTTGCAAAACATCCAAACTTTATCTTGTTTATGAAATATAGCAAAATGTTCCCACGGGAAGAACCTGTGCTAGCCACAGCTCCCCCTTTTGTTTAAGATCAGAAGGCATTGCTTGTGAGCCCCAGTGGATCAGCATGAAGGATCTGTTTGGTAATGGCCAGTTACCAAACAGAGCCTGGTCAAAACTCAAGAAGGAGTCTGTCCGGAGGTGGCCAGCCACCGAACAGAGCCCGAACCAGATGCTGATTAAGGTGGTCAAAGAGGCCCCTTGCAATACCCTAGATAGAGTATATATAAAACGAAATCTACATATAAATCTGTAATTCAACAAAACATGCTTTCAAAGTCCTTGCTTTCTGACTCCATAAATGAGTTTCAGTCTCTGCTTGTGGATGGACCGGCTTCTTGGTCATCATCAGAAGGATCGCTCGGTTGGTGTTCGGCATCCTGGTTGTCATTTTGAGGTTGCTGGTTCTGTCTTGGGAGCCGCAGATCAGGGCGGACGCATTTTGCAGGCAGCCATCGTACCCCAGTATCTGTGGAGACGCAAGCATACCCTCGACCCCAAGCAATAAGCTCATGTGGGCCTTCCCAGGTGTTAGTAAGTAGGTTCCGTACCCATACCTTCGCCCGGGGCAAACGCAGACTCGCCCGAAGACTGCAATGAGAGAAAATGGTTCAAAATCACAGGATTATTCGAATTTGGTGGCACTGTAAGGTGATTGATTGTGTACAAAGCTTTTTCCAATCGACTCTGTGGTGTTTCCCCATGCATTCCCCCTCTTTGCCTTTCCAAGACACGCTTCAGAGTACTGTGAGCGTGTTCCACAATGGCTTGGCCAGTAGGAGAATGCGGAATACCGAACGTGTGGTCTACACCCCATAGGTGTAAGAACTGCCGCGTCTTCTGTGAGGCGTAGGCAGGACCATTGTCGGTTTTCACAGTGGCTGGCACCCCCAGGACCGAGAAGGCTAATTTCCAATGGGCAATGGCATCACGGCTTTTCTCTCCAGTATGGGCAGTCGCCCACATAGCTGAAGAGAAAGTGTCAACAGACACATGCACATACTTGACTCGGCCAAATTCTGGAATGTGTGTCACATCCGTCTGCCACAGCTGCAAGGCCTTTAGACCTCTGGGGTTCACCCCCGATGGCAGAGGAGCAGCGAGTCCGTGGCAGTCAGCACAAGCACTGACAATGTCACGAGCCTCAGTTGGCGTCAATTGAAACTGCTTCTGCAGGGTATGTGCACTTTGATGAAAGAAACTGTGCGATGCCTTGGCTTGTGCGATTTTGTCAGGCTGAGGTGCCACCCATGCAGGGTTGGCTAACATGTCAGCCCTGGCATTGCCTTCTGTTATAAAGCCTGGTAAATTGGTGTGGCTTCGAATGTGCAGAATATAATATGGATGCACTCGAGCCTGAATCGCCTTCCACAGGGTTCGCAATAGCGAAAACAGAGTCGCATTATTGACTTCTTTTAGAAGTGAACAATCCAAACGTTTCGTTATGTCTGCTACATAGGCAGAATCAGTGACCAGATTCAAAGGCACCTGAGAGAACCGCTGAAAAGCCATGGCAACTGCTTTCAATTCAACCAGTTGAGCAGAGCCTGTCTCGTGGCCTTTCAGCACCTGCCACTCAGATCCTTCCTTCCAGGTAACAATGGCCTTTCCTGTTTTCCCAGAACCGTCCATAAAGACGGTGGGTCCGTGAACTGGCACCTGGCTGTTCTTTGGCCGCAACATGAGATTGACTGAATTTGCCAGCTGCAACAATTTGTGACTGGGCAGATGATAAGCAATCTGCCCTGAGAAATTTTGCAGTGCACTTTGCAAAGGAGCGCTATTAGCAAGACTCCATTCGAAATTGTCCCGTGGTATCGGAACAACAATCGTTGCAGGATCAGCTGCCATCAATTGTAAACACCGATACCGGCATTTAATTATCAGGCAGGCTATCAATGCGAACAATGTGGGTGCTGTCTTTTTTTGCTGATGGGGCAAAAAGACCCATTCCAGGATGTGCAAAGGATCATCCCATTGTTTGTTCCACTGGCCAATGATACCTGTAGGTTGGAGGTCTGGAGCAGTAATGAAAACAGTGATATATCAGTAGAGGGATCTACTCGATAAACCTGATGAGCAGAAACAGCTTGCTGCACTTCGTTCAGCACTCGTTGCGCCTCGGGAGTCAATTGTCGAGGCGAGTTTAGGTCAGAGTCCCCTTTCAAAATATCAAAAAGTGGGGAAAGTTGTGCATTGGTCAGTCCCAAATACGGACGTAACCAGTTGATGATGCCTAGCAACTTTTGGGCATCATTTAGAGTCTTAATAGTGTCTGAGAACTGCACCTCTTGATGCTGTATGGTTCGATCCAAAATTTTGACTCCCAAATATTTCCAAGGAGGCTGTTGTTGAACCTTTTCCGGAGCAACCTGCAACCCATAGGAGTGCAAGGCATCGAGCAGTCGAGGCTGTAACCTCCGCAACTCATCCTGGGTGGCTGCTGCCACCAGGATATCGTCCATATAATGGTAGCAGAGTGCCTCAGGAAACTGCTCACGGATTCCGGACAAGGCCTGCGCGACATACCATTGACAGATAGTCGGGCTATTTTTCATGCCCTGAGGTAACACTTTCCATTGAAATCGCTTTACAGGCTCCGCATTGTTAATTGCAGGCACAGTAAAGGCAAACTTTGGTCTGTCATTGGGGTGCAAAGGGATTGTAAAAAAGCAATCCTTCAAATCAACGATCAAGATTTCCCACTCTGTGGGAATCATCGTGGGTGAAGGCATGCCAGGCTGTAAACTCCCCATACTTTCCATCACTGCATTGACTTTCCGGAGATCTTGCAACAGTCTCCATTTCCCCGATTTTTTCTTAATCACGAAAACTGGGGTGTTCCAGGGACTGGTAGAAGGCTCAATGTGTCCCTGTTTCAGTTGCTCCTGAACCAGCTGACAAAGGGCGACTAATTTGTTTTTCGGCAAGGGCCACTGTGGTTCCCATATTGGTGTTTTGGTCAGCCATCGTAAAGACAGCGTGGAATATGGTGCGCCCTTGCACACAGTGACCCCCTATCAAAAATTTGTCGTGATCCGCACCCCCCAAGCTGCCAACACGTCCCGTCCCCAGAGGTTCACTGGAGCTGGAGTGACATAAGGCCGAATGGAGGCCGTGTGTCCCTCTGGATCCTTCACCAACACAGGTCGCTTACTCAACCGACTCTGTGTTGTTCCCCCCAACCCCGCGATATTCAGTCCCACCGGGCACAAAGGCCACGTAGGAGGCCACGAAGTGGCAGAAAGGATCGTCGCATCAGCACCTGTATCGATCAAACCTCGGACTCGAACTCGATGTGGACGTGCTTTCGGCATGATGAGGGTACATGTCATCTGTGGTGACTCATTGGAGATAGATGCGGCCCAGTAGACCTGCGGAAGTCCTGGCAGTTCAGTGCCGTCACCTCCACCAGCTTGCTGGTCTACCCTGGGAATGGAAGACTTACAAGGCAACAAGTGAGCAAGGCAAGTGTGCGCAGGAATGGTGACAGGAGGATCAGGAGTGGAAACCGTAGCATGAATTTGGCCCTCGAAACCAGCATCTATGAACTCTGGAAGAACCAGGATTCCTTGGCTAGTGGCCTCAGGCCCTGCCGTGAGCAGTGCACCGGTCCCCTGATCCAGGGAACCGTCCACCTCCAAGGGAATCCTGTGGGCATCGTCAGATTCTAAGACGACTGTTGCTGCGGTGTAGGCGTTGATCCGGGCTGAGCCTTTGGTGCCTCTTCCACATTGACCGGGTAAGCCTGAGCCATCACCCTGTTCTGGGGGAACTGTTGTGATGGGGGCAAATCCCCCATTTTGCACCCCTCTTCACGTTTCCCGACAGGGGTCGACCATCTACATGGTACTGTGACCTGCAGTAGTCTGAAGTGTGACCTGGCCTACCACACCTCTTACACTGAGGAGTCTCGGTCCCTGAATTTCCCTTCTTCCCGGAATTATCTTTCTGTTTAGATTTGACCCGTTTCCGTTTGTTCCCAGATTTGGGCTGTTTTTTATCCTGATCAGTGGGTCCCTGATCTGAGGACAAAAACGCAGCCAAGGAGACTTTTCCCTGATTTTCTGACTGCACCCTGGTGCAAGCTCGCATCATCTCCTGCACAGAAGGATCCCCCGGTAGGGCATTGATGATCCTTCTACATTCGTCATTGGCATTGTCTCTTGCCAAATGTTTCATCAGGATCTGTCTCGTGGACGAATCCTCAACCTGCTTTTCTAAAGCTGCTGCCAGCTTTTCAAGAAATGACATGTAAAGTTCGGATTGCCCCTGCCGTATCTGTGTATACCGTGTTTGCGGGGCAACCATCTCAATAGTTTTCAAAATGGCTCCCATACCGAGCTGTTGGGCTTGCTCCAGGATCCGAGGATCCCAGGCAGCCTGAACGTTGGGGTTAGTATAAGGTCCCTTACCCATGAGGACCTCAGCCCCAATCAAGCGCCTAGGATCCTCGGCAGGCAAGGATGCATTCCTCCTCACCTGTTCCTCAACCATCGCTTTCCAATTGTCCTCAAAGGCGTTGTACTGCATGGGGTGAAACAGCACCTGAGCGAGGTACATAATATCAAAAGGAGCAAGCAAATCACTATTTATCACTCTAAGAAGTTGCATCACCACAGGAGAAGACAAACCAAATGTCGCCACTTTGGTTGCCAAATCGTTTGTGACGTGCCATGCGATGGTGGAGTGGCTGTTCCTCGTGTCCATGGCATCTGGGCCAGGCACATACACAGGAAAAGCCTGAACGTCCCCTTGCGGGAAGCCACCACCATCTGAACCTGCCACAGCAGATTCACACCCCTCTCTCTGTTTGGGCACCCCAATCTTCCCTACAAGGTCCCAGTCCCCTGCCTCCAGGGCACCCTTCTTGACTGATTCCCAGAACTGCAGGGAGTCACGCGGGCGAAAAAGCCCTACGCCAGTGCGGCGTCTCCAAGGGTTAGCCAGGACCCAATGCCCCCTCTTTTTCGTCGCCCGCGTGAACCCCCCGCCCAGGAGGAAGAATGCCGTCCTCATCACAGCCGGAGTCGTCCGAGCAGGGCTTGCAACCAGCACTCCCCATCACATAGGACGGAGACTGACCGGAGGCAGCGCCCGCGCTAAGAAACTGCGCGGCGACCGGGACGGGGGAGGGGCAGGAAGACGGCGGCGACACCAGCGCGTCGCCAGGCGCGCCCGCCAAGCCCGCCGGCACAGCGCCAGCACGCCGCGCCAGGGCTTCACTTGTCACAGAACCCGGCAGAGGAACCGGCACCTGCCCAGGGCCAAAGCGGCCCCGCGCCACCGGCACCACGCCGGCCGCCGGGCCGCCAGGAAGTCCAGACCCCATCCGGGGACCCGGGGGACGGACTCCCGGGCCAGCCCCACACGGACCGTGGGGCCTGCAGGAACAGACCTCCATCCGCTGCCGAATCGCAGCCACCTCGGCCAGTAAATCATGAAAAAATGAAAGCGGAGGAAAACCCGCCACGCCCGGCACGGACGCCGCGTCCGCCGGGCCACAGGGAAGCCGGGCCGGCCCCGCACCCGCGGGAACGCCAGTCAAAGCCCCCCGCCGCGGAAGCACCGCCCGCCGGCGACTCCCCTTCCGGCCCCACGACCGCCCCGGAATCGGCCGCACCCGCGGCCACTGCGGCCAGGGGCCGCGCCGCCGCCGCGCCCGCCGGGCTCGGCAAAACGCCGGCCTCTCCCGAGCCAGCCGCCGCCCGCGCGGAAACTCCCGCGTCGGCCGAAACCACCGGCAGATCCGGAACCGGGACCCCCGCAGCATCCCCCACCCCCACACCGACAGCCCCTGCCGCGCATCCCGGCTGCCCACGGGGGAGGGGCAGCCCGGCGCTATTCCGCAGGGGAGGGGGGGTTCTGAGGCTGCGCACTCCGCGGCGGCAAAGGCGGGGGGACCTGCGCAGCGGCCGCGGCAGAGCCGACCCGCGGTCCTCCATTCTTCAGCAACCCGGCCAGCTGCTCCGTCGGGTGGACATAAGTGCGCTTAGGTAGATCAGCTGGAGAAACATACTGAGGCCCCGCGGCTGCATCCGCCGCCAGGGACGGGACGTCAGAGTCCGTCTGGGCCGGCGCGTCCTTCACGCTCCACCCCACGGTCGAGAGCAGGGGCCCCACGTCCGTACAAGCCCAGAGCTGCGAATCATAGAACGCCTGCCCTTCCAAAGCGTCCCAAATGTCTCTCCAAACCCCATGGAAGCGGATCGTAGAGCCGTCTCCCCGCATCCACTCCATGGCCAAACGCGGCCGACCACGAACCAAAACTCACAGTCCAGCGCCACATCCCAAACGGCCCGGGACACGTGGCCTGCGACCCATTCCAACAAGGCCCGAGTGACCCGCGGCGACTGATCGGACGCGGGGTCATCCTCAGAGACCTCCAGAAAAGCCCGCAAGAGCCCATCCGCAGGAACGGGGAGGTCCATGTCCGAATCAGAATCAGCCATGCCCCAGGGCAGGCAGAGGGGGGGATCCAGGCCCGGGGGCAAGACTGCCGCGTACCTGCAACTGCGCGCAGCACACGTCGGTGGTCACCAGATGTCGCTGTTGAGCGGCTAGCTGAGGACTGACCCAAGTTCTCAGACAAGGAAAGAGAGGAGAAAAGGAACTTTATTGTTTTGAATTCCATATATATAGAGTCTACAGAAGTGCCCCAGATTGGTCAGGCCGAGACCTCCCCCTAGGCACAATTGGCCAAGCCCGAACTCACTCAATCCGGAGAAACTGTTTGCAAAACATCCAAACTTTATCTTGTTTATGAAATATAGCAAAATGTTCCCACGGGAAGAACCTGTGCTAGCCACAAGACATGTAATTTTAATTTTATGCCTAGGTATGCAAAGGAAATAGGGGAATGATTTTGTCTTCTCCTTACCTGGACTTCAAGGCAGGGCAAAGTGTTCCTGTATCCACACAGATGCTTTCACAAGAGAGCATCTGAAACACTCTGTACACGTAGTATTTGTTTCTGTTTTGATTAAATGCCCAGCTAAAAGTTGCCAGTGTTTCCCTGCGAATGTTTAGGTGAGCATCTTCATTAGAAAGCAATGTGCTGTGTCTGTCTCTAGGTATAACAAGCAGCATTTAACCACTCCCTGCGTAGGGTCTACAGAAGCTGTTAGAGCCTGCCAAGTGCTTCAAGAGCAGCCTGCCAAGAGACTGCCTGCTAAGCAACCAAGAAAGGAGATGGTCAGGAATATGAGGGCAAAGGTAATTTGGTTGAGAGTAACTGTGTTGTGATAATATGCATTATTTTTAGATGAAGAACAAGAGGCAAGATCAATTAAAATCCAATGGACTCTATACAAGAAGACTCCAATAAACCCTGGGAACTAGAAGGTAAGTTCTCATGGGAAACATGTCAAAAGCAGAAGGAATTCAGTAGAGTTGGCATTTCCTTAAAGAAATTATGTTTAGGGTACAAACACAAACAATCCTACACTGTAGGAGGATAGTCAGAGTTCAACTTGCTACTTGGCTAAGCAGCACAGTCTTCAATGACCTGAAACACAAGAAGGAAATTTACAGAATGTGGAAACCAGGTCAAACTCCTAAGGACAAGTATGAAAGAATAGCATTAGATGCTGAAAAAAAGTCATAAGGATAAAGAACAAATTTAACTGCAAAAAGCAATGGATATAAGAGATAGCAAGAAAACAAATCTGGAAGGAAAAGAAAAACCTAGTGATAGTTCACCTGTGGAAGGCTGATGTACATTTTCCATCATTCTTCATAAAAGAGTGAACAGTAATTACATGAGTAATAATTAAACTCAGTAATAAAGAATCTGTCTATAACAGGAATAGAACAGGACCTAAAAGAATTTGAAAATACTGTATTTCACCTTATCCTCAAGTATACTGCTACAGCATGTCTCCCAAAAAGCTCTCTGGTGGCTGTTGATGCACTAAGTGTGCCTGGACCGAGATAGGAACCTACACCCCTGCACAGATTCAGATGGCTACTTCACAGGCTGCTAAAGAAGTGAAATGAGTGCTATACAGAGTGATACCTGAGCCTGAGGAAGTGCATGTTAAGATACCTTGGGAATGGGGAGAAACAAGCTCAGATGTGTTAGCTTCATCTGAAAGCTTTCAGAAGTTGTGTGAGAAATATGGGAAGTGGTGAACACAGTGTCCACCTCTATAAAAGCAAGAAATGAAGAAGACATCAATTCTGGAAACATACTAGAAAAAATAAAAATGTAGATTATTCATAAAAGCTTGGATATAGTTAAGGTATATTGGTTTGTAGTTTTTGGCATGTTGGTTATTAATTTCTGTAACATAGCAACAAGTCTTACAAATAGAGAAGCAGTAGGTCACATAATATGTTTTAATTTTAATAATGTTATTGACATTATAGCATTGACTCATAACATTTTCAAAAGTATATTAAAGTGAAACTATTTCTGGAAGAGTGAAAAACTACCTGGGCGGGGGAAACAAACAAGGAAAACAAAACCAAGCAAACAAAACCAACACCAAAACCACAGACTAAGACTTGGTTTTAATCATTCACTATGAAACTCAAAAATCACAATCAGTGAGATTCTAGCTGGGCCTATTCTGGGCCAACTAATGGCCTGGATCACTAATGATCTGGCTAAAGGACCAATCCTTCAACCTTGTAGATAACAATAAGCCCATATGAACAGTAAACTCATTGCTTGATACATTAAACTCAGCATGCTTTTGACAAAAAAGATAAATCATCTGTAGGAGAAAACATATTGCAATACACTTGTGTTTACAAGTGTGAGGTTCTAAGGGGGAATAATAGTTCATAAAAATGTGGCAGCCATTCTGCCAAAAAAGGGATAAGAGGGGTAGGAGTCAGTCACAAGCTATCCACGAATCAGTAGTGTTACATCATATCAAGAATGCAAACTGCATATTAGGAAGAGAAACTGCTTTGATTGTACATTTGCTTGATACATCAAGGAATACCTCCTATCATATTTCTGTCTAGCACAGCAACCAGTGGCACTGGGTCCTGTT
This sequence comes from Entomyzon cyanotis, assembly GCA_024500445.1. Taxonomy (NCBI): domain Eukaryota; kingdom Metazoa; phylum Chordata; class Aves; order Passeriformes; family Meliphagidae; genus Entomyzon; species Entomyzon cyanotis. The sequence goes on from JAKEPQ010000964.1 coordinate 9,271, forward strand.
CAAGCAAAATTGTTCCAAGAGAAGGCAGACCAACTGGAAAGAATCCAGGGAAAAGCAGAGAAAATGGTCAGTTGTCTGGGGAAAAAGAAAAGCCACAAGCAAGAAAGATTGAAAGAATCAGGGTTACTCAGTTTAAAGAACAGAGGGGCAACTGAACACATGAAAATTATCACCTACATAAGTTACCTCTAGGGAGGTAAGGAGGGATTTCATTTTTTTATCCGTAGTGGATTAAGTGATGGGTTCAAATTATGACTATTCACAGACTATGACCCAATTCACAGAGGGTTATGATATATATTAAGAAAATCTTATTAACAATGAAGACAATTAGATACTTTTTCATTTCTGAGGTACAGTTGATTCCCTTTTGGAGCTGCAGAATGCACAAGGTGAAGTCTTGAGGTCTTTTCCAGTCTCCTTTTCTTTAAGTCTGTGGTTCATCCTGTGGTATAATTTAGAAGCCTCATCTTACCTCTCTAGAAAAACTACATTTACCAAAGATTTCATGCTAAGTTATACAACTCCAGACTGTTATTTCAATATAGCAACTCCAAACCAACGAAGCCACTATGAGGCTTAACACATCTAGATTGCTATGATGTCACTTTTTTCTTCTGAATATCCCATTAGCTCTCGTAAGAAATATGAAGAGTTTTGGCAAAAGAACTGCTGTCTTCCAGAGAGTAGTGTATCTGATATTTGATGGTTGTACACTGCTATTTCAAATGCCAGAAGTGTGTTCTTTCCTCAGGATTCCAATGGAGTCTGCTAGAGAAATCTTCTTATCTGCTGAAGCCTGCCCTTCTGGTGAGCTACTCCACAAACTTCTAATAAGACACAGAGCTCATTTGCCTCTGGCCACACTTATTACGATGAGAGATGAAAGACACTGAACTGAGTGAAATGAGATGTGGGCAGAAAATATGGAGAGATACTTTGTTAGAGGGCTGCAGAATCAGATTTCTTCATCTAAGATTTTTTTCATGTGCTCGTTCTTTGTATTAATCAAGCTTCAAGATCACATGAGTTTAATAAAGTATTCTCACTTGGCAGAAAAGATTAAATTCCTTTTGCTTGCCTTCCATCAAAGATCAAATTCTGTCAATGTACAGACATTCTTGACCAAAGAACTTGTGGTGGTTTTGATTGGCCCAAAACATCAGTGAAGTGTTTTTAACATCTAGGAGAAATTTGGACCCCTCAGAAGCTGTTGTAGTAGGCCTGGAGAGGTGTCTGAGGGGTGGGGTGTGGCACAAAGATGGCTCCTGTGTGTCCTGAGTGCAAGTTCTGGAAGTTTTTACATCAAGTCCAGCAGAGCCAATCTCTGATGGCTCTGAAGGTGATGGACATGCTGCCGGCCAAGTTTGGGCCAATTAGAGGTGCTAGTTATGCCTCTGTGAAAACATATTTAAGAAAAATTCAAAACAAAGCAGGCACGCACTTCTTTCACTTCTTTGTAGTTGGAGGAGGAGGAGGTGGAGGTGAAAATATGTGAGGGAGAACAGCATGGAGATGCCAAGGTCAGTGAAGAAGGTGGGGGGGGAGGAGGGGCACCCAGTGCTGGAGCTGAAAACCCTCTGCTAGCCACAGTGAAGGCCATGGGGGGGCAGGAGGTCCCCTGCAGCCCATGGAGTCCACAAGGATGCAGAAATCCACCCACAGCCCATGCCAGAAGAGCAGGTGGATGCCTGGAAAAGACTGTGAACCAGTGGGAGTCTCATCTAAGAGTTAAAACTGCAAAGGCCTTCCAAAGGAGAGAAAGGCCTTGCTCCTGGCATGGAAGCAGCCTGGCCTCGGCTCGGGAGAATCTGCACAGCACCTTATGGACAAAAGAACTCATGTTGCAGCAGAATTTCAGGCGGGATGTTGCTCGTGAGATTGGACCCACGCCAAAGAAGTTCCCAGAGGACTGTCTCTCGTGGGAAGGACCCCTGGCTAAGTAGAGAACCTCTTTTCCTGATTGGACTGACCAGAGGACCCCTCAACCTGCCCCCTGTCTGTGCTGCTGGTTTGGAAAGAGGGAAAGGGGGAGGGGGTGAGCGCAGAGACTGCTTCTTAAGAGGGTGGGGGTGAGAGCAGAAAAAAACTGTCTGAAGAGAGAGAGAAACAAGTAGAGATAAAGAGTATTTGTAGTAGAAGAATTGTGGTGATGAGTAAATTTGAGAATCTGCTCTGTGGACTGAGAAGAGACCCCACACCCTGCCCCCCACCACCCGGCTTGTTGACTGTAAAGGAGGAAAGGGGGTGAATACTATAGGTTCGTAAGAGGGAGGGGGGAGTGAACCAAAACTGTATGAAAAGTTTATTTTTGCCTGCATTTATCCTCCAACTCTGTTAGGTAATTAAACACTTTTTGCAACTTTAAGCTTGGAGCCTGGTTGCCCTCTTTTCGCGCGTCCTCCTGGCAATGTCCTGTCGAAAACCCATGACAGAACTGTATCACATGGATGACCAGCTCAAAGAAAATCTCATAGAGGGATGTTTGTTGTACTAGTGCATTACAGAAGTTCCAAGGATATGTGACTCCACTGCCAGCAAATACCAGTGTTGGTCATTACCTGTATTGCCTCTGCAATTCACTTACATGGACATGCTCGGGTGATTTTTACAGAAAAAATCTCCTCAAAGCAGTTTTAATCTTGCAGAAAAACTAAATTTTTCTGCAAGATATAAACTATTTAAACCACGAAAAATCCATTTGGTACTCCTTCCTGGCCTCCTGAATTTCTATTGATTTTCTAAAATATACAATCTGTTTCTGTGAAACATATTTTTTAAACTCAGAGTAATATCCAGCATAGCATGAAATTCATGCTTACCTTACCAGAATACTGAAGGAGTCATACAACAAATATTATTTTTCCATAAATGCACTAGCCTATGATTTTTCTCTGGGTAAACTTTTTAGATTTTGCTGAAGTCAACTTTTGGTGAGGGCTAGGTATTTCATCTCAAATAGGGCTGAGAAGAAAAGAACAAATCAACTAAATCATTCATTTACACTATCAGGGTTTAAAAATTTATAAAGATGGGGAAAAACTTTACATCTAAAAGCAATGTCTCTGTATTCCTGTTTGGGTAACTATAACCACATCAATCTAAACCCACAAGGCAACATCAGTGACTGAGTCCCAAAGGCAAATACCAATAGCTGTGCCTCTGAGCCCATTTTCCATTGAAATTACGATGTAATAAAAAGTTTAATAAACTTAAAAAACAGAGTCCCAAGGGCCAGGTTCCACTACATGAAGCAATGGCTATCATGAGGCAAAAGTCCTATTCCCTCAAAGATAAAATATGTCAGTGGCATTTTTGGATGTGAAATAGATTTTTTTGACGATGCAGTATTGTTTTATAATACCAGTGTTCTCATAAGGCTTAAAAGATTAGAGATGTTAATTTAAACCATGTTAATTAGTAGCAACACTGTCTAAAATGAAGTAATAAGTAAGATAAACTTCAGTTTTCTCACAACTTCTACTCTTCCATAAAGAAGAAAGCAATAGCACCATGTGGATTTCGGAGAACTATTGTGGCCTTAAAAAAGCAGTTCTGCATGAAGTCTTGCAATGAAACTGTCTGGAAAGATCACCACTTTATAAATTATTGACTCTTCACTGTATTTTCTTCCCCCTCAGATCCTACTTCAGCCCGAACATAGTAATATAAATAAAACATGGCTTTTAATGGTCCTTTTAACAGTGATTTAAGAAACAGGACGGTATCATGTTGTGTAACCATAGTATGGGTTGTACAAATGTGGCTAACCATGTCTATGCCCAGCTGTGAGCGAGAGCTCACTCAGAGAGTGAGTGAGAGCAGAATGAGGAATGTCTACATGAATGAGGAAGGAACACGGTGGAAACACTTTGTACAGTCACAATTCAGTAGCACTTTTAGAGCTATCTCTTGCTTTGTCCACACAGGCATGACTAAATGAATAAAGCATGTCTCTGTTACACATTTACGTGCTTACTCAGAAAATTTGCCAATACCCTTCACAAGAATTTCTAACTAGTAAAGCATTCTTAGTATATGTGAAGCCCAAAGGGGAAAAATTCCCCCAAGGTGATCCTTCACTTCAGTTTTCTTTGTTTCAAATTTAGAACTATTAGTATCTTTCAAAAAGTCAAAATTTAAAAAATATTTAAGCAGAGTGTGAAATAGAAAAAATAGAAGCTACTAATTAGTTTGTATTGGCAATTGGTAACTCCCATTCAAATGCTGCAAGAGCTGAAAAACGAAAGCAGTTTACTGGCTCCAAAATAGTGTGGTAGAATTCATCCTACAGGTAAAAGGGCTCAGAAGTTTATGATTTTTATAGTGGAAAGATTTCCCAAGCAGCTTCAGGTTTTGACACATGAAAATCCAAAGGGAAAGATTATTCTGGAAATAATCTCAAAAACAAAACAACAGTAAAAGAAACTCTTGTGCGCTTTTGTATTTTCTGCATGTTTTCATAAATAAAAGTCCTTGTACTAGTATAAAAATAGGTTCATACATCACATTGATAGATAAAAAAAATCAGAAATTTGAAAGGGCAAAAAATCTCTTGCTCCAGCCCTCTGGTGTGGCTAGCACAGGTCTTTCCCATGAGAATTTTTTCCTGTGTTTTATAAACAAAGATAAAGTTTGGATGTTATTAAAAACAGTGTCTCGAGATTTGGACAGTTCCAGCCTGGCCAATCAGGCCTAGGGGGAGGTTTCTGACTGACCAATCTGAGTGACCTCTGAAAAATCTATATAAGTTGGAATTAAATAATAAAAGCTCTCTTTTTTATGCCACGCTGAGAATCTGGGTCTTCTTTCTCTGCTAGCGGCTCAACAGCAACAT
>JAKEPQ010000968.1:0-27232 GCA_024500445.1 Entomyzon cyanotis
TGCTAGCCACAGCTCCCCCTTTTTGTTTAAGATCAGAAGGCATTGCTTGTGAGCCCCAGTGGATCAGCATGAAGGATCTGTTTGGTAATGGCCAGTTACCAAACAGAGCCTGGTCAAAACTCAAGAAGGAGTCTGTCCGGAGGTGGCCAGCCACCGAACAGAGCCCGAACCAGATGCTGATTAAGGTGGTCAAAGAGGCCCCTTGCAATACCCTAGATAGAGTATATATAAAACTAAATCTACATATAAATCTGTAATTCAACAAAACATGGTTTCAAAGTCCTTGCTTTCTGACTCCATAAATGAGTTTTAGTCTCTGCTTGTGGATGGACCGGCTTCTTGGTCATCATCAGAAGGATCGCTCGGTTGGTGTTCGGCATCCTGGTTGTCATTTTGAGGTTGCTGGTTCTGTCTCTGGAGCCGCAGATCAGGGCGGACGCATTTTGCAGGCAGCCATCGTACCCCAGTATCTGTGGAGACGCAAGCATACCCTCGACCCCAAGCAATAAGCTCATGTGGGCCTTCCCAGGTGTTAGTAAGTAGGTTCCGTACCCATACCTTCGCCCGGGGCAAACGCAACTCGCCCGAAGACTGCAATGAGAGAAAATGGTTCAAAATCACAGGATTATTCGAATTTGGTGGCACTGTAAGGTGATTGTGTACAAAGCTTTTTCCAATCGACTGTGGTGTTTCCCCATGCATTCCCCCTCTTTGCCTTTCCAAGACACGCTTCAGAGTACTGTGAGCGTGTTCCACAATGGCTTGGCCAGTAGGAGAATGCGGAATACCGAATGTGTGGTCTACACCCCATAGGTGTAAGAACTGCCGCGTCTTCTGTGAGGCGTAGGCAGGACCATTGTCGGTTTTCACAGTGGCTGGCACCCCCAGGACCGAGAAGGCTAATTTCCAATGGGCAATGGCATCACGACTTTTCTCTCCAGTATGGGCAGTCGCCCACATAGCTGAAGAGAAAGTGTCAACAGACACATGCACATACTTGACTCGGCCAAATTCTGGAATGTGTGTCACATCCGTCTGCCACAACTGTAAGGCCTTTAGACCTCTGGGGTTCACCCCCGATGGCAGAGGAGCAGCGAGTCCGTGGCAGTCAGCACAAGCACTGACAATGTCACGAGCCTCAGTTTGCGTCAATTGAAACTGCTTCTGCAGGGTATGTGCACTTTGATGAAAGAAACTGTGCGATGCCTTGGCTTATGCGATTTTGTCAGGCTGAGGTGCCACCCATGCAGGGTTGGCTAACATGTCAGCCCTGGCATTGCCTTCTGTTATAAAGCCTGGTAAATTGGTGTGGCTTCGAATGTGCAGAATATATGGATGCACTCGAGCCTGAATCGCCTTCCACAGGGTTCGCAATAGCGAAAACAGAGTCGCATTATTGACTTCTTTTAGAAGTGAACAATCCAAATGTTTGGTTATGTCTGCTACATAAGCAGAATCAGTGACCAGATTCAAAGGCACCTGAGAGAACCGCTGAAAAGCCATGGCAACTGCTTTCAATTCAACCAGTTGAGCAGAGCCTGTCTCGTGGCCTTTCAGCACCTGCCACTCAGATCCTTCCTTCCAGGTAACAATGGCCTTTCCTGTTTTCCCAGAACCGTCCGTAAAGACGGTGGGTCCGTGAACTGGCACCCGGCTGTTCTTTGGCCGCAACATGAGATTGACTGAATTTGCCAGCTGCAGCAATTTGTGACTGGGCAGATGATAAGCAATCTGCCCTGAGAAATTTTGCAGTGCACTTTGCAAAGGAGCGCTATTAGCAAGACTCCATTCGAAATTGTCCCGTGGTATCGGAACAACAATCGTTGCAGGATCAGCTGCCATCAATTGTAAACACCGATACCGGCATTTAATTATCAGGCAGGCTATCAATTCGAACAATGTGGGTGCTGTCTTTTTTGGCTGATGGGGCAAAAAGACCCATTCCAGGATGTGCAAAGGATCATCCCATTGTTTGTTCCACTGGCCAATGATATCCGTAGGATGGAGGTCTGGAGCAGTAATGAAAACAGTGATATCAGTAGAGGGATCTACTCGATAAACCTGATGAGCAGAAACAGCTTGCTGCACTTCATTCAGGACTCGCCGCGCCTCGGAAGTCAATTGCCGAGGTGAGTTTAGGTCAGAGTCCCCCTTTAAAATATTAAAAAGTGGGGAAAGTTGTGCATTGGTCAGTCCCAAATATGGACGTAACCAGTTGATGATGCCTAGCAACTTTTGGGCATCATTTAGAGTCTTAATAGTGTCTGAGAACTGCACCTCTTGATGCTGTATGGTTCGATCCAAAATTTTGACTCCCAAATATTTCCAAGGAGGCTGTTGTTGAACCTTTTCCGGAGCAACCTGCAACCCATAGGAATGCAAGGCATCGAGCAGTCGAGGCTGTAACCTCCGCAACTCATCCTGGGTGGCTGCTGCCACCAGGATATCGTCCATATAATGGTAGCAGAGTGCCTCAGGAAACTGCTCACGGATTCCGGACAAGGCCTGCGCGACATACCATTGACAGATAGTCGGGCTATTTTTCATGCCCTGAGGTAACACTTTCCATTGAAATCGCTTTACAGGCTCCGCATTGTTAATTGCAGGCACAGTAAAGGCAAACTTTGGTCTGTCATTGGGGTGCAAAGGGATTGTAAAAAAGCAATCCTTCAAATCAACGATCAAGATTTCCCACTCTGTGGGAATCATCATGGGTGAAGGCATGCCAGGCTGTAAACTCCCCATACTTTCCATCACTGCATTGACTTTCCGGAGACCTTGCAACAGTCTCCATTTCCCCGATTTTTTCTTAATCACGAAAACTGGGGTGTTCCAGGGACTGGTAGAAGGCTCAATGTGTCCCTGTTTCAGTTGCTCCTGAACCAGCAGACAAAGGACGACTAATTTGTTTTTCGGCAAGGGCCACTGTGGTTCCCATATCGGTGTTTTGGTCAGCCATCGTAAAGACAGCGTGGAATATGGTGCGCCCTTGCACACAGTGACCCCTATTAAAAATTTGTCGTGATCCGCACCCCCCAAGCTGCCAACACGTCCCATCCCCAGAGGTTCACTGGAGCTGGAGTGACATAAGGCCGAATGGAGGCCGTGTGTCCCTCTGGATCCTTCACCAACACAGGTCGCTTACTCAACCGACTCTGTGTTGTGCCCCCCAACCCCGCGATATTCAGTCCCACCGGGCACAAAGGCCACGTAGGAGGCCACGAAGCGGCGGAAAGGATCGTCGCATCAGCACCTGTATCGATCAAACCTCGGACTCGAACTCGATGTGGACGTGCTTTCGGCATGATGAGGGTACATGTCATCTGTGGTGACTCATTGGAGATAGATGCAGCCCAGTAGACCTGCGGAAGTCCTGGCAGTTCAATGCCGTCACCTCCGCCAGCTTGCTGGTCTACCCTGGGAACGGAAGACTTACAAGGCAACAAGTGAGCAAGGCAAGTGTGCGCAGGAATGGTGACAGGAGGATCAGGAGTGGAAACCGTAGCATGAATTTGGCCCTCGAAACCAGCATCTATGAACTCTGGAAGAACCAGGATTCCTTGGCTAGTGGCCTCAGGCCCTGCCGTGAGCAGTGCACCGGTCCCCTGATCCAGGGAACCGTCCACCTCCAAGGGAATCCTGTGGGCATCGTCAGATTCTAAGACGACTGTTGCTGCGGTGTAGGCGTTGATCCGGGCTGAGCCTTTGGTGCCTCTTCCACATTGACCGGGTAAGCCTGAGCCATCACCCTGTTCTGGGGGAACTGTTGTGATGGGGGGCAAATCTCCCTTTTTGCACCCCTCTTCACGTTTCCCGACAGGGGTCGACCATCTACATGGTACTGTGACCTGCAGTAGTCTGAAGTGTGACCTGGCCTACCACACCTCTTACACTGAGGAGTCTCGGTCCCTGAATTTCCCTTCTTCCCGGAATTATCTTTCTGTTTAGATTTGACCCGTTTCCGTTTGTTCCCAGATTTGGGCTGTTTTTTATCCTGATCAGTGGGTCCCTGATCTGAGGACAAAAACGCAGCCAAGGCGACTTTTCCCTGATTTTCTGACTGCACCCTGGTGCAAGCTCGCATCATCTCCTGCACAGAAGGATCCCCCGGTAGGGCATTGATGATCCTTCTACATTCGTCATTGGCATTGTCTCTTGCCAAATGTTTCATCAGGATCTGTCTCGTGGACGAATCCTCAACCTGCTTTTCTAAAGCTGCTGCCAGCTTTTCAAGAAATGACATGTAAAGTTCGGATTGCCCCTGCCGTATCTGTGTATACCGTGTTTGCGGGGCAACCATCTCAATAGTTTTCAAAATGGCTCCCATACCGAGCTGTTGGGCTTGCTCCAGGATCCGAGGATCCCAGGCAGCCTGAACGTTGGGGTTAGTATAAGGTCCCTTACCCATGAGGACCTCAGCCCCAATCAAGCACCTAGGATCCTCGGCAGGCAAGGATGCATTCCTCCTCACCTGTTCCTCAACCATCGCTTTCCAATTGTCCTCAAAGGCATTGTACTGCATGGGGTGAAACAGCACCTGAGCGAGGTACATAATATCAAAAGGAGCAAGCAAATCACTATTTATCACTCTAAGAAGTTGCATCACCACAGGAGAAGACAAACCAAATGTCGCCACTTTGGTTGCCAAATCGTTTGTGACGCGCCATGAGATGGTGGAGTGTGGCTAGCACAGGTTCTTCCCGTGGGAACATTTTGCTATATTTCATAAACAAGATAAAGTTTGGATGTTTTGCAAACAGTTTCTCCGGATTGAGTGAGTTCGGGCTTGGCCAATTGTGCCTAGGGGGAGGTCTCGGGCTGACCAATCTGGGGCACTTCTGTAGACTCTATATATATGGAATTCAAAACAATAAAGTTCCTTTTCTCCTCTCTTTCCTTGTCTGAGAACTTGGGTCAGTCCTCAGCTAGCCGCTCAACAGCGACAGTGGAGTGGCTGTTCCTCGTGTCCATGGCATCTGGGCCAGGCACATACACAGGAAAAGCCTGAACGTCCCCTTGCGGGAAGCCACCACCATCTGAACCTGCCACAGCAGATTCACACCCCCTCTCTCTGTTTGGGCACCCCAATCTTCCCTACAAGGTCCCAGTCCCCTGCCTCCAGGGCACCCTTCTTGACTGATTCCCAGAACTGCAGGGAGTCACGCGGGCGAAAAAGCCCTACGCCAGTGCGGCGTCTCCAAGGGTTAGCCAGGACCCAATGCCCTCTCTTTTTCGTCGCCCGCGCGAACCCCCGCCCAGGAGGAAGAATGCCGTCCTCATCACTGCCGGAGTCGTCCGAGCAGGGCTTGCAACCAGCACCCCCATCACATAGGACGGAGACTGGCCGGAGGCAGCGCCCGCGCTAAGAAACTGCGCGGCGACCGGGACGGGGGAGGGGCAGGAAGACGGCGGCGACACCAGCGCGTCGCCAGGCGCGCCCGCCAAGCCCGCCGGCACAGCGCCAGCACGCTGCGCCAGGGCTTCACTTGTCACAGAACCCGGCAGAGGAACCGGCACCTGCCCAGGGCCAAAGCGGCCCCACGCCGCCGGCACCACGCCGGCCGCCGGGCCGCCAGGAAGTCCAGACCCCATCCGGGGACCCGGGGGACGGACTCCCGGGCCAGCCCCACACGGACCGTGGGGCCTGCAGGAACAGACCTCCATCCGCTGCCGAATCTCAGCCACCTCGGCCAGTAAATCATGAAAAAATGAAAGCGGAGGAAAACCCGCCGCGCCCGGCACGGACGCCGCGTCCGCCGGGCCACAGGGAAGCCGGGCCGGCCCCGCACCCGCGGGAACGCCAGACAAAGCCCCCGCAGCGGAAGCACCGCCCGCCGGCGACTCCCCTTCCGGCCCCACGACCGCCCCGGAATCGGCCGCACCCGCGGCCACGGGCCGCGCTGCCGCCGCGCCCGCCGGGCTCGGCAAAACGCCGGCCTCTCCCGAGCCAGCCGCCGCCCGCGCGGAAACCCCCGCGTCGGCCGAAACCACCGGCAGATCCGGAACCGGGACCCCCGCAGCATCCCCCTCCCCCACACCGTCAGCCCCTGCCGCGCATCCCGGCTGCCCACGGGGGAGGGGCAGCCCGGCGCCATTCCGCAGGGGAGGGGGGGGTTCTGAGGCTGCGCACTCCGCGGCGGCAAAGGCGGGGGGACCTGCGCGGCGGCCGCGGCAGAGCCGACCCGCAGTCCTCCAGTCTTCAGCAAACCGGCCAGCTGCTCCGTCGGGTGGACATAAGTGCGCTTAGGTAGATCAGCTGGAGAAACATACTGAGGCCCCGCGGCTGCATCCGCCGCCAGGGACGGGACGTCAGAGTCCGTCTGGGCCGGCGCGTCCTTCACGCTCCGCCCCACGGTCGAGAGCAGGGGCCCCACGTCCGTACAAGCCCATAGCTGCGAATCATAGAACGCCTGCCCTTCCAAAGCGTCCCAAATGTCTCTCCAAACCCCATGGAAGCGGATCGTAGAGCCGTCTCCCCGCATCCACTCCATGGCCAAAGCGCGGCCGACCACGAACCAAAACTCACAGTCCAGCGCCACATCCCAAACGGCCCGGGACACGTGGCCTGCGACCCATTCCAACAAGGCCCGAGCGACCCGCGGCGACCGATCGGACGCGGGGTCATCCTCAGAGACCTCCAGAAAAGCCCGCAAGAGCCCATCCGCAGGAACGGGGAGGTCCATGTCCGAATCAGAATCAGCCATGCCTCAGGGCAGGCAGAGGGGGGGATCCGGGCCCGGGGGCAAGACTGCCGCGTACCTGCAACTGCGCGCAGCACACGTCGGTGGTCACCAGATGTCGCTGTTGAGCGGCTAGCTGAGGACTGACCCAAGTTCTCAGACAAGGAAAGAGAGGAGAAAAGGAACTTTATTGTTTTGAATTCCATATATATAGAGTCTACAGAAGTGCCCCAGATTGGTCAGCCCGAGACCTCCCCCTAGGCCCAATTGGCCAAGCCCGAACTGACTCAATCCAGAGAAACTGTTTGCAAAACATCCAAACTTTATCTTGTTTATGAAATATAGCAAAATGTTCCCACGGGAAGAACCTGTGCTAGCCACACAATCCCAGCCCAAGTGTGGCAGGCAACAGTGGTTTTCCACCAAAAGCAGCATATGTCACTCAGCTGAGTTAAGTGAGGCTTAAAAAAAGAGACCAAACAAACCCAAAGAGAAAGAAACAACATGTCTTTAGAATACTTTGCTTTCTCAGCTGGTGTCTGGAACATTTAGTCTCTGCCTGAAGACACCCCAACCAAACCTGGAACGGGAGAGAAGGGGTGAGTGCCAGCTGGCACCTGCCAGGCCAAACACCAGGACACTCTCCAGAGCAAAACCAGGAGCTGTCTCAGCTCCATCTGAAGGGGCAGAGTCATCCAGCTGAGGTTGCAACATGCTTCCAGATGCTCTGTGGTGGCACTGACCACCCAGCTATGCAGTTGCACGTGTCAGCCATACCAACAGCAAAGAGACATAAAGATACCATAAAAAATCTGCAGATGTCTGCATGTAAATATTTGCCGCATCAGGTGTTTCCAGCCTCACAGAAAGAAACTGGGCATCTGCTCAGACCTGCTGGCAGAGCAGTGGCATTCTGGGGCCTGGGCTTGGGCACAGCCACTGAGGGACACCAATGGCAAGGAGCTGATGAAGGGCACTGATGGCAAGGAGCACAGCCAAGACTGGGGAGAGAGAGGGACACAGAACCATGTGAAGGGGAAAGCCCAGTGCAGAAGGATGTGAAATCACCAATGGGACAGGGTGGATGGTAAGGGGCAGCTGTCCCAGCTGGCAGGTGCCTGCTGGCTGTGGAATAGGAACTGTGTCCTCCTCTGGCCATTTTCAGGGAGCACCAAAGGGACAGCAACTTTCCCTCACCAGCTGTGAGGGAAAACTTGGATTACTGCAGGTGTCACTTTCGGTGCTGACTCCTGTACAGGGCAGGAACGGGCTGAGGATTTTAAATAATGAGGCATGATACGCCTGTGAGCTCAGTGATGGATAGAGAGTGGCATTAAATGGGACTTGGTGCCTGTCTTTATCTTGTCTTTAGCCATCACAGAGTGGGTGACATAAATGCTGAGCACTGAGGCCATGGGAGCTGCTGCCTTTGCTGGCCTGGAGGCAGGTAATGCCAACAGCAGAGAGCAGAAGGGGCTGGGGGCATTGCAGACCCCACAGTCCTCTTTGGTTCATGATGCTCTGAAAGCTCCCTTCTGAAAGAAGTGTGTTTGGAGGTCCTGTAACCCAGGCTTACTAAAAATTCTTCTTATGAACATCCAGAAGCCATCAAAAATTCAAAAGAATTTGAGGAAGCACAAGTCAAATCAAAGCTTTTTTCACGTGAGGTACTCTATCTCATTACACTGAGCTAAAAGAGATGCCCTCTGCCACTTATGTCCTTGTGACCCTCTTCCTTTGGTGCTGTCAGCCCTGATGCTACAGGGATGGGCTTGGCTCACCCTGTCTGGGGCTGCAGCTCCTCCTCCCAGGGCAGCACTTCAGGGGGAGGCCAGCATGGGAGAGGGTGGATGGGCAATCCCCAGTGTAAACCCGAATGCCCAGCTGTGTTGGTTTGAAAACAAACCAGTGGGAGATCACAAGTCAAGATTGAAATTAAAAATAAGTGAAATAATACAAGGAAAAGCACTGACAAAGTCAGATACAAACTGACACCTGGTTAGGGTGGTAGTAGCAGTCCAACTGAAGTAGTTCAGTTCAAGCGGTGATCCTGTGAAGGTCTGGTCTCCAGCTGAAGGTCCAGTGGTAGCTCTTGTCCTCTGGGAACCCAGTAGACAGGGCTAGCTCAGGCAGTTCCAAGGCCAGGTTATATCCAGGTGGGAACACCTGGCTCCTCCCTCCTGGGCAAAGCATCCCACAATGGGATGAGATAAATCCATGAGTCACACGGTGGGTCCCTGATGGCCCATTGTCTGTCATCCGGAGTGGGCCATTAGCAGGTGATAGCAGCTAGCGGATGGCCCATTGCCTGTCATCCGGAGTGGGCCATTAGCAGGTGATAGCAGCTAACGGCCCACAGCTGGTGGTAATAGAATACTTAAATACATCTATATTGCAACTTAGGACACCAGCCCTAATGCTGGGCTCTGCAGAGCTTGTCTCAGGAGCTGCCATCCTGCTTGGCACATGGGCTGCCATGCTGCCTTTCCACTGTGCCCCTCTGCTCCTTCTTGTCCAGGGGCTGGGATAGGTTTACCCACTGCCAGACACCAGTGCCCTTCTCCCCCTCATCTCCTGGAACCTGCAGGGCACACCTCAGCCAGCCCAAAGCAGGGGACTGCTGAAACAAAGCCCTGAGGAAAGGAGCAGCAAGTGCCTCATGGAGACAGGCCAGGGGCCAGAGCAAGCATGGATGTCCCTGGCTGCATCCCAATGCCTCACCTGCTGCCCTGGCCCTGGGATGGAGCCCTGCACTCCCAGTGCTGCAGGATGGGCAGCTCCCAGGCAGAGCAGAAGGCACCATAGCGGGCTGGCCACAGGCAGGAGGCTGCAGGCAGGTTTTGGTGCCAGCAGTGGCAGGCACACAGACAAGGCTGGGCTCCACTGCAGCAGATTGATAGGTGTCTGGCGGAAAACATCCTACTGATAGGCCGAGAACAAAACGCAAACAGGGAGAAATGACAGCTGTTCCTGTAGCTTTTCCATCATCTCTGCCGATAGCAGCCACAGCGCCTGCAGGTCCACGATTGATGCATCTCCGGGGACTCCGGGAGCAAGGATGCCACAATCAGGAAGGATAAAAGAATTGCTGCTGGAACCCAGAGGAGACTTCGGATCCTTATCAGGAACAAAAAGGACATCAATCTGGTGCCAGCACAGGCCTGTCGGATGCAGCCGCACACTCAGCAGCCAGCCCAGCAAGGCTGGCAATGTACATCCATTGCTGCCAGGACCCCTCCTTCCCAAGGTAGCTCTGTTTCAACCAGGCAGCACCAGGCAGCAGCCCCGAGACCCAGCCATGGCTTGGCCAAGAAAATCCTTGGCAGGAAAGATGTGATAAACAGAGCAGGAGATGAGCCTCCTCGCAGTCCCAGCTGCTCTGGAGGGCTTGGCCCTCTGGCCTCATGCAGCCTGACAGACCAGCTGGCTGCCCTGTGAGCCCCAGCCAGAGCTGAGGTGCCTCCCTGCTGGACCCCTGCTACCCAGCCCTTGGGAGTCCTGGTGCCCTCAGTGTATGGGACTGCTTTGCACAGCACTGACAGTGGTGAGCACCAACTCCTCCACAGTGCACAAAGCTGGCATTTCTCTTTCAAGTCTAGCTTCTGGGCATGCTAAGGCACAGCACACCTGTTGCTTGAAAGGCACACAGGTGCTTGTGTAAGCTGCTCTCCTGGGAATTCCAGCCCAACCCTGCTGTGGGAAGCCCAGCTGCTGCACCTCTGCTCTGTGTGAGGGGCCTGGTACTCACGGGTCATAGCAGACACAAGCAGCATCCCTTTGTCTGCCACTGCTCGTGGGTTGGAGCTCCGCCCTTGGGGACACAGTGGGCTGCCATCCCAAAGGACCTTACTGGTGCCTCTCCTGATGCAACCTGGCTGGTGCTGCCTCCAGCTCCTTCTGGGGTAGAACAAACCAGCTGCTTTATAACCATACTTTTCAAACATGCAAAGATGAAAGACAACCCTGTGGCTAGCACAGGTTCTTCCCGTGGGAACATTTTGCTATATTTCATAAACAAGATAAAGTTTGGATGTTTTGTAAACAATTTCTCCGGATTGAGTCAGTTCGGGCTTGGCCAATTGGGCCTAGGGGGAGGTCTCGGGCTGACCAATCTGGGGCACCTCTGTAAACTCTATATATATGGAATTCAAAACAATAAAGTTCTTTTCTCCTCTCTTTCCTTGTCTGAGAACTTGGGTCAGTCCTCAGCTAGCCGCTCAACAGCAACACAACCCCACAGGACAGTCTGTCACCTGGGCACAGCCAGGTCCTGGGCTGGCACAGATGCCTCTGTCAGGGGTGGCCAGGGCATCTGGGCTGGTGAATCTGGAGCTGCCCAGAAGGACGGAGGCTGCCAGCACTTACTCTGAGGTTGCTTTCTGCAGCATCCATGCCTCCTGCTGAAATCTTCCATCCCCAGAGCCAGGTGTGGAGCTTCTTAGCTCTCTGGTGTGCCAGGACAGGGCTGAGGGGACCAAGGCTGCTTTCAGGACTGCACTCATCCCCATCGCCCACTATCCTCCACCCCAAAGGAGATGTATAACACTAGGAGCACCATCCCCATAAAGCCAGGGAGAGTTGATTGGCATCACTCTGCAAAGAGCTACTGCCTAATGCACCTGTGACAGCTTTTGGTAAAAATACAGCTATTTATTAAAGTCCACTCCCTGTCTGATGGGGGAAGTAGGACAGCACATCAGCAGTCTGCTCTGAGCTGCTCCCCAGCCTGCAGGCTGGCTTGGGAACCATGGAATGTCATGGCACAGAGGTATTCTGGGATATGCAGATACACCAAACCTCCTCTTTAAACTTTCCTGGTCATGGTGATCAGTAGCAAAATCAAAAGGTTTGGGTGGCAAAGAGGGGCACTGATTTTTAGCAGCAGAGGTGTTTTGTTTGGCTCTGTGCACACAGACACACAGACCTCACACATGCAGCCACAGGGGAACCACGCTGATCACGTTAAGTGTGGCGAGACCTTGCTACGGTGCAGACCAAAGACTAATGCTGTGTAAAGAGTTCTATTCAGTTCAGAAACGAACCTGAGCAAGTTTTCAACATCTTGGGAAAATTACATTGTGGCTATTTGAATCTCCACTGCTACTGCCCTCTGGAGAAGGCTGGAGATACTTCTCCCTCTTCTGGAATGTTTGTCTCTGTGACTATTTTGCATGAGCACTTCAGCTGATGCAGGGCTACTGGGGAGGTGAGCTCCAGAGGAGGAAGGGGTTTTGGCATGGGCTTGAAGTGCTGCAGCCCACATTGGGCACGGGTAAGATGCAGTGGTGAAGGAAGGTAGTAGGAGATACTTGGAAAAATATGAAGATTTGGGGATAAGGGTTTGAGACTCACAGCAAGCTGGAGAGCTGTAAAGAGTAACCTCATTGCTGTGCCTTTCTCAGGACTTGCTGTTTCCTCTGCCAACCCAGTTACTGATGGCAGGAGCATGTTTTTCTCTCTCTCTCCCACCTTGCTTCACTTTTAAATAAGCTTCTATCCCTCACTGCTTGGAGGAACACTTTGAAAACCTGACCCCAATGCACCCTAAAAGCTCAGAAAGCAGGAAGTAAATAAAAAGAGCATTTTCTCTTCTAACTTAAAAAATCACATTTAAGAACAAAGCCCAGCAATCTCCTAACCCTTCTTGCCCTGATTCAAGAGAAATTTTTTTTCCTCTTTCCTTTCAAGGCTAGTGCCTCTGGGGGATTTGGAGTTGTGGTGCCAGTGCAGAACAAGCCAGTGTGGCCTCTGTGCCCTTTCCTGAGGATGTTCAGTTTTTCCAGTGGCTGGCTAATGTTGTCACCTGCCAGCCAGCACTTAGTGGCTGTGGGGGACCACAGCAGCGCTCTTACTGACATCCTTTCCTGATGCAGAGCTTTACCAGGAGCATGGATGCAGCCACAGAAGCTGTACCTGTGCTGAGAGCCTTGCCACCCTTCTCTGGCCAGGGTGACTTTACTAATGCAAAATCTAATCTATAGTCTGGCGAGGCGCTAATGCACTCACCTAGAGCTCTACAGTGGCCAGCTGGTCCCTGTCCTAGTCCCAGATGCCTGTCCTGGGCACACAGGTGTCTGTGGCAGAGAGGGCATCCAGCCCTCAGAGCATCCATGGATGAAGGTGTCCTCCATATCTGCTCCCCACTTCTGCTCATCAGCTGTAAATGCTGGCAGATCTCGAGCTGGAAGCAGGCTGCGAGGCACTGGCAGGTAATTGCTAAAGCAAGCAGGGCTGCATTAATTGAGATGACGGCAGCCAGCAATGTGCTCTCCGTTAGGCTTGGCTCTGCAGCAGCCTGTGGGGAAGTGGAAAAGACAGGGGAAAGGGGGACAGAGTCTGCTTAGCTACAGTGATGGTTCAGGCAAGGTTCTGCAAGGGGGCAGGAGGGAAACCTGTCTCCCCCTGGGTACTCTGAGCATTGTTAGCTGCACCTCTGCTACTCACTGTGGCTCCACAGCCCACTGGCATGGGCTGTGACATATCCAGCACTGGAACTCGTTTTGCTGATGTGCACTGGGGGATCCCTGCCCAATGGACAGTCCTGCCAAAGAGACGCAAGAGGCTGACGCAGCCACAGGGTGGGAGGCAAGCAGCCATCTGTGACAGGCATGTGCATGCCTGGCAGGGAGGGGCGGGGGATCTGCAGCCCTCCTTTGCGCCCCCTCTCCTCCCACCTGTTCTAGAATCGTGCTTGGAGGTACTGCAGGCCCTGGGGGGATGTTGCAGCACCCTGTCCCCAAACGACTCATTGACGCACAGGGAAGATATTACTCAGGCAACACGTGAGAGTGGGAGAAGAGGGAGGCGATGCAGGCCAGGTGTAGGCAGAACTGCGTGGGGAGCCCAGGGCTGCCAAGGCAGAAATTTGGCCTCTCAGAGCTGGGGACTGGCTGCAGACCTGGCTGGCTGAAGGCACAGCAGGATAGAGGGGCACAGCACAGCCAGATGTGGTCCAGGTGCTGCTGCCTGTGGCCCCAGATCTGGCCTGGGGCCACCCTGCCAAGCTGCTGAGCAGGGATGCTTTGGGTTAGCCTGCACTTGCCAGACCAGAGAGTTCACAGCATAGTCCAGGGTTGCTCTGCCACTGGGGAGGAACTGGGAGCTGTGGCCACAGGAGCTTCTGGCTGCAAAATTAATTGGAAAGAAACAGGTTAGTTGCTGTGGTTTGTCTGCAGAGACAATGACATGAGCACAGCTGCCAGGGGGTGCCCAGAAGGTGGGCAGCAGCCGTGACCACCTGTGCCATCCTCTCTGCTCCATGACATGGGCTGGGCTGCCCTGGAGATGGATGCTCCTGAAGCAAGTCTGTCCCATCCACCCACACCCCTGCACAGGGAAGGCTGTCACAAAGATGAGGGACCCTGTCCTGTATGAGGAGTAGAAAACAGATGCAGCTGCCCAATGCTGTGTGCTGCAGAGATCAAAGCCACCCTAATCACAGGTGTTCCTTTCAGCTCAGCCACAATGCTGCCCACTGAGCTGTAGGGGAATGGTTCAGTCAAGGGCTTTAGGAGAAATGGTTCAAAAAACCAGCCAGTGTCACTGATGTGGGATGTGAGGGCCAAGAGTGAGGGCAGAGTCCCTCCACTGTGTAAGAAAGGGGCTTGCAGGCACTGTATGGCCCAGAGAAGGCCTTTTAGCAGGGTGCCTCTTCCACACCCAGCACACAGAGGCATGAGGAGGGACACCAAACACCTGCAGGAGTATAAACATCTCCTCTGGCCCTGACCACTGGGGGCTCAGGAGCCCCAAAGGCAGAACCTCACTGCATCCCATCGTGGGGCAGCCGGCAGGGAGAAGGGAGGAGCTGGATGCAGCTGTTATGGCAACAGAAGTTCTCAAGATAGGGAAGGGAAAAGGCACTCTTTAAAGCATGTTTCCATGGCAACAAGCATCTTCAAAGGCCTCTATAAAAAACAGAAATTAAGAAAAAAAAATAAAAAGCTTTCCTTAGAGGTCGGGTCTTCTGTGAGCTGAGCTGCCTCAGGTGCTCTGAGAGTTAAATGACGAGCCTGGGACTTCCTGGGAGGGGATAGGGCCAGCCCTACAAGGCAAAGGGGGAGGGGGGGTGCATGCAGAGTTTTGCAGCCCAGGGGGCTGTGTCATGCCTCCTTCCTCCCCCACGTTTGCTGTTTCTTTGCTCCATAAGATGGCCAAGTCTGGCAAAGATGGCAGGAAACAAATAGCCTGGAGGAAGCTGAGGGGCAAAAAAAAGCCTGTGCTCTTGCTCTGGCTCTTCCAGCCTTGCTTTCCCTACCAAGGAAGGACAACCTCACAACATCCCTGCTGCAAGGGCTTGTGGGCTCTGCAACTCCCAGGGACAGGAGGTTGTAGGTGGTGAGCTCTGGGTCAACGCTGCAGCTGGGAGAATGTGGAGTGACTGCCTGCTGAGGACAGGGACATGGCAGCATGGCCATGGCTGATGTGACAGCAAAGGGCCAGCTGCCCATGTGGGAGCAGCAGTGACAGCCTGCTCTGTGTGGGGATGGGATGGGATGGGATGGGATGGGATGGGATGGGATGGGATGGGATGGGATGGGATGGCATGGCATGGCATGGCATGGCATGGCATGGCACCTGTGTGGTCAGGCACCAGGTCCATCCTGCTCAATTCTAAACTCATTTTGTACTGTGTGTGCTTTGGTGCTACAGGAACTCTGCAAGGATGGACCAAAAGGCTTTCCTTTCTTCGTAGCACACACCCCTTCACTAGAGAAATACCAGACATTCCTGGAAGGGCACAAACTCCTGACAAAAGTTGCAGTCAGTCACCGCTGCACTTGTGCTGGCAGTGTAGGTTACCTGAACTGGGCACCACAGCAAATGCTTTCAGAAGAGGCTTTAGCCTGCTTTGTGTTCTTTACCCCCTTCTCTTCAAAGGCAAATTTGCCCCAGCTTTCTCCACTGTGTGGCCACAAGTCTTGGGCTCACTTTCCTCATTCTGTGGGGTTGCTGCCTGGTCTGCAGCAGGGCTGGCAGGGATGAGACACCTGGCACACAGTGCTGTGAGCAGAAATGAGTGTCCATGGGCTGCCTTCAGAATCATGATGCTCATTAGTTGGTGCTGAACTGCAGCCCCTTTCTCTGCTTTTACCACTGCACTCACACACCCATTACCAGGGACTCCAGGCACCGCTATGGTTGTCCCACCCTAAAAACAAAGCCTCCTTTTGCTTGCTCAGCAATGGTGAGCACTGACTTTTCATTACTTTGGGATGGGGAACAGAGGGGTGATGGGTAGCAGAAGTGCCCTGATGCAGAACACTTCTCGGCTGGAGGAGCTTTTTGAGACTGTGTAAAACCATGGGGGCTCCAAATCATTAACAGTTGTTCAATAAAACAGATGCAAAGACACATCCCAGATGGCCTATGCTTCCTGGAGCTCTTCAGTGTGTGATGCACTCAATTTTAGCTGGTATAATTTAATCTGTGGTCATTCTTCAACGAAAAGAGCTTGCAGTTAAAAGGAGGGACAATAGCTGTCAGAGTTCTGGCCCTGCCACTGTCACTGGTTTTCTATCAGAGTACTCCCTGAGAGGTTATTGACTTCCCTGAGAGGAGATTGACCACTCTACAGTGGCCACTCTACAGCTCCACATCAGGAGAAGATGGTCCAGCCCTTTCTCTGCAGAAATATGGACTTCCACGCCTTAACACTGCTACTTAGCTTGATGACTAACAAGCTCTACATTCAAATGATCCTGATGCAGAATAATGCTCCTAATCCTGCTAGTAGCCCCTTGGGGTGCTGGAGAACAAACACTTTCCCAAACCCAGGCTCTACAATCCCATGCATCCAGTCCTTTATGCCTGATGCAACAGCCCTGCACATGCTCTGGTCTCCACTTTCACCGATGGATTTTGAGATGTAACCTTACCCGAAGAGTTCTTTGAGTGGATTTTTTGTTTAATTGTTTGCCACAGCACAATATTGTTGGCAAGTGGTGCAGGAGAGTTTGGCCTCACACAGTGTAACAGGCTAGAGGTATATTGAAATGGACAAGTAATAAAACAGAAGTGCATTAAAGGGCTTCCTTCAAGTGTACGAGAGAGGGAGATTCTACACAACCAAAAAGGTGCAGCTTAAAGGACTGTCTGAGCTGGCTGCACACAGCAGGGCTGCATGGCAGAGCATTTTCCTAGCTTGGAGAAGGCAGGAGGGGAGTGATCCAGAGCACAGCACTGACTGCCCAGGAGTCCACTGTGCTGCTACAAGGGCATGAGGCACCACAGCTGCACTCCAGCTACTGTTAACTCCCACCAGCAGCTCCAGGCAATAACACCAGAGTAAACCACCCACTTCATTATCAGTTACATTTATCAGGCAATCAGAGTCACATCAGCAGCCCCACTAGCACAAAACGAGATATGAGAACCCATGTGTTGGGGAATGTGGAGTTCAGCATGGGGTGTGTAAGAAAGGGCATGGCTAGTGATGCTGGGGGGATCAGGGTGATGCCATTCCAAGTGTGCTGGGAAGCATGGGCAGGGGATGAGCTGGGGACAAGATGCACATCTACAGGACTCACTCCTCTCCCTGTCAGCACCCAGGCACCTGCATCAGGACCAGTTAATGTGGGACATGTTGTGGGACTGGCTGTGCCCATGAGATGATTCCCCTCCAGCCTTTGGTACTTGTTTTTCTCTAGCCTGTCTGCCCCAGCTGGCAGGGGAACCTGGGGATCAGAAAGAGCTGGAGTGGGGCAGAAGTTATGTGAGTGCTTGTGTTCAGTGAGCTCTCAGAAATGATCTTTTTACCCTTTTTATACCCTTTGATGAATAAGTGGAAGCAAGGAAAGGGGGCCTGCTAAGAGAGGGAGTTTTTCTTGTCAGAAAGGATGTCTATGTGGTTTTAAAAAAAAAAAAAACCAAAGAAACAAAAACCTTTTGGTTCTTACTATATGGACCCACACAGAACAGGGCAGCAGGGAGGCAATGCCACAAGATACGCTTCTGTCATCAGAATACAAGCTGTTGCAAGAAGCCCTGCAGCTCCTGGGTTACATTACAGTAGCCAACAGCTCCTCTGTGAGGCGTAAACTGGCCCTTCTATGCTTTAATCCATGGAATAATTTTCAGGCTGGAACTTGCTGTGCATTGGAGCACTGTCAGCAGCCCTCTTGCTGCTCATATCCTGCGTGCTTGACACACACAGAAAGATAAAAGGCACTGTTTTGATTTCACCGCAGCAGGAGCTCTGAGCCACCCTCCTGGCCCCATGCCCAGCCTGAGCTTGCTTCTCAGCCTCATAGAGGCTTCTCCTCCTCAGTTGCATTTACCTTTCTATTTACACAGAATCACAGAAGATGCTGAGTTGGAAGGGGTCCCACAAGGATCATCAAGTCCAAGTCCTGGCCCTGCACAGGATCATCCCCAGAAGTCACACCATGTGCCCAAGTGTATTGTCCAAACACCTCTTGAACTCTGTCAGGCTTGGTGCTGTGACCTTTTCCCTGGGGAGCCTGTTCCAGTGCCCAACCACCCTCTGGGTGAAGAACCTTTTCCTAATATCCAACCTAAACCTCCCCTGACACACCTTCAGGCCATTCCCTTGGGTCCTGTCACTGGTCACCAGAGAGAAGAGATCAGTGCCTGCCCCTCTTCTTCCCCTCAGGAGGACGTTGCAGACTGCAACTGAGTTGCAGACTGAGGTTTCCCCTCAGTCTCCTCCAGGCTGAACAGACCAAGTGACCTCAGCCACTCCTCATATGGCTTCCCCTCCAGGCCCTTCACCATCCTCATGGCCCTGCTTTGGGTGCTCTCCAATAGTTTAATGTCTTTCTTACATTGTGGCACCCAAAACTGCACACAGGACTGAGGTGAGGCTGCCCCAGTGCAGGGCAGAGCAGGACAGTCCCGTCCCTTGCCTGGTTGGCAATGCTGTGCCTGAAGCACCCCAGGACACACTTGGCCCTCCTGGCTGCCAGGGCACTGCTGACTTGTAACTCACTTTCATTCAACCAGGACCCCCATTTCCCTTTCCCATGGCACTGCTTTCCAGCACCTCATTCCCCAGTCTGTCCGTACGTCCAGGGTTGCCCCATCTCAGGTGCAGAATATGGCACTTGCCCTTGTTAAACTTCATATGGTTGGTGAATGCCCAGCCCTCTGATTTGTCAAGGTCTCCCTGCAGGGTCTTCCTGCATTTGAGAGAGTCAACAGCTCCTCCCAGTTTTTTATTATCTGAGAACATGCTTAGTATCCCTTCCACTCCTGTGCCCAAGTAATTTATGAAGATGTTGAAGAGCACAGGACTGAGGATGAAGCCCTGCAGCACCCCAGTAGTGACAGGTCACCAGTCTGATGTCACTCCATTCACTATCACCCTTCATGCCCTACCTGTGAGCCAGTTGCTCACCCATCACATGATGTGTTTATCCTGCTGAGTGCTGGACATTTTGTCCAGAAGGATCCTGTGAGAGACAGCATCAAAAGCTTCCCTGAAATCCAAAAGATCAACTGGCTTTCCTTGATCAGCCAGGTGAGTTACCTTGTCATAAAAGGAAATCAAGTTTGATAAGCAGGACTTTCCTCTCATGAAGCCATGCTGGCAGTGGCCAGTGACTGCATTGTCTTTCAATTGTCTTTCGATACCTCCCAGAATACTCTTCTCCATAACGTTACCAGGCACTGAAGTGAGACTGACAGACCTGTAGTTTCCAGGGTCCTTCTTCTTGCCCTTCTTGAAAATCAGGATAACATTCGCCAGCTCCCAGTCAGCTCAGACCTCTCTGAATTCTCCAAGAACACTCAAAAATCATTGAGAGGTTTTGTGATGACATCAGCAGCTCATTGAGGATTCTCGGATGAATCCCATCAGGCCCCATAGATTTGTAGGGATCCAGCTGGAGCAGCAGATCCTGCACAATTTCAGGATCAACTGGGATCATTCTCATTTCAGGATCATTCTCACAGTCATGGTCCTCCAGCTCAAGGCTCTGAGACCCCCTTTGACCCTCATCTGTGTTGAAGATGGAGGCAAAGAATAAATTAAACCCAGCTGGACATCCAGAAGAAACTCCTAGCTGTGGGCAGCCCTCTGTAGCAACCACAGATTCTTTCCCATGGGAATTTTTCTCTTCTTCTTCCTGTGTTTTATAAACAAAGATAAAGTTTGGATGTTATTGAAACGGTCTCTGAAAAGATAGGCAGTTCAAGCCTGGCCAATCGACCTAGGGGGAGGTTTTGAACTGGCCCAATCTGGATGATCTTTGAAAGGCTATATAAGTTTTAGAAATTAATTAATAAATCAGAAATTCATCATATTCGACTCGGCTCAGTTCTTGCACTCTGCTAGCGGTTCAACAGCGACATCTGGTGACCACCGACGTGTACTGCGCGCAGCAACAGGTACACTGTTTCGGCCTGGGCCCAAGCCCCCCGCCTGCCGTCAGGCATGGCTGATCCTGATATTGACATGGGGTCTCCCCTGCCTGCGGATGAACTTTTACAGGCTTTTCTGGAGGACTCTGAGGATGACCTGGCAGCGGATCAGACGCCGCGGGTCGCTCGAGCCTTGTTGGAATGGGTCTCGGAGCACGTGGTCCAGAACATTTGGGACATGGAGCTGAGCTGTGCGTCTTGGCTCGCTGTCGGCCGTTCTCTGGCCACATAGATGATGTTTGGAGACCGGACCACAGTCCTCTTCCATGGGGTTTGGAGAGACATTTGGGACGCGTTTAAGGGACAGGAATTTTATGAGTCCCAGATAGGGGCTTGCACAGGCGCGGACCCTCTGCTTTCGGTCGTTGGGCGGTGCATGAAAGACCTACTGACCCAGACTGACTCTGAGGTCCCGTCCCTGACAGCAGATGCAGCCGCGAAGACTCAATATGTTTCTCCAGATGACCTCCCGAAACGAACTTATGTTCACCCGACTGACCAGCTAGCCGAGATGATGAAGAAAGGAGGGCCACAGATCGGCTCTGACACGGCCACCGCAAAGGTTCCCCCTCCTCTGCCGCCGCGAAATGGGTAGGTCCAGAAACTCCCCCCACCCCCGCAAGATGGCGCCGGGGTGCCCCTCCCCCGTGGGCAGCCGGCGGCCGCGGCAGGGACTGGCGGGGCGGAGATGGGAGGTGCTGCTGCGGAGCGGGATCCGCAGCTGCTTACCTTGGCTGCGTTCCAGCAGCTCGCGGCTCGGCAGGTCCCGATCCCGGACCGACAGGCGCCTCCGGTCGCCGCGCCGGTTCACCCGCGGGTGGCAGCCGGCTCGGGTGAAGCCGGCGTTTCGCCGGGCCCGGAAGGTCCGGCGGCGGTTCAGCCTCTGGCTGTGGCTGCCCCGGGCGCGGCCGGCTTGGTCGCGGGGCAGCTTCCGGGACCGGCTGCCATTTTGGCCGGGCAGGGACCGGAAGAGAAGCCTCCTGTGGGGGGGCTTGGCGTCCCGCCGGACCCAAGCGGAGTCGCCACGGTTCAGCGTTCGGCCGCGGCCAGCGCGGGTGGGACCGGCATGGCGCCGGGGCCGTGCGGGTCGGCATCGGCTGTGCCGCCGGCTGCGGCGGGCGCCTGGCAGTCGGTGTGGTTTCCCGGGGCGGTCGCGGGGCAGCTTCCAGACCCGGCCGCCATTGTGGCCGCGCAGGGGCCAGAAGAGAAGCCTCCGACAGGCGGTGCTTCCGCTGCGGGGACTTTGATTGGCATTCCCGCAGGAGCGGGGCCAGCCCGGGTCCCCCGTGAAACGGAGGTGCCGGCTTCTGTGCCGAGCACGGCGGGAGCTCCTCCGCTTTAGATTCTTCATGATTTACTGGCCGAGGTGGCCAGGATCCGGCAACGGATGGAGGACCTTTCACGCAGGCCTCCCTGTCCGTGCTTGGCTGGACTGGAAGTCCCTGCCTCGGGACCCCGGATAGGGTCCAGGCTTCCCGTTGACCCGGCAGCCAACATGGTGGCGGCGGCGTGGGGGCATTTCGGCCCCGAGCAGATGCTGGTTCCCCTGCCGGGTTCTGTGGCGAATGCAGCCCTGGCACAGCGTACTGGCGCTGTGCCGGCAGGATTGGCGAACACGCCTGGCGGCGCGCTGGTGGCACCGCCGTCCCCCTGCCCCTCTTCCGTCCCAGTCACCGCGCAGTTTTTCAGCGCGGACGCCACCTCCGGCCAGTCACCATCCTTTGTGATGGGGCGTGCTGGTTGCAAACCCTACTCGGACGACTCAGACAGTGATGAGGAAGGTATTCTTCCTCCTGGGCAGAGGCTCGGGCGGGCGACGAAAACAAAAGGCATTGGGTTCTGACTAACCATTGGAGACGCCGCACCGGCATGGGGATTTTCCGCCCACGTGACTCCATGCAGTTCTGGGAATCAGTCAAGCAGGGTGCGCTGGAGGCGGGAGACTGGGAACTTATAGAGAAGATTGGATTGCCCAAACAGCAGGAGGGATGTGAATCTGCTACGGCAGGTCCGGGTGGTGGTGGCTTCCCACAAGGGGGTGCTCAGGCTTTTCCGGTGTATGTGCCTGGCCTGGATGCCATGGACACAAGGAACAGCCACACCACCATCGCATGGCCTGTCACAAGTGACTTAGCTACCAAAGTAGCCACACTTGGCTTGTCTTCTCAGGTCGTGATGCAACTTCTTAGAGTGATAAATAGTGATTTGCTTGCTCCATTTGATATTATGTATCTGGCTCAGGTGCTGTTTCACCCTATGCAATATGGCGCCTTTGAGGACAATTGGAAAGTGATGGTTGAGGAACAGCTGAAGAAAAATGTGTCCTTGCCTTCCGAGGACCCTAGGCACATGGTTGGGGCTGATGTCCTCATGGGTAAGGGACCTTTCACTAACCCCAACATTCAAGCTGCTTGGGATCCTCGGATCCTGGAGCAAGCCCAACAGCTCGGTATGGGAGCCATTTTGAAAACTATTGAGATGGTTGCCCCGCAAACACGGTACACAAAGATACGGCAGGGGCAATCTGAGCTTTTCCTGACATTTATTGAGAAGCTGGCAGCAGCTTTGGAAAAGCAGGTTGAGGATCCATCCATGAGACAGATTCTGATGAAACATTTGGCAAGAGACAATGCCAATGACGGCTGTAGAGGGATCATCAATGCCCTACTGGGTGATCCTTCTGTTGGAGACATGATGCAAGCTTGCACCAGGGTGCAGTCAGAAAGTCAGGGGAAATCTGCTTTGGCTGCATTTCTGTCCTCGGAACAGGGACCCTCTGATCAGGGACAAAAACAGACCAAGTCTGGGAACAAATGGAAACGAGTCAAATCAAAACAGAAGGAAAATTCAGGAAAAAAGGGAAATTCAGGGGCCGAGACTCCTCAATGTAAGAGGTGTGGTAGGCCAGGTCACACTTCAGACTACTGCAGGTCGCAGTACCATGCAGATGGTTGACCCCTGTCGGGAAACGTGAAGAGGGGTGCAAAAGGGGGATTTGCCCCCCATCACATCAGTTCCCCCAGAACAGGGTGACGTCCCAGGCTTACCCAGTCAATGTGGAAGAGGCACCAAAGGCTCAGCCTGAGTCAACGCCTACACCGCAGCAACAGTCGTCTTAGAATCTGATGATGCCCACAGGGTTCCCTTGGATGTGGGCGGTCCCCTGGATCAGAGGGCCTGTGCACTGCTTATGGCAGGGCCTGAGGCCACCAGCCAAGGGATCCTTGTTCTTCCAGAGTTCATAAATGCTGATTTCAAGGGCCAGATTCATGCTGCGGTTTCCACGTCAGACCCATCTGTCACCATTCCTGCAAACACTCGCCTTGCTCAATTGTTGCCTTGTGAGTCTTCTGTTCCCAGGGTAGACCAGCAAGTTGGCGGAGGTGACAGCACTGAACTGCCAGGACTTCCGCGGGTCTACTGGGCTGCATCTATCTCCAATGAGTCACCACAGATGACTTGTACCCTCATCATGCCAAGAGCACGTCCGCATTGAATTCGATGCCAAGGTTTGATCGATACAGGTGCTGATGCAACGATCCTTTCCGCCGCTTCGTGGCCTCCTACGTGGCCTTTATGCCCTGTGGGACTGAACATCGCAGGGTTGGGAGAAACAACGCAGAGTCGATTGAGTAAGCGACCTGTGTTGGTGAAGGATCCAGAGGGACACACGGCCTCCATTCGGCCTTATGTCACTCCAGCTCCAGTGAACCTCTGGGGACGGGACGTGTTGGCAGCTTGGGGGGTGCGGATCACGACAAATTTTTAATAGGGGTCACTGTGTGCAAGGGCGCACCGTATTCCACGCTGTCTTTACGATGGCTGACCAAAACACCGATATGGGAACCACAGTGGCCCCTGCCAAAAGACAACTTAGTCGCCCTTTGTCAGCTGGTTCAGGAGCAACTGAAACAGGGACACATAGAACCTTCTACCATTCCCTGGAACACCCCAGTTTTCATGATTAAGAAAAAATCGGGGAAATTGAGACTGTTGCAAGATCTCTGAAAAGTTAACGCAGTGATGGAAAGTATGGGTGAGCTTACAGCCTGGCATGCCTTCACCCATGATGATTCCCACAGAGTGGGAAATCTTGATTGTTGATTTGAAGGATTGCTTTTTTACAATCCCTTTGCACCCCAATGACAGACCAGAGTTTGCCTTTACTGTGCCTGCAATTAACAATGCGGAACCTGTAAAGCGATTTCAATGGAAAGTGTTACCCCAGGGCATGAAAAATAGCCCAACTATCTGTCAATGGTATGTCACGCAGGCCTTGTCCGGAATCCGTGAGCAGTTTCCTGAGGCACTCTGCTACCATTATATGGACGATATCCTGGTGGCAGCAGCCACCCATGATGAGTTGCAGAGGTTACAGCCTCGACTGCTCGATGCCTTGCATTCCTATGGGTTGCAAGTGGCTCCAGAGAAAGTTCAACAACAGCCTCCTTGGAAATAATTGGGAGTCAAAATCTTGGATTGAACCATACAGCATCAAGAGGTGCAGTTTTCAGATACTATTAAGACTCTGAATGATGCCCAAAAGTTGCTAGGCATCATCAACTGGTTACGTCCATATTTGGGACTGACCAATGCACAACTTTCCCCACTTTTTAATATTTTAAAGGGGGACTCTGACCTAAACTCACCTCGGCAATTGACTTCCGAGGCGCGACGAGTGCTGAATGAAGTGCAGCAAGCTGTTTCTGCTCATCAGGTTTATCAAGTAGATCCCTCTACTGATATCACTGTTTTCATTACTGCTCCAGACCTCCATCCTACGGATATCATTGGCCAGTGGAACAAACAATGGGATGATCCTTTGCATATCCTGGAATGGGTCTTTTTGCCCCATCAGCCAAAAAAGACAGCACCCACATTGTTTGAATTGATAGCCTGCCTGATAACTAAATGCCGTTATCGGTGTTTACAATTGATGGCAGCAGATCCTGCAATGATTGTTGTTCCGATACCACGGGACAATTTTGAATGGAGTCTTGCTAATAGCGCTCCTTTGCAAAGTGCACTGCATAATTTTTCAGGGCATATTGCTTATCATCTGCCCAGTCACAAATTGCTGCAGCTGGCAAATTCAGTCAATCTCATGTTGCGGCCAAAGAACAGCCGGGTGCCAGTTCACGGACCCACCATCTTCATGGATGGTTCTGGGAAAACAGGAAAGGCCATTGTTACCTGGAAGGAAGGATCTGAGTGGCAGGTGCTGAAAGGCCACGAGACAGGCTCTGCTCAACTGGTTGAATTGAAAGCAGTTGCCATGGCCTTTCAGCGGTTCTCTCAGGTGCCTTTGAATCTGGTCACTGATTCTGCTTATGTAGCAGACATAACCAAGCGTTTGGATTGTTCACTTCTAAAAGAAGTCAATAATGCGACTCTGTTTTCGCTCTTGCGAACCCTGTGGAAGGCGATTCAGGCTCGAGTGCATCCATATTATATTCTGCACATTCGAAGCCACACCAATTTACCAGGTTTTATAACAGAAGGCAATGCCAGGGCTGACATGTTAGCCAACCCTGCATGGGTGGCACCTCAGCCTGACAAAATTGCGCAAGCCAAGGCATCGCACAATTTCTTTCATCAGAGTGCACATACCCTGCAGAGGCAGTTTCAATTGACGCAAACTGAGGCTCGTGACATTGTCAGTGCTTGTGCTGACTGCCACGGACTTGCTGCTCCTCTGCCATCGGGGGTGAACCCCAGAGGTCTAAAGGCCTTACAGTTGTGGCAGACGGATGTGACACACATTCCAGAATTTGGCCGAGTCAAGTATGTGCATGTGTCTGTTGACACTTTCTCCTCAGCTATGTGGGCGACTGCTCATACTGGAGAAAAAGTCATGATGCCATTGCCCATTGGAAATTAGCCTTCTCGGTCCTGGGGGTGCCAGCCACTGTGAAAACCGACAATGGTCCTGCCTACGCCTCACAGAAGACGCGGCAGTTCTTACACCTATGGGGTGTAGACCACACATTCAGTATTCCGCATTCTCCTACTGGCCAAGCCATTGTGGAACACGCTTGCAGTACTCTGAAGCGTGTCTTGGAAAGGCAAAGAGGGGGAATGCATGGGGAAACACCACAGAGTCGATTGGAAAAAGCTTTGTACACAATCAATCACCTTACAGTGCCACCAAATTTGAATAATCCTGTGATTTTGAACCATTTTCTCTCATTGCAGTCGTCAGGCGAGTTGCGTTTGCCCCGGGCGAAGGTATGGGTACAGAACCTACTTACTAACACCTGGGAAGGCCCACATGAGCTTATTGCTTGGGGTCGAGGGTATGCTTGCGTCTCCACAGATACTGGGGTACGATGGCTGCCTGCAAAATGCGTCCGCCCTGACCTGTGGCTCCCGAGACAGAACCAGCAACCTCAAAACGACAACCAGAATGCAGAACACCAACCAAGTGATCCTTCTGATGATGACCAAGAAGCCGGTCCATCCACAAGCAGAGACTGAAACTTATTTATGGAGTCAGAAAGCAAGGACTTTGAATGCATGTTTTGTTGAATTACAGATTTATATGTAGAATTAGTTTTTATATATACTCTATCTAGGGTATTGCATGGGGCCTCTTTGACCATCTTAATCAGCATCTGGTTCGGGTTCTGTTCAGTGGCTGGCCACCTCCGGACTGACCTCTTCTTGAGTTTCAACCAGGCTCTGTTTGGTAACTGGCCATTAACAAACAGATCCTTCATGCTGACCCACTGGGGCTCACAAGCAATGCCTTCTGTTCTTAAACAAAATGGGGGAGCTGTGGCTAGCACAGGTCTTTCCCATGAGAATTTCTTTTGTGTTTTATAAACAAAGATAAAGTTTGGATGTTATTAAAAACAGTGTCTCGAGACAGAGACAATAAAAGGGGGAGCTGTGACAAGCACAAATTCTTTCCCATGGGAATTTTTCTCTTCTTCTTCCTGTGTTTTATAAACAAAGATAAAGTTTGGATGTTATTGAAACGGTCTCTGAAAAGATAGGCAGTTCAAGCTTGGCCAATCGACCTAGGGGGAGGTTTTGAACTGGCCCAATCTGGATGATCTTTGAAAGTCTATATAAGTTTTAGAAATTAATTAATAAATCAGAAATTCATCATATTCGACTCGGCTCGGTTCCTTCACTCTGCTAGAGGTTCAACAGCGACAGCCCTC
>JAKEPQ010000969.1:0-32304 GCA_024500445.1 Entomyzon cyanotis
AGGTGCCTTTATTCGAGCTCGGGAAGCCGGGGTGTGACATCTACCCAAATCTGATTTCAACATGAATTTGAAGCGAATACATTTTTATACCTTCCCTTACAGAACAGTGATGTAATCATATGTTAATCATCAACTTATCATTGTTCCATTGTTTCCCCCCAAGCATGACTTTAAGCCCCCTTTCTCCCACAGTATTTCTGATTTATTTCGCAGGTGTGAATCCGCATCAGTTAACTAAAACAATCCCGATATTTTCTAAGCAATCTTCGTATTCATGTCAACCTGACCCTGTACAAGCAGTTCTTACCTACTCTTGTTCCCCAAAGCCTATTCTTAACTATCCCGATTTTAGAAACATTTTAACCCTATGTTAACATTTCCCCCTTTGAAAGCATTTTCACTTTATATGTGTGAATGCTTTCACTTGATATAGTCCTTTATACTGGATGCTCGTCTTCGAATCCAGGGTTGTCATGAGCATTGTTATGGATGCTGTTGTGAACCGGAGAATCCGCAGATGATGGACGTGGATCCTTGTTCCGTGTCAATGCCCTCATTATTCTTTGGTTCCAGGATGTCTTTCTCTGTATCTCTCCTTTCAGTATGCTGTAGACTACCCAAAGTACTAGAAACATAACTAATAAGATTATTAAATTTTCAATGATAGATTTAATCCATGAACTCACATTCCATCCCAACCCCTTGAAGATTTTATCTAACCAACTCGTAGTCAGGTCCTTTTGTTCATCCCATGCTTCGTGCTCTATTTGTTTCAACTGATTGATGTCATGTTCTACATCTGCAGTTACATTTGGGATATGGATGCAACAATGATCAACTTGTCCCCTTAAAAACCCACACACTCCATGTTCTTTCAGGAGTAGCATATCTAAAGCCAATCGATTTTGTAAAGTCATTTTGGTAGTAGCTTGTAATTGCATATTTAGTTCTTTGAATCCTTCCCGAGTAATTCTTGCTAACCTCTCTACCTGACCTGTAAGTCTGTACATCATTTCTCTGTTTCGGTAGTTTGCTATAGGGCCAAACAGAGATTCTAGAGTCCACCCAAATTCTACTCCACTAGAGGGTTCTTGCCAAGTTTCATCCTGATTTTCATTATCTGAAACCTCTCATCTTATTCTTATTTGCAAAAGTTCACGTCTCCCATTGAATGGGGACTTTTTCCAGATTGGACATAGAGTAGGGAGGCCCAGAGTAAATTCTTTTACTTTTCCATCCACGGGCAGGTGGGTTGTCCAGGTACCATCACTTCGTTGCCCAAACAAATTGTCCTGGGCTCTTGATTGTGCTTCTACTACATCCTATTTTTATTCTCTAATTTACATTACCCTGTTTATGTTTGATTCTTCTACAGGCACAGCCAATTCACATGGCAGCCGCCAGTGATGGTACTTGTTTTATCTCTACATCATCAGACGTGCAATCATAGGTTTTATTACATGCCCACCAACTTACTTTATCTGCCTGCACTCTGTTGCTGGTGGCAGTGTTTATTACTGCTGGATCAGTGCCATCTTCAGGGCCTGTCCATTTTAGGCACCAAGAGGTGTTTGCCATATATTGAAATTTTTGAAGTATACTCAGGGACCATGCACTGTCCCAGGGTTCCATCCGATCCTTTCTATCCTTTGCTTCACATTTCCATATCAGGGTGGTCTTTGTGACATTTTCTGTGACCTTTTGATAGTGTGGCAAGAAGCATTGCCGTTTGGCAAGGTTTTGATCTTCAACCCACCACTCTAGATTTTGTCCCACCTTCCCATTGCTTAAAAGACAGTCCTTTTTGCTCAAGTACTGCATCCAATCATAACCTGTTATATTCCAAGTTACTTTAACTTTCTGCTTGGACTCGGGTACTTGTTTACATACAATTGTTTTATTGTCCAGAATTTCAGGTAATTTTGATGTGATAATTCCCCAGTTTATTGGGTCTCCTGCTGCCTCTGGTATTGGCAGACAGGCAGTTATTCTACTGATGTTTCGCATTTTGGCAAAATCTTTAACTAACCCAATCATCACATTCTCAGCCCGAATTTCATTGAAAACTCTTATCACTTGTGTTTTTGCCTGTACTTCTCTCTTCATTGTAGAATGAAGAGTGGTTAGTTGATTATCCTGCATTCCATATTCCCAAGCAATATCACTCCCAATTAACATCCATAAAATGAGCATCGGCACAGGTACTAAGATCATTTTAAACAGTTAAACCTATCTTATCTGCAATTTCATCAGTCCCAGGGGTTGTGCAGCCCACAGTCTTGGATGGGTCTTCTTCACTCGTGTGTAGTGTATCCAAGGATCCACTCCAGCCACCTTGACCGCTGTGAAAGTGGTCAGCAGCACCTGATGAGGTCCACTCGGTCCACTCCACTTCTCCTTTAAAGGTTCTTCATCTCCAGGGAGAATATCATGGACTGGATTCTTGAGAGCCAGTGGCCTATTCCACACGAGCGTGCTCCAAAGCTGTGCTAAGGTTTTCCCGAGAGATAGAACATGATTATATATTTCCTGTTTTCCTGTAATATGTATATTCGGGTTTGGTTCAGGAGATTTGTATGGTTTCCCATATACTATTTCAAAGGGACTGACTGACATTCCACTCCTAGGCTTTACCCTAATCCTTAAAAGTGCTATTGGTAGGGCTTGTGGCCACTGTAACTTGACCTCCTGACATATTTTACTGATGTGCCTTTTTAGTGTTTGGTTCATCCTCTCTACCTGTCCACTAGATTGTGGTCCCCATGGTGTGTGGAGATCCCAAGCTATTCCCAGTAGCATGCTCACTTCCTTTACCACTGTAGCTATAAAGTGTGGTCCTCTATCTGAAGATACCCCTAATGGCACTCCAAGCCTGGGAATGATTTCGTGTAGCAGCCACTTCACTGTCTCTTTGGCTTGGTTGGTGCGACAGGGAAGGGCTTCTGGCCATCCTGAAAATGTGTCAACCCCCACCAGCAGGTATTTCAATCCTCAAGTTCTCGGTAACTCTACGAAATCTACCTGCCAATAATCTCCTGGTTCTATACTTACCTGAATTCTTCCTAGCTGTGCCTGCCGTCTAGCCACTGGGTTGTTCCTCAGGCATATTTCACATTTTGACATTATTGATTTGGCCATTGTTAACATTCGTACTAAGACTACATTTTGTTTTAGCCATTTCACCAATGCTTCTGCACGCCAATGACATTCATTATGTTCAATTTGCCGAATTTCTCTCATTATCAAGGGGGGTAGGACTATCTGTCCTTGTGCAGTAACATACCACCCCTCTGAATTCTTTTGTGCATTCAGCAAATGTCCCAGTCTCTCGTCTTCTGTTGAATATTTTGGTTCTGAAGGTAAATTGAATTGAGACACCTTTAGCTTCATAGGTATCAGTGCCATTGCTATTTGCACATCTCAAGCAACCTGTTGGGCTGTCCAGTCCACCTTCCGATTTCCCTCACAGATTTTGGAGCTTCCTGATTGATGTGCTTTACAGTGCATAATTGCCACTTGCTCAGGTTTTTGTACTGCTTTTATCAACTGCAGAATTGCATCTTGATGTTTAATATACGCCCCTTGAGAGGGCAGCAACCCTCTTTCTTTCCATAGTGCCCCATATATGTGCACTACGCCAAATGCATATTTTGAATCAGTCCAAATATTTACCTTCTTTCCTTCATTCATTTCTAGTGCTCTGGTTAAGACAATCAATTCTGCCCTCTGGGCAGATGTGTTTGATGGTAATGCTTTGGCCTCTACTACTGTGCTGATTGTTGTTACCGCATATCCAGCATATCTGGTTCCATTCTCCACGAAGCTGCTTCCATCTGTGGATAATTCCCACTCCGGTTGCTCCAGCGGCACGTTTTTCAGGTCTTCTCTCGCTGAGTAGGTGTACTGTATCACTTCCAAGCAGTCTTGTTCCAGTGGACCTTCCTCAGGTGTGGTGCCTAGAAACAGAGCTGGATTCAAAAGGTTAGTTGTCTTTAGTGTGACGTCATCCTGCTCAGTTAGGATTGCCAGGAATTTTATCATCCTGCTCGGGGATAGCCAGTGGCCCCCCTTTTGCTCTAGGACAGTGGCTACCGTGTGTGGCACATAGACATCTATGTGTTTTCCCATCGTGAGCCTCCTGGCCCCCTGTATCAATAATACAGTGGCTGCAACTGCCCGCAGACCTGCAGGCCATCTGGCACTTATGTTGTCAAGCTATTTGGAGAAGTAGCTGTATTGGTTTGAAAACAAACCAGTGGGAGATCACAAGTCAAGATTGAAAGTGAAAATAAGTGAAATAATACACGGAAAAGCACTGACAAAGTCAGATACAACCTGACACCCTGTTAGGGTGGTGGTAGCAGTCCAACTGAAGTAGTCCAGTTCAAGCGGTGATCCTGTGAAGGTCTGGTCTCCAGCTGAAGGTCCAGTGTTAGCTCTTGTCCTCTGGGAACCCAGTAGACAGGGCTAGCTCAGGCAGTTCCAAGGCCAGGTTATATCCAGGTGGGAACACCTGGCTCCTCCCTCCGGCCTTTTCCAGCTCCCCAGTCGTTAGGTCAGGACCCCCAGTGCCAAGCGTTGCCTTTCATGCACGAACAGCTGAAAGTCTTTAGACAGATCGGCAAACCAAGTGCCGGGGCAGTCGTCAGTGCTTCTTTCAGTTTCAGGAAAGCTTCTCTCTGTGCTTTGCCCCAGCTGAACGGCTGCGTCTTCTGAGCTTCATACAGGGGTTTGGCAATTAGCCCAAAGTGCATGATCCACAGGCGGCACCATTCTGCCATGCCAAGAAGGACTCGCAGCTCGTGGAGATTCTGGGGCTCTTTATGCAGGTTTCCTTTTCTTCTGTTGTTGTCAGCATATCATCAGCATACTGTAGCAGGAGGTATTGATCTTTTGGTACTTGCCCCTCCTTGGTCCAGATCTCCAGCTCCTTTGCCAGTTGGTTTCCAAATAAGGTGGGGGAGTTCTTGTACCCCATGGGAAGCCGAGTCCACATGTGCTGGGTCTTCCTTCCATTCTCTGGATTTTCCCATTCAAAAGTGAACAGCTTCCTACTTTCTTTGTCAAGGGGTATGCAGAAAGGCATCTTTTAAGTCAATTACGGTAAACCACTTATAAAACTCTTTTACGAATGTTAACAATGCATCAGGGTTAGCAATTACTGGATATATGTCTTTGGTTATTTCATTTATTGCCCTTTGATCCTTTACTAGCCTGTAATCTCCATTGGGTTTCTTTACTGGGAATATTGGGATATTATACTCTAATTTGCACTCTGCCAGAATTTAATATTTTAAGAATTTACCAATAGTCTTTGCTATACCGTGCCTCCGGTATTGTTTTACCTGCATGGTTTTTCCTTCCTCTTTTAACTCTACATGTACTGGCTGTGCCAACTTAGATTTTCCAGGTATGTCCATCTCCCATACTGAGGGAATTATGGCATTCTCCACCTCCTCTGGGATTGCAGAGGCTGGTTTCTCTTTTATCATT
This sequence comes from Entomyzon cyanotis, assembly GCA_024500445.1. NCBI lineage: Eukaryota > Metazoa > Chordata > Aves > Passeriformes > Meliphagidae > Entomyzon > Entomyzon cyanotis. The sequence goes on from JAKEPQ010000969.1 coordinate 5,494, forward strand.
AAGACTTTTTTTCTTTTGGTTTTTTTCCCTCTCCTTTTTCTTTTTTTTTTTTTTTTTCACTCCAGAATTTTCATTAATAACTCACCATTCTCAAAAGTTACCACTGCTTCCAATTTTGCCAGTAAAACATGGGACATATAAAAATTCATGAGTCAATACTTTCCAAAACACAGGTCTAGGGTTGCGGAAATGGCCATTTTCCTCCTTCTCTGTGGCCCAACTATTGTGGTAGATTTATCTGTCCTTCTAGATCATTTAAAACCAAATATGTGGCCCCCCTGTCGATTAAAAAATCCCACCGCTTCTTCTCCTAACGTTGAAGTCGCCAGTGGTTGCTGGGTCACAGCACCCTTGGCAACCTCTTGGAGCTGAGCATTCCAGAGAAACCGGTTGGGATACCTGTATTTCCAATGACAAATGGCACATTCGTCAAAAGCTAATGGCCTCCTCCCCCCGACCCCTTCCAAACCGCTTGCCATACTCTGTACGACTGCCAAGAATTGCCGCTGCTGGCTTGTGGCTCTTCTATTGTTATAAACTTTCCAAGCTATTTCAAGTAATTTGTCCAGATTTCTTAACTTTTCCCCTTCCAATTCCTGTACCCTTTTTCTCTTTTTTTGGTTTGTTTTTCTCTTTTTTTTGGTTTGTTTTTCTCTTTTTTTCTTTTTCCTTTTTCCTTTTTTTTCCTTTTTCCTTTTTTTTTCCTTTTTTTCTGTAACTCTAAGTACCATCTCTCTGAGTTTTCATAATCATTTTCACTACCCTGGCAACCTTATCAAGGTTTTCTCTATAGGTTCCAGCTGACTGTTTCCATATAACCAAACCTCCTGACATATACCAGTCCGTCCACCCCCCACCCCTTGTCTTAAAGGGGTAATTACGATTTTCTTTTGCTTACCAAGTCTTGGCAGACTCTTTCCCGTCCTGGAACGAGTCCAATGGGCTATGGGTCCACCACCCCCCACTGCTGTCCAGTCCCCTGGCACCCCCTCCCCCCACACCCCTGTACTGAAACCAAACTGCGGCCATGCACGGGCAAGGGTAAAAAGGGACTGCCACAAGCAGGTGAAGAGGGCATGGATGGCGGGGGGGACATCCCCAGGGAGGTGTAGGTGCGAAAAGTGGGCACCCCCAAGAAGGCACAGGCGGTATAGAGTCAGAACCTGTAGGAACCACTAGTAAATCACTTTCCAATATATCTTTCCGATATAAACTCTCATTCAATGCCAAGTTCCCTTGAATGCAAGCCAGACATTTATCATTGCAAACCGCCACAGTAACCAAACCACCCTCCAACAGCCACTCTGAGTTTTCTGGCAAACAGAAAAATAAATCAACATACAGAACTTCATCTAATTTTCCCTTATGCTTACAAAACAACAACAAATGAGAAATCAGGTCAGATTGCAAAGAACCATTTTCAGGCCACTTTCTTCCAGCCTGCAAAATATATGTTGGCCACCGAGAATCACAATACTCGATTAGCGTATCCTTACGCAATCCTTGGCCAAAATTACATTGCTTCCACTGTGCTAACAAGCACCCCAAAGGAGAATTACGAGATATAGGAGCATAGCCACCCACAATCCCTTTAAGCTTCTCCATTTCCACTTGCCGACCCTGCAATGCTTTCGCAATTGTCTTACAGGCGGCGCCCGGGCATACCACTAGGAATTCCTTAGCCCAACCAAGCGTAGCTTTCGCCGCGTCTTACTGGCAGGCAACCAAACCACCATTAAAAGGCACCTTACCTTCTCCAGGGGACGTTGTGAGCGGCGGAGGGTCGCGGCGCGATGGGCTCCCCGAGAATCCCTCGGTGCCGGCTGGAGCGTGATCAGGTCGCGGGGTCCTCAGCAGCGCTCACAGGGTCCCATCTAGGTCACCAAAATGTTAGCGTGGAAAACACATAATCACTGAATGATTATATGCAGGTGCCTTTATTCGAGCTCGGGAAGCCGGGGTGCAACATCTACCCAAATCTGACTTCAACATGGACTTGAAGTGAACACAGTTTTATACCTTCCCTTACAGAACAGTGATGTAATCATATGTTAATTATCAACTTATCATTGTTCCATTGTTTCCCCCCAAGCATGACTTTAAGCCCCCCATCTCCCACAGTATTTCTGATTTATTTCACAGGTGCTAATCCGCATGATTTCACTAAAACAATCCCGATTCTCTAAGCAATCTCCATGATCATGTCGTTGAGCCCCGTACATGTAGTGCCTACCTATCCCGTTCCTAAAGCCTATTTTTAACTAACATTTTAACCCAATGTTAACAAGTTGGGTTATAAAACATATTACTTGCATCATCCCATGGAACTGGGCAGTCAGTGAACAGGAAGCCAGAGCTGGAATTTGGTTTGGCAGTGTGAACTGTGCTACCTGGAAAAGAGCACAGCAGCCAAAGGGACAAAGAGGTGGATTTCTCAAGGAGATTGCAAGTGTTATTTTCTTTTAGCTTCTCTGCTCACAGATTTCCTCCCTTCCCCACACCCCTACCCACCCTTATGGGAAATAGGGAGAGAAGCTCTTTGCCAGAATCCTTAGGCTGTGCAACAAAAAGCTTAACAGAAATACCCTTTTACCAGCAACTGTATTCAATAGTGACCTATATTTTTTTGTGTACATTTTGAAACGTCATAGAAATGTCTAAAATTCTATGTTGAAAGTTAATTTATTCTCCAGGAGCAGATTCAAAGTTATTTTTTATAGAGGTCAGCTGTTGGAGAATAAAGCTTGTGCCAGGTGCTAGCAAAGCCTGTGTTAGCTAACAGGCCGCAGCAATACCCTGAAAAGGTGCCGTGAGAACGGTACCTGGCAGGCACAGCTGTGCCCTTGAGCTGTGAGAGAATCTCGTGAGAAGAATAAGGAGGAACTGAGGAAGATCCCTGAATGTGTGAGAATAGAATGCAATAGAATGTAAACTGTAACATGTGTAATTAACCAGTAGATTAATAATCAATAAATATAAACATTATAACAGTATATAAGCCACTCATACAGTGAAATAAAATGGAGCTTGCTTTATGACCCACATTGGGCCGTGTCACTTGCTCTCTCTCTTGCCATCTAACCTAACCACAGTCAGCCACATTGTGCTGTGCAGCACTGTGGGACCATGCCTGTCTATTCCCAAAGGCTTTTAGGGGAGGTTTATGACTCTAAAGAAGCAAAATAACTGAAATATGGTTCATTGATAGGGATGATTCTATGAAAGGAGTGTATAGTTCATCACAAAGTCTTGAGAATTGTTTTGCAGTTGAGCAGAAGTTTATGGCAGGCTGAGATGAGTAGAAGCCTGTCTGCTAGTACCATTTCCTGGCATAATCTGCTACTGCTGACATCTCAAGAGGGGCCTGGGGAGACGATTGCTGAGTGTAAGATGGACTGCTTAAGAAGGAGGGAGGAAGGACGGGCTGAAGTAAAGTTACCCAGTTGTTGCTATCTTGAGCCTATGACTGAACTGCACGGACTCATTCTTCCCTCAGGGGACACAGGTGCGCAGAGCTATTTTTCTTTAATCACTCACATAAATTAAATTTATTCCTTTACATTAAAATAATTAAATAAAGTTACGCCCTATATCTTTTACTGCCAGATAATATCTTTAAACCTTTGGCTCACCATTTTGCTATCAGCTGCAAGGTATTTTCCAGGGTGTGCTTAACCAATTTTACCATTGTCCTGAAAAGTGTTCTAGGCAGAGAAATTCCCTGATAGCAATCAATATTCATGCTTACTTTTAATCACTGTATCCACTGGGAATAATAATTTCCGGGCCTCTCTTGAAGTCCACCTGCCTCACACTAAGATGAAAGGGCTTTCCGTGTTGTGTATCAAGTGGCACAGGCTTGATGCTTACCAGGATATTAAACACAAATTAAAATGGTTTGAAGAATATTGATGTGGGTCTGAAGTTGGCCAGTTGCTGGTGAGGGGATGATGCTGCCAAGTCTGGAGCAGATTGGCAAGGAGCAAGAACAGCCCTTGCCTTTCCTATATTCCCTAAGGGTTTTCTCCTGCTCTTTTTAGGACACGACACTACTTGCAAAGGTGCAGTAGGATATGTGTTTAGAATGGAGGTGTGTGCTTTGGGAACAGGGTTTGTGTGCTTTCCAGGTTAAGAATGATTTTCCTAGGTTTGTTGTAACTTGTCTTCTGATTGTTGAACTTGTAGATTTGGAAAGGGTACTGCTTGGTAGCTGGCACATCACCTCAGACTCGGCTCTTTGTTGCTCCAATGTGGTTTCTAGACAAAAACATCAAAGCGGCTCAGTGGTAAATCTGTTCTGCTTCCTCCCTGGCAAATGCTTGTCTTGTACAGTCTGCCCCCTGTAGAAACAGCAAAAGGGTTTGTGTTGCACCAAACTGTCTTTACTCAGGCGTCTTGTGAGTGTCATTCTGTGGTGGGGTACTGGCATATCCACCATTTCTGAAATTCTCCCATGGTTGGCCTAGGCAGTTATTTGAGACTGGCTGTTGAGCAATATAAATCTCTCTTTACATGGAGACCTGTTCCCCACCTGCCACATTCACTGATGCTTGTTTGGAAACAGATGTACTTTTATTTGCACCTTCAGGAAAAACCTTTACAGAACAACCTTAGAGCTACTTGGCTTTGGTATAGAGGGAAGGGCAGGGAACACCTAAAGTTCTGCAACAGCCCTATTGAAACGGCATTGATGATCTGTGTAGGAAAGATGGCTGTGACTCAGAACAGAGATGAGGAACTCCTCTTGAGTAAGCATTTTCCAGTGAAACTGTCTCACATCTCCTTATCACCTTCCTTCAATACCAAAATCTTAGGGGATTCTAAAAAAGAGTCAGCACTGTTAATGACTAACTCTGTGTAGCCAGTAAGGAAAGCAGGATTCAGGTGAGGAATTTTACTATCCATATCTGGGAGAAAGAAATCTCTATTCTCTAATTGAGGGAGCAAATGCTTGATGTCTTGTGGAAGGCACACAGCTGGGCTTGTCTGGCTCTGGGCTTTGCTGGCCCCTTATATTCTAACTTCTGTCTCTTACTGTTTTATTTGCAGCTCAAAGACATGTCCTCACGTACATGGAGGATGCAGTGAGCCAGCTGCTGGAGAACAGAGAAGATATTAGTCAGTATGGCATTGCCAGGTTCTTCACTGAATAGTAAGTACATCAGGATGCTGCCAATAGGGCAACCTGAGGGGGGCATTTGGAAACAAAGGTACATGGAGAATGGAGCTGGACACGTGCTGGTTATGTTGTGAATGCTGTATTTCACTGGGTTACCCAAGGACTGCCTGAGCATCTTTTGGAAACGTACATTGGTTTCCTACAGTTCAGTACCTCTTCTATTACAAACATCCGTGTGAAGCAGTCACTCTGGGGAACACAGATTTTAAAATCATGGAGAACCAAATTCTGCTTGTCTTAGGCAGGACTGTTGGTATCAAACTGCTTGAGAGATACTGAAGCAAATTGCTTCAGAGACTGCTTCTGGTTTCAGCAGCATTCATTCTCCATTTTTCTGAGGATGAATCTGAACTGTTTGTCTCCTTGTGTGATTGTTGTCCTGTTGAATGCTTTAATAGGATGCCTCTTCTTCCCTTAAAACCTGCATAAGTCCTTAAATACTGGATATGAGCACAGTCTCTTCTTACTAATTTGCAAAAAACTTCTTGAGGGAAAAGCTGGGTGCTTTCTGTCCACAGAAAGTAATCCTGAACAAATAGTTGGTAAACAAGAGCTTAAGAAAGATAAAGAGCATGATTACAATGACCTCCACCCAGCAACAGGATTTCTTTTGCAGAGTTGAAGGCAAGGTGGCTTTGAAATACCCAGCTGAAATTGTCATTCAGGCATCTCTGCAGATTAGATTTAGTTTGCATCTAATTTCAAATGTGACACTTCTGTGCCTTTTCTAAACTTCTGATCATATATATTTCAAAAATTAAATGATGAGCAAGAGGTCGTTCACACAATGAAACTGTTCAAAATGCTTCTCTGTAGTATTTCTTCATCTTGACGTGATAACCATTTTCTTTTCACTTCCTGTTCCTCTTCTACCTTTGAAAGAATAAATAGTAATTTGAGACCATTATAATGAACACAACCATGTTTGTGGGCACTCTCCCTGTGTTTTTCTTAATCCATGTTTTTCTGAGGGAGAGGATTGGAATATGCATGTTTTGAAATATGCTGCAGTGATTTGAGATGAAGGGATTTGGTATTAGGACATCCAGTTTTTAAAATTGTCCTTTCCCTATTTATGCTCACTTAAAATTAGAGATCAAGCCCAGGGTTTAGAAAGCTAGCAGGCAGGCCCGAAGAAGTAACTTTTTTTAAAGTGTTTATGGGGTAAAAGAATGACTTCTGTAACTTTTCAGAAATTGAAATTAGTCTGTCAAGGACAGGTGTTAGATATTCTCCAAACTCCTTTCAGAGGGCACGCTTTTCAATACAGTGGTGTTCCGTGGACCTCTCCACTGGATTTACTGCTGAAGAGTGACCTGATGGCATTTCCATCATGCATTGCACTGCCCCACTTCACCATGAGTCAATTCAATTCTTTGAGCCAGTTACAACTACTGTTTTTTTGGGTAATTAAGAAAATTTTGTTGGGACTTAGCATCCCTAAGTGAAATTTGAGAACTGAAAATTATCTGGTCATGTAGCTCTGTTTGGATCAAGCAGTAGGTGTTTTGCTGGCAATGAGTGTTTCCAGTTGTTTTTAAGAGATGGAGTTGGGTATGTATTTCACTGCTATCCACCATCTAGCACTGGGATTGCTGATTGCAGAGGGCTGACCTTAATCTCTAGAGTTTTCCTTCCAGAATAGTTTTAGTCTTCAAGGATAGTTTTTTTCTCTCACTTCATTCCAGTGTTCAGTTTTCCCAATCACATGGACATCTGCTTTCAATCTTGGGAGTACCTTGAGGCTTCCCTCATCTGGCTCACTCCTGACCCTTACAGGACTAGGGATCAATCACCCTTCTGCCAATTAATCCACATCTTTTAGTTAAACAAGTAAAATTATGCCTCTCTTAGGACTAATCTTGATTTTATAGATATGCTGAAATGCTACTAGTGTTTGTTCATTATAAGCCTGAGAAATCTCAGCTCTGCTCTTGAATCTCCATGAAATGCAGACTCTTGAAAACCCTCTGTGTAATTACACACTAATGCTGCTTTACTTTTTCCAGCCTAATGTCTGTGCCAACATATCTTAAGGAAATATGTTTCCCCTATACATTATTTATCATCTTGTTTTCTTGATCTTTCCTATACTGAAGAAAAGCAGGGCCCCCACGCTAATGCATTTGATCATGCAGAGGAAATGTGCATAGCATCCCACTTTATATTTTCTGGGATCTTAAAAGGGAGTCTGTGTGTCTTTTTTTCATTTCAGCTTAAAGAAGCAAGAAAAAAAAAAAAAGACAAAGAGACTTCCTACTACTTATTTTACTTTTCTTGTAGGCTAACCCTTTGCCTGAAGCTTTCTCTTCCAGCATGCAGATAGATGTGCTGCTCTGTTCAAGAATCTTTGGAAAACTCAGAAATCATAATGTACCTTGGTTAGGAAACTGTTTTTTTCTGCAACTTTTATTGTTTGTTTGATAAATCAAACACAAGTGAACTGGAGACAGGGTAATGGACTTTTTTTTTGGAGGCTATATTCTTGTCCCAAAACACTTCTCCTTTTGTTTCTGGTGAAATGTCTCCTGACCACCTGCCAGCTGGAGCATGACTGAGGAAAACATGTTGCTTTTAGCTTGCAGATGTAGCACTACTTCCACTGGACTCTGCAAACTGGTGTCTGAGATGCCCTTTTTCTGTCAAGGATGTTTCTGCTAGCTCTAACTTGAACGCTCCTGCTGGATCTTGTGTGACATTTTAACAGTATTTATCTGAGAAGGCATCTGTGATATGTGTGTTTGACAGGGTTGAGGGGCAGATACTGCTTTTAGATCTGTTGTGTGCCTGGCAATTCAAAATACCAACTCTGCACTGTGTAGAGCCCTGTTTTACAGAAAGGAACATTTGCTTTGTTCCTAGTAACAGGACTGCCAGTGCTGTATAGTTTAGGATCCTTGGGAAGAAAGATGTTATCATGGTGAGCAATATCAACTTCTAGCAATAAATGTACCTCATTTTCTCTTGCTGTCTGGGTTGGCTGGAACAATTTGTTCATCTCTTTCCTTAGAGACAAATACAATGCCTCTCCCTTGGCTTTCTCTGGCAGTAGACCCAGGCTTTGGTATCAGACAAACTTTTGGCTAGTTCAGTCCTTTATTGCTATACAATATTACAGAAATAAATCTGTAGAGTAAACAATGTCCTCCTCTTTAAAAACGTCTAAATACCCTTGAGGAAGGAGGGCAGGGGGGAAGGGCCAGGAACAAGACAGATGGGATGCCCATGAGAACTAAGCCACTCACTGAAGACAACCTTAATTGGCAACTGGAAATAAGCTGAATTATCTGCTTATAAAGAGGAGAGATTCTTAGAGCTAGCTTAAAGCCATCAATTTTCTTTTTTCTTTGCATCTGTGTATGTAGGCCTTATCACCATCATCATCTTGCTGTCATCTGCTCTGCATCTTTCCACTTTTCAGAGTAACTTGTTTTGTCTTGTTTGCAAGGATAGTGTAAGCTCTTCAAGACAGAAATTATATTGTACTGCATGTACTTTACAGCGCCTAGCATTGTAGAATGTCGATTCTGCTTTGTACAATTACAGTATAAACAGCAAAAACAGTAGTGAGAAGGTCCTTAGGGCTTTGACAAGTTGTGCCAGATTCCCTTTCTGAGAGATGGAGCTATTCATTAGAATTTCTCTGTACAACTCTTTGGGGGGAAGGGCATTGGTTGTTGGGTTTTTTTGTAGCGTTAGTTCTTTGTGTTTTGGGCAAATCAGTAGTATCTGTGAGGTATTAATACTTTTAGGGTATTGCCTAAAATATTGATATCCTCTCTGATGTAATCTTCTGAGCAATTGCAAAAAACCCCACAACATTTCATCTATTCTTCAAATACTGTCAGGATTCCTACACGTCTTCTGCTCTGGAGAGAAAAAGATAAAATTATCCCACTCAATGCAAGACTGCACTGAGCCATGTGATCGGTATCAAGCTGCTGCTGTCAATGATCTAGCTGTGGAGCTGCCCTTTGGGCTGAAAATCTCAGCTAGGATAATGTGCTTGATGGTTCCTGACAGGCTTTTACTTGGGATTCCTTGATCCCTAGGGCACTGTGTAAGACTGCTGTTTGCCTCTCCTTTGCTCTTCAGTTATCAGTGGAAAGAGAATGCATATATGAACTCAGACACAGCATTTGTGCCAGAAACTCTGAGAAGATTTTGCAGCTAATGTGAATAAGTTGCTGTGAAGGAAACATTTTGAAAGTGTCTCTCCACAGAGTACATGGATTTGCAGGACTGAATTTGTTGGTAAATCTTTCTGGGGAACCTACAGTAATTGCATATTTCTCCACTAAGAGTGTTGCTAATGGACACAAAGCCTTTCTATTAGTCTCTTTGTTGCCTTCAAGTCTCACCTCTACAGAGAAGCATTGTCAGAAGGGCAAACTCTCTTTCTTGTAATAGAATTTCTCCAGCCCACCTTAGAAATGGGATTTCAATACTTGCTGTCCACTGTGCATGGGGTATGTGCTTTGTATGAGAGCTGTGGAAGATCTGGGGGTGTGGATAACTCTGTTTTTTGATTTAAATTATGTGAATTTTGTCTGGAACCTGTACATTTGTCACCCAATGTTTTTATTATAGAATTGCTTAATGGCAGAAACACTGTTGGGATTTTGATATGACAGTCAGGATCTGTGAACTCCTGATTTTCCCAGAGTTGTTTCTTTGTAACAAACATTGCAACAAGTCTTAACCTGACAAATATGCTGATTGGGATGACTACTGTTGAGTAAACAGCTGGAAAAATGCATATATTAATGGCAATAACACACTGATTCCCACTGTAGTTTGTACATGTTGCCAATATATTAGAAAATGTAGTATTTTCTTACCACATTCTCGAGTATCTTGCAGGTGAGTGGATACTCAGATGCATCCAGACCCTTGCAAAGGCATGCAGGGAGGATAAAAGAGTAAAGAATCTTTTTGGTAAGCGGGACTATCTTGGAGGATTTGTAGCAAAGCAGTAACAGAATTGAACATAAAAGAGCATTTACCAGTGATGCTGTATGTGGTAATATACTCCACTTAAGAAACTTCTCATACTGTTTTGGTGACAGAAGAATCTGCAGGATTTGCCATAGCATATGAATGTTAGCACTTGATAACAGCATCTTGTCAGCACAGGGTAGTTATCTGTAGATAATTCTGCATACACTGACTTGAACTGCACTGTGTTCTTGCTCTTTGAAAAGAGGTAATCACAACTTCCACGTGCAGTGTGATCAGATTATGATGCTCCTAGTAGATATTTACTGGTGTAGCAGTGCTGTCTTTGCCCACTTCTTTCCTATTCCTTTGCATAATGGAAATCTCATATTTATTTGTGGTCTTTGTCAGAATAGTTGCAGCAGGAATTGGCTGACTACTTTATGGAGACCGTATGTAGTTTGATATATTTTATTTGTTCTTACAGCCTTGAAGGTTGAAATGCAGCACATCTGCCATGAAATTGAGCTTCCTTTAGGTTAAAGCCAACTGCATACAAGCAGTGTGGATAGCTAATAAAACTGGAAAGAAAAGTTTGAAATTTTCCAAAAGCCAAAATCCAGAAATGTGGCAAATGGTGCAAATATCAAGACCGTATATATCTGAGTTAGCTGTGTTTGTGCTTTTTCTCTGGGCTAGGGTTGAATGTATTATCCTCTCTCTAGTTTTAGTGTTTAACTGTAGTATAAGTCTGTTTATGTTTCCAATTCTTTTATTGCTTTTCATCATAGTTGCTGATATAACTAGTACAAATTTGGAGAAGTATATGATCCTAGCTGGGAGTTAAAATCAGACTTTTGTGGCTTCAAATGTATGAACTTACAGATGCTGGAGGATGAACAGATTGAGAACAGCTCTGCCAAGAAGGCCTTGGGGGTGCTGGTGGGTGAAAGGTTGGACATGAGCTGGCAATGTGCATCATTGCATCAAGTGCATCAAGTGCATCAATGTGCATCAAGTCAGAATTAGGGAGCTCTGGAAATCTTACGTTATCCATCTTCCACTGAGGGAAGGTCTGTAGTAGAATTTGCCGTGATGCAAATTAGATATTCAATGCTGATGTAACTGTTTGACAAGCAACTTTCTCCATCATTCTGGAACATTACTCAGTTGTGCTTGCTGAGTCACTGTTGGAATATATAGGAAAAGATGAGAAAGATAAATAGTGATATATCCACCACAGATGTAGTGGGACTACTTACAGTCTTTTCCATACAATCTGCAATGTGTATATAAAGCAGTAATCTCACTTCATGCTTGGTCACATGCTGCAAAGATTGGACTTCCTGCAGTTTCTCGAAGTGTTTTGAAGAAAACTGTTTTAATAATGTGAAATTGGCAACTGGAATTCAGTAGAAATGCACACGAGAATAGCAGCTTTGGAAAAACATAACAGTGTAGTTTGGTACACATTGGTGTTTTTTTCCATATTATATGTGGGGTTTTAAAAATTATTCTTAAGGATTAAAGACATAGTTTTATCACTTTCTTTTAGTAATATTTTCTTTTTAACATCCTATTTCCTCCAATAAAGCTTTTGATGTCTCAAGCCATAAGAGAACCACTGTTGGACACATGATAACTTCATTAATAGCAATACCTCTCTCTGTATTACAGACTCACATGGTCTAGTTCTTGTTTTAATGAAGCACTTTGGCACGGGTCTAGGCTACTTTATGTATATAGGGGATCAGTTTTAGAGTTCTTGGCTTCTGTCTGTCTATACCTATAAGACTTTCTATTAAATTGGAATCAAGTAGTGTAAGTTTGAGGAACACTTTATTTTTCCCAGAAAGATCTTCAAGGAAAGATGGATCAGAATTGAAGTTGGGGTTGTTTTTTTGTTGTTGGTTTGGGATTTTTTTCCAGTTTTGTGTTGTTGGAAGGACTTTTGTGTTTATTCTTAGGCTGCAAAACGTTGAGGCACCACAGAAAACCTTGAGGAACATTTCTAATTGCTTTGCTAAGAATACATGTGTTCCCTTGCAAACAAAGCCAACAAATGTAAAATTTCTCCTAAATTAGATATGTCAAACTGTAAAAATTAGCAAGTGCTTGCATCAATGGGATCTGATAAGATCCTATAATAGGATTCCTTATCCTTTACACGATAAAATCCCTTAACTATGTCTGCATCTCCATGAATGCCAAATACTAAAAGTCTTGCAAGCCTGAAAAATGCATTTTTAAAATGTGGTTTATCTTCCTTTCCTTTAAAAACAAAACTAAACAATAGCAACAGAAGTCTAGATTCTAGAAATCTGCATGTCTTCAGAGAACCTGAGATTTTCCTGCAGTGCCACGTTGAAACCATACACATCCCAGAATACTTTAGCTTTAGAGACTTGCAATAATCTCATGTGACTAGCACAGGTCTTTCTCGTGAGAACATTTTGCTATATTTCATAAACAAAGATAAAGTTTGGATGTTTTGCAAACAACTTCTCCGGATTAGGTCAGTTCGGGCTTGGCCAATTGGGCCTAGGGGGAGGTCTCGGGCTGACCAATCTGGGGCACCTCTGTAAACTCTATATATATGGAAATCAAAACAATAAAGCTCTCTTCTCTCTTTCCTTGTCTGAGAACTTGGGTCATTCCTCAGCTAGCGGCTCAACAGCGACAATCTCATGTCCTGTAAAATTAATCTTACTGTGTGTCTTCAAATGAATTAAACAATGAATTAAAACTATAGCTGGTCAACACTGTAGCCAAGAAGTTGTTGTGTGCACAAAGTGGTTTAGCTAAGCAATCTCTAAATGCAGAGTTAGCATTAATGTCAAATGATGTAACTTCATCTATATTAAGGAATTTTGGCAGGGTTCATTTGTTGCCATGATGAAAATATTGGAAGCTGCTCAGTCTTTGATGTGCTATAGTTCTTGCCAGGGCAACTGAATAGGTGAGAGAGTACTAGTTGTAAATTTTTTCTTCTGAAATTCTCCAGTTAAACCAAGACTGAAACGAGCTAATATGGAATCTGTTTGCATGGCACCAATATTGAACCTCTTTGGAGCAGGTATTCAGTTATATTTCAGTATTTCATGGATCATCACAGTCAACATGATTGTGCTGCTACCTTTTAAAATAACTAAAAGTGTAATTTATCAAACATGGAACTGTCTTACAACAGGAGATACAGGGGACTTCAAGCAGAATGGAAAAAGCAGGCCCTTACTTGTACTTATATGTGGCTAGCACAGGTTCTTCCCGTGGGAACATTTTGCTATATTTCATAAACAAGATAAAGTTTGGATGTTTTGCAAACAGTTTCTCCCGATTGAGTGAGTTCGGGCTTGGCCAATTGTGCCTAGGGGGAGGTCTCGGGCTGACCAATCTGGGGCACTTCTGTAAACTCTATATATATGGAATTCAAAACAATAAAGTTCTTTTTCTCCTCTCTTCGCTTGTCTGAGAACTTGGGTCAGTCCTCAGCTAGCCGCTCAACAGCGACACTTATACTTTGGCCTCAACTTTCTGAGAAGTCAATTTACCTTTACTTGGCAGTATACTTTGATCTCTAGAGTTCAAGATGGGTGCAGTTACTCAATAATTTTCAAATCCACACTCCTCCTTTGGTGCACATTTATACTTTGGTATCAAAATCCATCTCCAGCCAATGTCAATTCCTTGTGTGGCTTGTGTTTTTAATAGTATTTTTCGTCTTTGTGCCATCTTCTCACCCTTGCCACAGGTTCACTGTGTGGTTTCTGCAGCATCTTGAAGCTAGTGAATGAATTCCTCAGCATGATCGGGAGGACAGAAATACCTGTTGGTTAATAAAGGAAGCCAAAGAATGGCAATCATGGCTGTATGATAATTAAGCTAACAGAGGACTTGAATCTTCTGTACCTCAGAATATAGAGGGTTATAGAGCAGTTCAGTAAGGAATTTTCTTCTTGCCCCAAAATGTCAAGTTGGACCAGTTTGAACAAATACTAAGTAGATCGGCTGGAGAGTTACCATATTTCCTTGTTTAGTTGTAATTCTGGATTGGTTTATTATTTATGTATTTAGTTTAGGTTTGGGCAGAAAAGGGTTTTTTGTGGGAAGCTGGGTAGCAACTTGCAGTGATCTCCATAAAAGCTAGTTATAATGGTGTTCATGCAGCTGTTTTTGTGGTGTGCAACTTACAGAGTTTCTTACTGTAAAAATGAGATCTCTGTTTATATCAGCAAGACCTCTCCAGACTTGCTGAAACTCCATGTCATCTGAAATTGCACCTGATCAGGCTGAAAGAGCTTGTCATGGGTGATTGATGCTTATCTGTGAAGGTTTCTTTACTTCTCCCTTAAGCACCTTGGAGGGCTTCTGCAGGGCTATTTACGGTCTTTCATTGTATGCCCTTTCCCATCTTCCTGAATGCTAGGCTTCCCAGCTCATAATTCTAAGAAGCTTTATTTCACAGTAGAAAGGGGCCCCAATATGTGGCCTATTATATCCATATCAGCTTGCTTACCCTTTTCAAACAGCTATTGTGTTTTAATAGGGCCCTGCCTGGCAGGGGGAGTCCTTAATTCCTGCTATATAAGAATGGTCAGCTTGAGTTACAGCAAACTGCAGGATGCTGCTCTGATCAAAAGGCCTCTGTTTTTAGAGATTCCTGCATCCCCCACCATTTGCCTTTTAATTTTTTTTTTTTTTTTTAAATCCTGGGCTAATAATTCAACACAGTACTGTCTTTTTAGCTTGTGATTTGGAAGCCTTGAGGTGTTAAATTACTGACCTAGCACATGAAAAATTAAGGAAGGGGGACTCTAAAAAAGATAAAGGCTTTCTGGGTAATAACAAGCAAACACAGCAACTCCTTTAATCCTTCTCCAGAATCTGTAAACTGGTCTCAGAGGGTTTGATTTGCTACAAAGCAACATAAGAAAGCTTGTTCACTGCCTACTCTGAGCTGTGTCACAGGTGGTGTGGTTCATTTTCTTCATCCCGGTATATGGGATAATCTCTGTACCACCTGTATTAAGTCTGCCATGAATACAGAGATTCCTAGTCTATAATAAGAAGTCTGAAAACACATAGTTAAAACTTCTGTCACTCCTTTCCCTCTTTCCACACCCTCCAGCTGGAGTAAATTTGAGTGGGTGAGAGAGAAAGGATCTCAAAAAATCCAGTCTGTGTTTGCAGTGTTACATCACTCAGTTTTACCAACATTTTGACTGTTAATGATTTCCTATCTGCCTGGTTGTTAAAAAAAACCCTATTTTCCTTTAAAGCCAGTCACCAGGAATAACTTTTAGCATCTGTTTTGTCTTAACACATTTCCAAGGAAATGCCTAAAGTGCACTGCTAATTTCATTAGAGGGAGATGGTGGTTTCCTTGAGGCTGACCTCAGTGTCCCAAGTTCTAATTCTGTGGAATTTTTAAAAGCACTCGATACAATGGCTTTGAATTGAGGAATGCTAATGGTCTTACGTTACCTTCCAAGAGGGATAGCTAAAGAAACAGTCCAGTAATTCATCTGAATATTGCAAATATTGTAGTACACTTAAACCAATAGATGAAGAATAGAATGATCTTAAACTACATTCATACAGCAGTAATTTAATCAGTACAACAGTGATTTTTTTTTTTTTACTCAGTGATGCCTACAATTTTAAGTGTTCCCTCTCAGGGTTCCTTCTAGACAAGGTAAACCTCACTTTGCTATGTCAGAGCATAGCCTTGGGGTAATTACGATTAGTCATTTGGGGATGCTTTGTTGTGGATGAGTTATTTAACATCAGAAATGGTCTGGTTTTTAAAGCCTTTTGTATTTCAGTGTTTTCTATTTCAGCTAGTTCTTTGTTACCCATTGTACCATAGTCTCTAACCCTAATACTCCTGATTATCCCTGCTTACAGTGCTTTAGTTCACATGATGAAACAGTCTTGGAGCTCTGGATTCCTTTCAGATGGAGCTAAACTGGAAGATGTGTTCCTTCTGCAAATGAGCATTCAGTCCATGGGACTAGATTAGAACTAGTCCAGAGCGTGTCTCAAGAAAAAAGCAAATCCTGGGATGCCCACAATGTTGACATCAAATCCTCCACGCCGTTTTTTTCTACAGATGTTTCAGTCAGTCTAGACATAGCCTCTGATAGTAACTTTGCATTTGAGACTACCTTATTTTTGCTCAAGACACTCAATTCTGTTTTAATGACTTAGACACTTATGTAGCTGGCAAAAAAGGGGGGTGTGTGTGTGTGTGTGTGTGTGTGTAAATTGTTCATGCTGAAGAAGCAGTGTAAGCCTTCAAAATTATTTTCTTCTTCATGCTCTTGATAGAAAATGCAAGCAGTAATGGTATAAGTTAAGGAAAAATTATAATTGTTCCTTGTTTTCCATCTAGTAGAGTAGGGGTCCTGTGAGCTTGTTCAGCTCTTCGCATGGTAACCAGAGGTGACACCTGCTAGGGGGACAGCAGGGTCCTGGCAAGCTCTTCCATCCTTCTTGAGGACTTGGGACTCTCTGCATTGTGCATATTTGGCTTTGCCCGACTTCAGCAAGCAGAGGCTAACTGCTATAATGGGTTTCAATTGGGATGTTACCATAGCATCCTGGGACTTTTACAATCTATTTAGAAGTCCAAAGGTTTGAAAAGAGTGCTCGAAAGTTTCTGAACTCTGGCAGGTTGCCGAAATGTAATTACACAAAAGACAAAGCTTTATGAAAGCTGCTGTGTTCAGAGAAGCAGCACCTGAGTGCTAGAATTCCCAGCATAGTCATTTTCAAGAGCTAGGGTTGTTTTGTCACAGTCTCCTCCAAAAACTTTTTTCTTCCTCTCACATGTGTGTGCCATCCCACAAGCATAGCCCGAGTGTGCAGCAGTGGTGTTGGAGGAAACTCTTCTGTGGTTTGGCTGCTCTGGGGCATGTGAAGGAAAAGAGTGAGAAAATAAGCATCCTGAAGCCCCTACTGTAAGAATTTCTTTGGATCTTCCCATCAACTGAGAACCTTGCTTTATTCTTCTGTCATCTTTCTCCAGGATTTTCTCACAAGTGAATGGGGAAAGCTGTTTTGTTAACAGGGTATCCAGTTGCCTAACAATTCTTGTGTGAAATGAGTGCTCACAGTAAACTGGTGTTAACTAATGAACATTCAGTTCAATTTGTAGTCTTGGTTTCAGCAAGACAAATAAAATCACATCATTAGTAACTGTTGTTACTCTTCTAATTTGCCTATTCTATTTACTGGTAATGTAGAGGACTGAAGCAATAATTAGGTTTGCAATAGGAGGCTTGGAGACTAGCAGAGTTGTTGAAAGCTTTCTTCTGAAAGGAATCTCTTGCAGATGGCTGCACTAAATGCCTAAAAGGGGAAAAGGAGAAGGTAACCAGAGAAGTGGAAAATTATTTTCCCTGCTTCTGGGTTCCCAAGCCCATTTCTAAATGATTGAGGACAAAGTAATAACTTGTTGAGGTACCATGGTTTGTTCCTAAGTCTTTCTTCTTCAAATGTGCTGAAAAGCTCTGGCCACTTAACTTTGCTAACAGTATGAGGTGTTCAGTGAAAGGAAGACAGAGCAATCCTAAGGGACGAATTGCAGCAGCTGTTAAACTTGTTGAGAATGATTGAGCTTAATGGTTAAGTTTGTTCCTTTATTGTTGATATCTTACTTACTTAAGCCATTCCTCTGAGTGCAGCTTGTTTCATTTTTGTATTCAAAAGGAATTGGAAAATAAATCTGTTCGTATGTATATAAAAATCATAGGTAAGGTGTTGGTCATACACTCTACCTGCTGTTAAAGAAAAGGTGGCCAAGTTATTTTGGTACTGTCCCTCTACCCATGATAAAGGAATTTCAACATATATAGTTTATTCAAAATATATAGTATTCCTGTCCCTTGGAGTGATCTTGACCCTGCCTGAGAATAGATCTGTTGATTTGTTATTGGGCTGCTTGCTGGATAGCTCCATCATGGGCTGGCTCCTTTGAGCTGAACTTTTACTGCTCATAAAAAGGAATTTATAAAGTAGGGTGTCTGAAATGTGGCATCTTAACTGGGGTAAAATTCTGACTCCTAGGCTTGCAGTCTTGAGCTTTTGGGGAAAAATCCTTTCATTGTATAGTTAAACAAAATCCTTTACTCAACTAGCTGGCGGCACTTGGCTGTCAGCACATCCAGGTGTGCTGATGTTCTAGCATGTCCACCCACTATTTTAACTGAGAAAACAACAAATGATATCATACCCTTCTGCCTGGTAGGTTTAGAGCCATCCCATGCTGAAAATGCAAGTGACTAGAGTTTTTGCTTATTAGAAATAAGGAGTAATATAGTGGGGCTGTCTGCTGTGAATTAATAGTATGTTAGCTTCATGTCTGGACCTTTCCATTACAATTGTGCCAGGATCTGCTTCCAGAATTTGCATGTTCTGTAGATGTTCTGAGCAGCATAATTTGGTGCGTGTAATTGTGTCATTTTGCCTTCATTTTCTTTCTCTTCCAAAATGTCTCCCTTATGTGTGTCATCTTTCTGAAAGCTGCCTTCTTCTATTACACCAAGTTTCTTCTTTTTCATCTGTATCCTTCTTTTCTCCATCAGCCTGTCAAATCATCAGCAAAACAATGCAGATCAGAAATGAAAGAAGTCATACAGGCTGTGGTTTGGGATGAGAAGATCTGAAATTCCATTTCCATCTTTGTCGCAGGCATCTTGTGGGACTTTTTGCAAGTTGCTTTCCCTTACTCTGAACTCGGTCACTCTAAGGCGGTGAGCGACAGCACTTTGTAGGGAATACTCTTTACTTGCAATGATAGTAATGTAATTTTGGCATATTTTGATCCAGCACATGATTTATTTATTTATTTTAATCTCTTGGGACAATGGTTGTGCTTTACTCTGCATGAACAAGGTTTCATAAATATGAAATACTGTATTTGTCCATGATATTTATAGAAAGAGTATTCCTAATTCCAGGATTCAGGTGTCATGAGTGTTTCTTAATCATAAGGTGATTGTCCTTATTTTATTTGAGTTGCATTTCCTTCTGGGTAGGGGAGCTAGAAACTGTGTTCCGTACTGCCTTTCAACACGACAGAAAATTTTATTTGCTCGCACATGTTTGAGAACCAGGACATTAAAAATGAGAAATTGTGATTCCTTTTGTAAAAATTGAATGTCTTTTCTACACACACGCACATATGCACACACACGCACATGGCCCCAGTTGTTACATGGCTTTTAAAATTTTGCTCAACTCTGTCTGGTATAATTCTCTTTCAAATGTGAGACCCTTTTCTGTACTATGTAGGATAAAGTGATTTAAACTTTTTATATTTAAAGAGGTGATTTAAAATTGCAAACTGAGAGGATTCACACTGACCACCAGATTTTGTCTGTTGTGGTGATGCTACCTATGGAGAGTATCTGCTGTGATGAAAGTAAACTTGTATCTTTTCATTAATTCTCTCCTATGAGGGAGAGTTAAACTGCTGTCCCAAGTGAATGTTTTAATGATCTCTCTGGAGTGTTTCAAAGCTTTGTCCCACTTGCATGATGCAGAGCAAAATGCACAAAATCTATCTTTGAGGCAACCCTGTCATTATACCTTTTGGTATATAATGTTTGTATTTGTGTTTCTTTTGTTCTTGTATGTTGAGCTTTACCATGCCCAAAGGAGAACTTCTTGCACTTCAGAGAAACCTTTGTAAGACAAACATTTGCTGTAATAAGTAGGCCTAAAGTGCTTACAATTCATATTTTAGAAATCTATACTAAAATACAAAAATGTGAATGTCAAATTGATGATCCATCATAATGACCAGCTACTCTTTTCAAAATGCATTAGTGCAAATTCTTGTTTAGTGATGTGTCAATCAGTTTTTCATCACAACTACAGTAAATTTTATACATCCAATAGTCAAGATTCAGTAACCTAGAAATGAAATCTTGAGGCTTCTCTTAAAGACGATTTTTTTTTTTTTTGCGGCTTTAAAGAAAACTGTAATGAAAATAGCAGTGAAGTTCAAATGGTACTAAAAGAAAGGGCATCTTCTGGTCAGATAAACAACAGTTACCCTTGGTGAGCCATTTTCCAGTGGATTGTTTTCAAATAAGTGGCTCTTGGACACCCCTTGCTGGGATTCTTTAGAATGAATTTTACTTTCGCAAACCTCTAATTCCTATAATTAAATTTCAATGTGTGGTTTTTGCAAATAGTCTTCTCTCTAGAGAACAGATGGGTATAAGCTGGGAGATTTGGTTTCACAAAATAAAACGGTCAGTGGTTTTCTTGCTACTGTTCTAGTTGTTTCCAGAACATTGATGTTGGTTCAGCTTTCTAGCGTTCTTGTTTTTACTTTATGTCCACAGTTTTAACAGCGTGCGGCAAGGAACACACATCTTGTTCCGTGAGTTCAACTTTGTTCAAGCTACCCCTCATAACAGGGCGTCTTTTCTTCGGACCTTCTGGAGGTGTTTCTGGACTGTGGGGAAAAATGGAGGCAAGTATTCCAGCATCTGCTGCTGTCCTGTTACCTTTACATGAAAATCATCAGCTAGGCTGTTGATGCAGTACAAATACTGACTGTTCACACTGTGTTCTAATATTCTAACATTGTTAATGGGGAGACGCCATCATATTTTCCTGTGGAATGGTTAAAAATTGCTCTCAGAATATAGCAGAGTGGAAGCACCTTGTTGCCAGTGCTACTTCTCTTACAGAACAGCATGTCAAGCAACAATAGATCAGAGAGAGGACATTGTGGGCCTGTGCACTGGGATGGTAAGAAAAAATGTGCTGGAAGTTGGTGGATGGGACCCAGGGAAGGTTAGAATATCAAGTATGAAGCATGAGGGAAGGGGGTGCTAAGATTCTCAGCCAGATGGGCTACTGAGTGCTTTCCTTAGGAGCCTGCAGGAGCTTGGGTTCATAGTGGTGTGGGGTGGTGAATGATGCCACCTGAGCTGCCTCTGAGCTAGTCCTGGCATAGCTCCTACATGATAGTGCAGCATCCTGATGGCTGTGGAAGAGGGACCACTGACAACTGTGTGACCTCTTCCCCAACCCTACCCACAAGGAAAAAAGCCCCAATGCCAAAATAACTACTCAGCACTGTGCTATCATGTCTAGCTATTCTTATATTGCATTTGGTATATTAGGTATTACAGAACTGGCCAGAGTTCAAAATAACCTCCTGTAACTACATGCAACTAAAATTATGTTTTGTTTTACCTTTTAATGTAGTATTTTAAGCAAATACACTGAAAGTTGCTGTACAAATATGAATGTTGGTGGGTTTTTTTTTACTATAAGCCTCATTTTTTTCAGGCTATTCAGCCTTATTTCTTCTTGCAGGAAAGACTAGAACCATCTCTTAAATATAGATAAAACCTCGCCTTCTGGTTAAGCTTTGCAACACTTCTGCTTTTGATGAACAGAGTTTGCAAGACCGTGAATAAAGACTTTTATTGACATATGCCTTCTAGATCTTTGGCAATTAAACAATCATAGTTAAAAGTGACAGAATCTGTAGTAAGCTACTGAAGTAACTGACTATGCTGTCTGTAACACCTTCTTCCCAGTGAAGGGTACTTTGTTATGTTGTAAATCATTTACTTTAGTTCAGGGATAATACTTTAAAGATTTCGGGTAAATTATATGATGTTTGCAGTAAAGACATATCTGATTTGAGAACAGGTCATGGTCAGGAAAAATAAAATGTAGACTCCTAAATTATGTTTCTATAGGGGAGTTAGAGATAATAGTGAAGAAATCACCCTCCAGAACTGCAGCTGTTAGTGGTAAATCTTATTCAAAAATTGAGAAGAAGCTCTCTGATGGAAAGTATCCACTGCAGTACTTTCAGTGCACGTTTTCATCAGGCTTCATTTATCCAGCAGCCACCTCAGCCGGATGAAGGGCACCTGGATTTGTTGAAAAGAACAGAAATCTCTATGTAATATCTCCTTTAACTTTTAGTAGTTTTATGTGATTATGGAAAAGGCTGTGGAAGAAAGTGTAATCACTAAGGTACTTTAAAGAGAAAGGGTGAGCACAGGAACAAAAGTTCAGGTGGATGTTGCTATGCTCTGGTTGTGGCCTAAAAAGAGTTCAGTGTATATTTTTCTAACTTTGAAGTCCAGTAGCTTCACTTTTTAGTCTGAGCAAATATTACATGTTTAACTGTATATTTATGCATTTACATACATTTTCTTTTTACACTAACTAGAGACAAAAATGCATCACTTTAGATAACTTACTGTCAATATTTTCATCCACTTAGTCCAATTTCTCTGGTTCTCTAGCAGTAATTATGAACTAGAACCTTGATTTTTTTTTTATTTCAGTTTTATTTGCTATGCATTTTTTTTTGCCATACCTGTGTGTAGGGGGAGCTCATAACATTCATGGCCACTTAAGAACTAAACTCATTTACTAAGAAGCTGGACCTGTGTGTGGGGGTTGAAATATGGTCATTACCACACTCAGGCATAGACCAGACATAGATTTCTTTCCTTGGCTGTGATTGCATGGGAAACCCATGCTGGATCAGACTCCTGGAAGGAACTGTGGACATATGGAGAGAGGAGCCCATGCTGAAGCAGCTTTGCTGGCAGGACTTGTGACTCCATGGGGGATCCAAGCTGGAGCAGTGCATTCCTGAAGGACTGCACCCCATGGAAGTGATCTACTCTGAGTAGTTTGTGATAAGCTGCAGCCCTTGGGAGGGTATCATGCTGCAGAAGTTTGTGGTGGACTGTCTCCCATGGGTGGAATGCCATGTTGGAGCAAGGGAAGAGAGCAAGGAGATAGAAATTGCAGAGACAATGTGAGATGAACTGACTGCAGCCCCTCTTCCTGGTCTCCCTGTGTCACTTGGGGGTGGGAAGGTGGTAAAGAAATCAGGAGTGAGGTTGAGCCCAGAAAGAAGGGAGGGCTGGGTGGGAGGTTTTTTTAAGATCTGGTTTTATTTCTCATTATCCTACTCTGATTTCATTGGTAATAAATTCAATTTAATTTCCCCAAGTTGAGTCTGTTTTGCCTGTGATGGTAACTGGTGAGTGATCTCTCCCTGTCCTACTCTTGCCCCATGACCATTTAATTATGTTTTTTCTTGATTGTCCAGTTGAGGGGGAGTGACAGAGCAGCTTTGGTGGGCACCTGGTGTCCATCCAGGGTCAAACCACCACAAGGATGTAGGTAAGTTAAAGAGTCCTGGTAAGAAATTCTGCTTAGGGTTATATACTATACAACAGAGCATGGGACAAACAACCTGCTCTTTCTGAAATTAGAAGCAATATAGCTTGGGCTAACATGGGAATATTGCTTTTAAGACCTGAACTAGAATTTCTGCATTTGATGCCCTGTGTCAGGTGTATGGAGTGCTATTCATCAAATGGCCACTTATGTCAAAGGAATTTCTGTGTGCAGAAAAGGATGAAAATATACCCTTTGTTTTCTACAGCAAGATTCTGCTCTGCCCCAGTTTTCTCTCCTGGGTTTGTTTCTGGGCAGAGATTGCTCCGTTCTTTGTTATTGTCATTGATTTATGTCTGTGAAGAACTATGAAGGTATCTTTTGTCTTCCTTTGTCAAAAGTACTACATTCACTAACTTCCATGTCTTCTAGGATGTTCTTGGTTTTATTTATCCCTTTGTCATAAAAGTGTTTACTGCTGTTTCCCCCTCTGTCATTTACTTTAAATTTCATTCCAGATTTGAATTTCATGTTTTAGGAGTGAGTGGTGGCTTTTTCTTAATTTTCTCCATCTGTGGAGGGTATCCCTGATAAACTACATAAATGCCAGCCCTATGAGGATATAGGTCAACCTAATAAATAACTTACATCAAAGCTTGTACCCTGGCTGGAGGGAAGCAAGGGAGAATATTAAAGATGTAAGACGATGCAATTTCAAGCTTACACAAACTCACAAAAACCCAAACAAAACCCCCATCTTTCCACTACTGAGTGTTTGGTTGGGATTTTAGAAGAGTAGACAAAATCTCACAAATGAGTGATTACTTAATCTGTCTGCTAGTTGCTCCTCCTTTATGCAGGGAAATTTACTGCTTTGTCTGTCAGTCTTGAAATGACCATGCCTTGACTTGGAATGTGCATGTCATTCACCCAAGCAGATGTATCTAGCCATGAGTTCTCAAATGCCCAGTAACAGAGAAATCTGTCTGAACACAAGCAGTACTTAAATGTAACAATCCATTGTGGCAGGATGCTCCCCCCTCCCCCTTCTCTCTCTGATCAGTCCTAAGAAATGGATGGCTCAACTTAGGTTGATAGCCTATTCAACAGCTATCTAGTGCCGGCGACTGAAAGTCTGAAAAGACACTCCCCTGTGGAATGTAGAGAGAATGTGAGAAATTTTCAGTGACTACAAATACACACTTTTATCCTATAAAAAGCTCACGAAATCTCAGAAAGGTAGAAGCTTTTCTACATGGACATTGGAGCGTGAAGTAAAAGTCTTCTCCCCTGAGCTTGGACGCAAGCTCTGTGGTTACTTCCCGAGGGATTGGGTGAGGACGCTGATGTATCCCCAGCTCCAAAAATTGGATTTGGTAAGATCATCGAGTTTCCTAAATTGTATTATTCCGGCTAACTTATAGGTACCTTTCTTAACTTGCATTTCAGATAGTTCAAGCAAGCATTTCTTGCATTTTTAACTATTTTTATAGTTCAAGCAAGGTTTTACCCCATAATTGCATTTTTAACTATTGTAGTGCTGCAATTATGTACTCATTGTGTGTTTATGTGTGTCAATCTGTTCTATGTTTGTATGTTTGTTATGTTCTGTGTCTAATGAATGGTATTTTTAGGCAAATCAGCCAGATATCAAAGAATCTTGCGAACGGGACTAAGTCTTGGGGAACTAGCTATCTTAAAGTCTGTCAAACTGCAAAAACTCATAAAATTCCTGTCTCCCATGCAAGACAAATTGGCGTAGTCGGCAGGATATCTGGCAAACGATTTAAGAAATTAACAGCTAAAGAGCTAACATCTTATTTTACGGAGGCACAAAATTCACATAGCTATGAGTAACTCTCTATATAGTGTAGTATATAAGTGTCTAGCTTCTTTGTTCTGTTATCTCTTACGTCTAACAAACCATTTTATATGAAACCTAAATCAACCATCATTAACTTGCAAAATGACACTGGGTTCAGAAAGTGCTGGTCACTAAATAGATTAACTGCCGATTGCCAAAGGCCTAGGCAATAAGCAAAAAAATCTATCAGCCCTCTGTCTATAAGCAAGATGTGTAACAATTACTAGTAAAGAACTTACCAAAAACACAGATGTTACACTCTGCCAATCAGAAACTGGCTTAAAATGAGAAAAAATCCATGGAAAAATTCCATGAAACACAAAACTTGCTAAAAATTAACTAATCTCTCATGTACTTGCTTTATATCTAAGAATTGCATGTAATTAGCAAACAAAAATGATAAAAGAAATTCCAGAGTTAATAACACCACCTGAGAATAAAAATTATGAAATTCAGAAAACTCTGATAAAAATTAATGATTCAAATGTTGAATTGAATCCTCACAAAAGCATAAAACCCCCTATCTCTAAAAAAGGATAAGAAAATCTCTTTAGCACAAACAGTGGGGGGGGAAGCGGAGAAACAAACTCCTCCGTTTCAAAGAAAAAAAAACCTCTTAGCAAACTTCCAACCCCCTCTCTCCCCCTCTCTCTCTCTCTCTCTCTCTCTCTCGTTTCTACATACCTTTAACAAACCTCTAATTCCTAAGTATACTCTTATTTCTTTCCGTATATAATCAATGTGCTTTAAAATCTCTTACATGTGTATGTAGTGTGTGTGAAAATGTATAAATTAAATCATGTCGACATGTATCTCGGGGACGCCCGTATGATATAAAAAGTGTGAGATAAAAGTGAAGTGAGAAAAAATGCATGTGTGGAATGCTACACCTTTCTGGCTTTCTGTATACGTCTTTCTGTATACCTCTAAAATCCTCTTAAAAACTCCTTTGCCCTTTGTGCTAGATTTTAGCAGTTGCAAAGCTAAACATCATTTCTTTTTGCTTTACCTGTTTGGTTTAAAAGTAAATCACCTTAAATGTTTCCCTCACAAGGGCTATTCCGGGAACAGCCAAAGCTAAGTTTTAAAATGCAAATGAACCATTGACAAGAGAAATAGAGGGCAATTAGAAACCCTTTCTTAGTAAAGGAAAAAAGCTGCAAAACCAGTTTTTCCTGTCCTGTCTTCATTTACATACTAAAAGCAGAGATGTCTCTCTCTCTGCATTGCAAGAAAAAGCAAGCAAAAGAAAAAAAAACCACTGCGACATGTATTTTAAACTCTTAAGATCAGAGTTGTTTAGTTTTAAACTAAAAAATATACTAATAAGTAATTAAAAGCTATCTAATCAAAGAAGAAAACCCAAAAAAGTATATAATTGATTAATTAGCAATTTTAAATTAGTACCACATAGAGATTGTAAGCAAAAATTAACACGCAAAAAAGAAAAGAAAATCAAGTTTTACTAAAAAGATCTAAATGGTTGTTTCTACAAACTTCAATCCTAACAAACCCTATAAGTTTGTGAGATGATAAATTAAATAATTGAGTAAAAAAAGAATTAAATTAATGCAATTAACCACAACTATATCAACTTATATATCAAAATAAAAAATAAATTAGAGTAAATCTCCTGATTTAGGGT
>JAKEPQ010000971.1:0-35492 GCA_024500445.1 Entomyzon cyanotis
TGTCGCTGTTGAGCGGCTAGCTGAGGAATGACCCAAGTTCTCAGACAAGGAAAGAGAGGAGAAGAGGAGCTTTATTGTTTTGAATTCCATATATATAGAGTTTACAGAGGTGCCCCAGATTGGTCAGCCCGAGACCTCCCCCTAGGCCCAATTGGCCAAGCCCGAACTGACCCAATCCGGAGAAGTTGTTTGCAAAACATCCAAACTTTATCTTGTTTATGAAATATAGCAAAATGTTCCCACGGGAAGAACCTGTGCTAGCCACAGCTCCCCCTTTTTGTTTAAGATCAGAAGGCATTGCTTGTGAGCCCCAGTGGATCAGCATGAAGGATCTGTTTGGTAATGGCCAGTTACCAAACAGAGCCTGGTCAAAACTCAAGAAGGAGTCTGTCCGGAGGTGGCCAGCCACCGAACAGAGCCCGAACCAGATGCTGATTAAGGTGGTCAAAGAGGCCCCTTGCAATACCCTAGATAGAGTATATATAAAACTAAATCTACATATAAATCTGTAACTCAACAAAACATGCTTTCAAAGTCCTTGCTTTCTGACTCCATAAATAAGTTTCAGTCTCTGCTTGTGGATGGACTGGCTTCTTAGTCATCATCAGAAGGATCGCTCGGTTGGTGTTCGGCATCCTGGTTGTCATTTTGAGGTTGCTGGTTCTGTCTTGGGAGCCGCAGATCAGGGCGGACGCATTTTGCAGGCAGCCATCGTACCCCAGTATCTGTGGAGACGCAAGCATACCCTCGACCCCAAGCAATAAGCTCATGTGGGCCTTCCCAGGTGTTAGTAAGTAGGTTCCGTACCCATACCTTCGCCCGGGGCAAACGCAACTCGCCCGATGACTGCAATGAGAGAAAATGGTTCAAAAGCACAGGATTATTCGAATTTGGTGGCACTGTAAGGTGATTGATTGTGTACAAAGCTTTTTCCAATCGACTCTGTGGTGTTTCCCCATGCATTCCCCCTCTTTGCCTTTCCAAGACACGCTTCAGAGTACTGTGAGCGCGTTCCACAATGGCTTGGCCAGTAGGAGAATGCGGAATACCGAACGTGTGGTCTACACCCCATAGGTGTAAGAACTGCCGCGTCTTCTGTGAGGCGTAGGCAGGACCATTGTCGGTTTTCACAGTGGCTGGCACCCCCAGGACCGAGAAGGCTAATTTCCAATGGGCAATGGCATCATGACTTTTCTCTCCAGTATGGGCAGTCGCCCACATAGCTGAAGAGAAAGTGTCAATAGACACATGCACATACTTGACTCGGCCAAATTCTGGAATGTGTGTCACATCCGTCTGCCACAACTGCAAGGCCTTTAGGCCTCTGGGGTTCACCCCCGATGGCAGAGGAGCAGCGAGTCCGTGGCAGTCAGCACAAGCACTGACAATGTCACGAGCCTCAGTTGGCGTCAATTGAAACTGCTTCTGCAGGGTATGTGCACTTTGATGAAAGAAACTGTGCGATGCCTTGGCTTGTGCGATTTTTGTCAGGCTGAGGTGCCACCCATGCAGGGTTGGCTAACATGTCAGCCCTGGCATTGCCTTCTGTTATAAAGCCTGGTAAATTGGTGTGGCTTCGAATGTGCAGAATATAATATGGATGCACTCGAGCCTGAATTGCCTTCCACAGGGTTCGCAATAGCGAAAACAGAGTCGCATTATTGACTTCTTTTAGAAGTGAACAATCCAAACGTTTGGTTATGTCTGCTACATAGGCAGAATCAGTGACCAGATTCAAAGGCACCTGAGAGAACTGCTGAAAAGCCATGGCAACTGCTTTCAATTCAACCAGTTGAGCAGAGCCTGTCTCGTGGCCTTTCAGCACCTGCCACTCAGATCCTTCCTTCCAGGTAACAATGGCCTTTCCTGTTTTCCCAGAACCGTCCGTAAAGACGGTGGGTCCACGGACCGGCGCCCGGCTGTTCTTTGGCCGCAACATGAGATTGACTGAATTTGCCAGCTGCAGCAATTTGTGACTGGGCAGATGATAAGCAATCTGCCCTGAGAAATTTTGCAGTGCACTTTGCAAAGGAGCGCTATTAGCAAGACTCCATTCGAAATTGTCCCGTGATAGCGGAACAACAATCGTTGCAGGATCAGCTGCCATCAATTGTAAACACCGATACCGGCATTTAATTATCAGGCAGGCTATCAATTCGAACAATGTGGTGCAGCAGTGCGGTACCCAAAGGCAGCTCTCCCCTGCTGCGGGGGGAGGGGCTGCCCCAGAGCCGGAACACACAGGATGGTTTCTTGGCCACGAGCGGTGGGACTGGTCAGACTGGGTCTATGAGGAAGCGTCGCAGGTCTAGAAAGGTAGCTGTTCATTCCAGGCTTCAGGTGGTTTATTGGGATAATAAAGGATGGCACTGGGGAGTGGGGGAGGGGAAGGGAGAGTCGGGGTAGGATGGTTGCTCCATGAAGCCCAGAATCAAAGAGGCTGGGTTCCGGATCCTGCTGGGCTTTTATCCGTGGGGTTAGGAGGCGGTCCTGGCTCACATCAGCCAGTCCGGAAGGGTCAAGGGGGAGGGATCAGGGGAAGGACACACGTTGCAACATATCCACTTTTTCTCTTATACAAAAAAAAGTTTTTTAGTTGTTCAGAGTCTTTTGGAGCTGGTAGAAATTTCTTCAGTAGGGCTGGAGTTGAAGCTGGTTGGCTGAGATCAGGTGTATCTTGCTGCTCTGCTGAGCGACGGGGCTGGGCTGTCTGCAGTGCCCCCCCAGCTTTGACATGCAGGGGGAGGGGCAGAGCTTACACACAGCCAGAAGGAGACAGGGAATTTTTGGGAAAAGGAAGTTTTTAGAGAGCATGGTAGAGGGGCTATTTGGGGAAGAAGAGGGTAGGGAAAAAAGGGGGTGAGGAGTGATTTTTTAAGGATAATGGTGCAAGGGGGAACTGGCAAGGTGCCTGAGAGAATCGGTAGCAACTCAGCGTCGTTTTTGACGGGATGCGGCCTTGCCAGTTACCTCCTTATCAGAATGAGAGGGAAGAAGGGACATGGGAAGGAGGAAAGGTATTAATAGGGGCAAACAAAATATACTGTAACTAAAAAAAGGGTTTCAACTAAAGAAAATACCTTTCTTTTTGAGGATTGGACGGAGAGGGCCTTTTCCAGAAGCCCTCTCTAGCTCAATTCTCAAAATGCAACACTTGTTAATCTGTATAAGGTAAAAAATCAAAAAGAACGGGCTGGGGTTTTAAAACAGAGCCCTACAACCTGCCGTGTTCTATGACTCAACCATTCACACCTCTGCACCCCCTCCCCTGGGGGGTGCCTTCTGCCATTCACACGTTTCCCACCTCCTCCCCTGGGGGGTGCCTTCCCACCCCCTCCCCTGGGGGGTGCCTCCAAATCACATTCATACAAACATTCACTCCTCTGCTGCAAACTACACCTTTAGCAGAGGTCCAGGGTCGGAAAATTTCCCCGATAGGCCGTGTAGATGCTATCGGCTCACCACTAGAGCCTCTCTTACTCTAGGTAGACTTTTGCCGACTGACAAGACTGGTCACCGCTTTCCGGTCCCTTGCAGTCTTCTTCATCACTGTTTTGTCCTCAGCAACATAACACAGATTTCGCAAGCTTTCCACAAGTCCCTTCAGGGTCCTCTTCTTGGGACTCGCCTGTGTCTTTAAAGAGTCTCACAGCTCGCGGCCAACGTGTGTGCTGCACAGCAGAGATGGTTTGGCTGTGCAGAGTTGGTCTCGGCGGGGGGAGGGGCGCCCGCGACACAAAATGGCGGCTCACAAGATGGCGGCGCCCATGTGCAGGCCACGCGGCCAGCGCGGTCTCCGTCTGCAGCGCAGGCAGCGTCCCGCCGCATCGGCGGCTCGCCGCCGCGCGTTCGCTGTGCCGCCGCAGCCCCACGCGGCCAGGCGGGGTGGCGCTGGTCCCACGGGGCCCGGTGGCCCGGCCTGGCCACGCCGCCGGCCAGGCGGGGCCCGGCCCGGCGCAGCCGCCCACGCGGGGCCCAGCCCGGCGCGGCCCCGCGGGCTGGCGGCCGGCCTGGCCCGGAGCGGCCGCGCCGCCGGCCCCGCCGTTCCCCGGGCGCCGCCGGCTCCCGCCGCCCCCGGCTCCCGCGGGCTCCGCCGGCTCCCGCCGCCCCCGGCTCCCGCAGGCTCTTACTCTTGCCTGCATTCTCCACCATTTGCAGCTGTGTGGTACCCAAAGGCAGCTCTCCCCTGCTGCGGGGGGAGGGCTGCCCCAGAGCCGGAACACGCAGGATGGTTTCTTGGCCACGAGCGGTGGGACTGGTCAGACTGGGTCTATGAGGAAGCGTCGCAGGTTTAGAAAGGTAGCTGTTCATTCCAGGCTTCAGGTGGTTTATTGGGATAATAAAGGATGGCACTGGGGAGTGGGGGAGGGGAAGGGAGAGTCAGGGTAGGATGGTCGCTCCATGAAGCCCAGAATCAAAGAGGCTGGGTTCCGGATCCTGCTGGGCTTTTATCCGTGGGGTTAGGAGGCGGTCCTGGCTCACATCAGCCAGTCCGGAAGGGTCAAGGGGGAGGGATCAGGGGAAGGACACACGTTGCAACAATGTGGGTGCTGTCTTTTTTGGCTGATGGGGCAAAAAGACCCATTCCAGGATGTGCAAAGGATCATCCCATTGTTTGTTCCACTGGCCAATGATACCCGTAGGTTGGAGGTCTGGAGCAGTAATGAAAACAGTGATATCAGTAGAGGGATCTACTCGATAAACCTGATGAGCAGAAACAGCTTGCTGCACTTCGTTCAGCACTCGTCGCGCCTCGGGAGTCAATTGTCGAGGTGAGTTTAGGTCAGAGTCCCCTTTTAAAATATCAAAAAGTGGGGAAAGTTGTGCATTGGTCAGTCCCAAATACGGACGTAACCAGTTGATGATGCCTAGCAACTTTTGGGCATCATTTAGAGTCTTAATAGTGTCTGAGAACTGCACCTCTTGATGCTGTATGGTTCGATCCAAAATTTTGACTCCCAAATATTTCCAAGGAGGCTGTTGTTGAACCTTTTCCGGAGCAACCTGCAACCCATAGGAGTGCAAGGCATCGAGCAGTCGAGGCTGTAACCTCCGCAACTCATCCTGGGTGGCTGCTGCCACCAGGATATCGTCCATATAATGGTAGCAGAGTGCCTCAGGAAACTGCTCACGGATTCCGGACAAGGCCTGCGCGACATACCATTGACAGATAGTCGGGCTATTTTTCATGCCCTGAGGTAACACTTTCCATTGAAATCGCTTTACAGGCTCCGCATTGTTAATTGCAGGCACAGTAAAGGCAAACTTTGGTCTGTCATTGGGGTGCAAAGGGATTGTAAAAAAGCAATCCTTCAAATCAACGATCAAGATTTCCCACTCTGTGGGAATCATCGTGGGTGAAGGCATGCCAGGCTGTAAACTCCCCATACTTTCCATCACTGCATTGACTTTCCGGAGATCTTGCAACAGTCTCCATTTCCCCGATTTTTTCTTAATCACGAAAACTGGGGTGTTCCAGGGACTGGTAGAAGGCTCAATGTGTCCCTGTTTCAGTTGCTCCTGAACCAGCTGACAAAGGGCGACTAATTTGTTTTTCGGCAAGGGCCACTGTGGTTCCCATATTGGTGTTTTTGTCAGCCATCGTAAAGACAGCGTGGAATATGGTGCGCCCTTGCACACAGTGACCCCTATCAAAAATTTGTCGTGATCCGCACCCCCCAAGCTGCCAACACGTCCCGTCCCCAGAGGTTCACTGGAGCTGGAGTGACATAAGGCCGAATGGAGGCCGTGTGTCCCTCTGGATCCTTCACCAACACAGGTCGCTTACTCAACTGACTCTGTGTTGTTCCCCCCAACCCCGCGATATTCAGTCCCACCGGGCACAAAGGCCACGTAGGAGGCCACGAAGCGGCGGAAAGGATCGTTGCATCAGCACCTGTATCGATCAAACCTCGGACTCGAACTCGATGTGGACGTGCTTTCGGCATGATGAGGGTACATGTCATCTGTGGTGACTCATTGGAGATAGATGCAGCCCAGTAGACCTGCGGAAGTCCTGGCAGTTCAGTGCCGTCACCTCTGCCAGCTTGCTGGTCTACCCTGGGAACGGAAGACTTACAAGGCAACAAGTGAGCAAGGCAAGTGTGCGCAGGAATGGTGACAGGAGGATCAGGAGTGGAAACCGTAGCATGAATTTGGCCCTCGAAACCAGCATCTATGAACTCTGGAAGAACCAGGATTCCTTGGCTAGTGGCCTCAGGCCCTGCCGTGAGCAGTGCACCGGTCCCCTGATCCAGGGAACCGTCCACCTCCAAGGGAATCCTGTGGGCATCGTCAGATTCTAAGACGACTGTTGCTGCGGTGTAGGCGTTGATTCGGGGTGAGCCTTTGGTGCCTCCTCCACATTGACCGGGTAAGCCTGGGTCATCACCCTGTTCTGGGGGAACTGTTGTGATGGGGGGCAAATCCCCCTGTTTGCACCCCTCTTCATGTTTCCCGACAGGGGTCGACCATCTACATGGTACTGTGACCTGCAGTAGTCTGAAGTGTGACCTGGCCTACCACACCTCTTACACTGAGGAGTCTCGGTCCCTGAATTTCCCTTCTTCCCGGAATTATCTTTCTGTTTAGATTTGACCCGCTTCCGTTTGTTCCCAGATTTGGGCTGTTTTTTATCCTGATCAGTGGGTCCCTGATCTGAGGACAAAAACGCAGCCAAGGCGACTTTTCCCTGATTTTCTGACTGCACCCTGGTGCAAGCTCGCATCATCTCCTGCACAGAAGGATCCCCCGGTAGGGCATTGATGATCCTTCTACATTCGTCATTGGCACTGTCTCTTGCCAAATGTTTCATCAGGATCTGTCTCGTGGACGAATCCTCAACCTGCTTTTCTAAAGCTGCTGCCAGCTTTTCAAGAAATGACATGTAAAGTTCGGATTGCCCCTGCCGTATCTGTGTATACCGTGTTTGCGGGGCAACCATCTCAATAGTTTTCAAAATGGCTCCCATACCGAGCTGTTGGGCTTGCTCCAGGATCCGAGGATCCCAGGCAGCCTGAACGTTGGGGTTAGTATAAGGTCCCTTACCCATGAGGACCTCAGCCCCAATCAAGCGCCTAGGATCCTCGGCAGGCAAGGATGCATTCCTCCTCACCTGTTCCTCAACCATCGCTTTCCAATTGTCCTCAAAGGCGTTGTACTGCATGGGGTGAAACAGCACCTGAGCGAGGTACATAATATCAAAAGGAGCAAGTAAATCACTATTTATCACTCTAAGAAGTTGCATCACCACAGGAGAAGACAAACCAAATGTCGCCACTTTGGTTGCCAAATCGTTTGTGATGCGCCATGCGATGGTGGAGTGGCTGTTCCTCGTGTCCATGGCATCTGGGCCAGGCACATACACAGGAAAAGCCTGAACGTCCCCTTGCGGGAAGCCACCACCATCTGAACCTGCCACAGCAGATTCACACCCCTCTCTCTGTTTGGGCACCCCAATCTTCCCTACAAGGTCCCAGTCCCCTGCCTCCAGGGCACCCTTCTTGACTGATTCCCAGAACTGCAGGGAGTCACGCGGGCGAAAAAGCCCTACGCCAGTGCGGCGTCTCCAAGGGTTAGCCAGGACCCAATGCCCTCTCTTTTTCGTCGCCCGCGCGAACCCCCGCCCAGGAGGAAGAATGCCGTCCTCATCACTGTCGGAGTTGTCCGAGCAGGGCTTGCAACCAGCACTCCCCATCACATAGGACGGAGACTGGCCGGAGGCAGCGCCCGCGCTAAGAAACTGCGCGGCGACCGGGACGGGGGGAGGGGCAGGAAGACGGCGGCGACACCAGCGCGTCACCAGGCGCGCTCGCCAAGCCCCGCCGGCACAGCGCCAGCACGCCGCGCCAGGGCTTCACTTGTCACAGAACCCGGCAGAGGAACCGGCACCTGCCCAGGGCCAAAGCGGCCCTGCGCCGCCGGCACCACTCCGGCCGCCGGGCCGCCAGGGAGTCCAGACCCCATCCGGGGACCCGGGGGACGGACTCCCGGGCCAGCCCCACATGGACCGTGGGGCCTGCAGGAACAGACCTCCATCCGCTGCCGAATCTCAGCCACCTCGGCCAGTAAATCATGAAAAAATGAAAGCGGAGGAAAACCCGCCGCGCCCGGCACGGACGCCGCGTCCGCCGGGCCACAGGGAAGCCGGGCCGGCCCCGCACCCGCGGGAACGCCAGTCAAAGCCCCCGCCGCGGAAGCACCGCCCGCCGGCGACTCCCCTTCCGGCCCCACGACCGCCCCGGAATTGGCCACACCCGCGGCCACTGCAGCCAGGGGCCGCGCTGCCGCCGCGCCCGCCGGGCTCGGCAAAACGCCGGCCTCTCCCGAGCCAGCCGCCGCCCGCGCGGAAACCCCCGCGTCGGCCGAAACCACCGGCAGATCCGGAACTGGGACCTCCGCAGCACCCCCCACCCCCACACCGTCAGCCCCTGCCGCGCATCCCGGCTGCCCACGGGGGAGGGGCACCCCGGCGCCATTCCGCAGGGGAGGGGGGAGGTTCTGAGGCTGCGCACTCCGAGGCGGCAAAGGCGGGGGGACCTGCGCGGCGGCCGCGGCAGAGCCGACCCGCGGTCCTCCATTCTTCAGCAACCCGGCCAGCTGCTCCGTCGGGTGGACATAAGTGCGCTTAGGTAGATCAGCTGGAGAAACATACTGAGGCCTCGCGGCTGCATCCGCCGCCAGGGACGGGACGTCAGAATCCGTCTGGGTCGGCGCGTCCTTCACGCTCCGCCCCACGGTCGAGAGCAGGGGTCCCACGTCCGTACAAGCCCATAGCTGCGAATCATAGAATGCCTGCCCTTCCAAAGCGTCCCAAATGTCTCTCCAAACCCCATGGAAGCGGATCGTAGAGCCGTCTCCCCGCATCCACTCCATGGCCAAAGCGCGGCCGACCACGAACCAAAACTCACAATCCAGCGCCACATCCCAAACGGCCCGGGACACGTGGCCTGCGACCCATTCCAACAAGGCCCGAGTGACCCGCGGCGACTGATCGGACGCGGGGTCATCCTCAGAGACCTCCAGAAAAGCCCGCAAGAGCCCATCCGCAGGAACGGGGAGGTCCATGTCCGAATCAGAATCAGCCATGCCTCAGGGCAGGCAGAGGGGGGATCCGGGCCCGGGGGCAAGACTGCCGCGTACCTGCAACTGCGCGCAGCACATGTCGGTGGTCACCAGATGTCGCTGTTGAGCGGCTAGCTGAGGAATGACCCAAGGTCTCAGACAAGGAAAGAGAGGAGAAGAGAACTTTATTGTTTTGAATTCCATATATATAGAGTTTACAGAGGTGCCCCAGATTGGTCAGCCCGAGACCTCCCCCTAGGCCCAATTGGCCAAGCCCGAACTGACCCAATCCGGAGAAGTTGTTTGCAAAACATCCAAACTTTATCTTGTTTATGAAATATAGCAAAATGTTCCCACGGGAAGAACCTGTGCTAGCCACAGATACTAAAAGCTTGTCAGTGTAAAAATATACTAGCATGGAAGTCTTCAAACACTTGTAAACTGGCAAGAGGCCCTTAGCAAAAAATATGCAATTAGTGAACCAAAGCTATTAGTAAAATGTTGCTAGTAAAGCTACTAAGTGTGCTTAGCCATTTGTCATGGTTTTTTTCGACAGGACATTGCCAGGAGGACGCACGAAAAGAGGGCAACCAGGCTCCAAGCTTAAAGTTGCAAAAAGTGTTTAATTACCTAACAGAGTTGGAGGATAAATGCAGGCAAAAATAAACTTTTCATACAGTTTTGGTTCACTCCCCCCTCCCTCTTACGAACCTATAGTATTCACCCCCTTTCCTCCTTTACAGTCAACAAGCCAGGTGGTGGGGGCAGGGTGTGGGGTCTCTTTTCAGTCCACAGAGCAGATTCTCAAATTTACTCATCACCACAATTCTTCTACTACAAATACTCTTTATCTCTACTTATTTCTCTCTCTCTCCAGACAGTTTTCCTTTCTGCTCTCACCCCCACCCTCTTAAGAAGCAGTCTCTGCACTCACCACCCCCCCCCTTTTTTTCCTCTTTCCAAACCAGCAACACACACAGGGGGCAGGTTGAGGGGTTCTTTGGTCAGTCCAATCAGGAAAAGAGGTTCTCTACTTAGCCAGGGGTCCTTCCCACGAGAGACAGTCCTTTGAGAACTTCTTTGGCGTGGGTCCAATCTCACGAGCAACATCCCGCCCGAAATTCTGCTGCAACATGAGTCTTTTTGTCCATAGGGTGCTGTGCAGACTCTCCTGAGCCGGGGCCAGGCTGCTTCCATGCCAGGAGCAAGGCCTTTCTCTCCTTTGCAAGGCCTTTGCAGTTTTAACTCTTAGATGAGACTCCCACTGGTTCACAGTCTTTTCCAGGCATCCACCTGCTCTTCTGGCGTGGGCTGTGGGTGATTTTCTGCACTCCTGTGGACTCCATGGGCTGCAGAGGGACCTCCTGCCCCCCCATGGCCTTCACTGTGGCTAGCAGAGGGTTTTCAGCTCCAGCACTGGGAGCCCCTCCTCCCCCACCTTCTTCACTGACCTTGGCGTCTCCATGCTGTTCTCCCTCTACATATTTTCACCACCACCTCCTCCTCCTCCAACTACAAAGTGAAAGAAGTGCGTGCCTGCTTTGTTTTGAATTTTTCTTAAATATGTTTTCACAGAGGCGTAACTAGCACCTCCAATTGGCCCAGACTTGGCCGGCAGCATGTCCATCACCTTCAGAGCCATCAGAGATTGGCTCTGCTGGACTTGATGTAAAAACTTCCAGAACTTGCACTCAGGACACACAGGAGCCATCTTTGTGCCACACCCCACCCCTCAGACACCTCCCCAGGCCTACTACAACAGCTTCTGAGGGGTCCAAATTTCTCCTAGATGTTAAAAACACTTCACTGATGTTTTGGGCCAATCAAAACCACCACATTCCACCCCTCGCCTCTGCGAAACACATATTTAAGAATCATCAAAATCAGCATGCTATATAGAATAAATCCACCCCTAGAACTTCTACTACAATTCTACTTTAAAACAGAACTTAATTCTTGTTTGCCCATAACTTCTCCTGGTCAGTGTCCTTATCTCAAAACACTCATGACTCTTTCCCCGTACGGGCCACCAAAAAATGTCATGGTTTTTTTCGACAGGACATTGCCAGGAGGACGCACGAAAAGAGGGCAACCAGGCTCCAAGCTTAAAGTTGCAAAAAGTGTTTAATTACCTAACAGAGTTGGAGGATAAATGCAGGCAAAAATAAACTTTTCATA
This sequence comes from Entomyzon cyanotis, assembly GCA_024500445.1. Classification (NCBI taxonomy): domain Eukaryota; kingdom Metazoa; phylum Chordata; class Aves; order Passeriformes; family Meliphagidae; genus Entomyzon; species Entomyzon cyanotis. Next base: position 11,242 of record JAKEPQ010000971.1, read on the forward strand.
CAGTTTTGGTTCACTCCCCCCTCCCTCTTACGAACCTATAGTATTCACCCCCTTTCCTCCTTTACAGTCAACAAGCCAGGTGGTGGGGGCAGGGTGTGGGGTCTCTTTTCAGTCCACAGAGCAGATTCTCAAATTTACTCATCACCACAATTCTTCTACTACAAATACTCTTTATCTCTACTTATTTCTCTCTCTCTCCAGACAGTTTTCCTTTCTGCTCTCACCCCCACCCTCTTAAGAAGCAGTCTCTGCACTCACCACCCCCCCCTTTTTTTCCTCTTTCCAAACCAGCAACACACACAGGGGGCAGGTTGAGGGGTTCTTTGGTCAGTCCAATCAGGAAAAGAGGTTCTCTACTTAGCCAGGGGTCCTTCCCACGAGAGACAGTCCTTTGAGAACTTCTTTGGCGTGGGTCCAATCTCACGAGCAACATCCCGCCCGAAATTCTGCTGCAACATGAGTCTTTTTGTCCATAGGGTGCTGTGCAGACTCTCCTGAGCCGGGGCCAGGCTGCTTCCATGCCAGGAGCAAGGCCTTTCTCTCCTTTGCAAGGCCTTTGCAGTTTTAACTCTTAGATGAGACTCCCACTGGTTCACAGTCTTTTCCAGGCATCCACCTGCTCTTCTGGCGTGGGCTGTGGGTGATTTTCTGCACTCCTGTGGACTCCATGGGCTGCAGAGGGACCTCCTGCCCCCCCATGGCCTTCACTGTGGCTAGCAGAGGGTTTTCAGCTCCAGCACTGGGAGCCCCTCCTCCCCCACCTTCTTCACTGACCTTGGCGTCTCCATGCTGTTCTCCCTCTACATATTTTCACCACCACCTCCTCCTCCTCCAACTACAAAGTGAAAGAAGTGCGTGCCTGCTTTGTTTTGAATTTTTCTTAAATATGTTTTCACAGAGGCGTAACTAGCACCTCCAATTGGCCCAGACTTGGCCGGCAGCATGTCCATCACCTTCAGAGCCATCAGAGATTGGCTCTGCTGGACTTGATGTAAAAACTTCCAGAACTTGCACTCAGGACACACAGGAGCCATCTTTGTGCCACACCCCACCCCCTCAGACACCTCCCCAGGCCTACTACAACAGCTTCTGAGGGGTCCAAATTTCTCCTAGATGTTAAAAACACTTCACTGATGTTTTGGGCCAATCAAAACCACCACACCATTATAAACAATTTCTAGCAGGTGTGTGCTGGCAGAGTGCATGCAATTTTTTTGCCTTGTGGCAGGAATCTCATCTGCCAAACATGGGAAATTACCTTCTCCTAAGTAAATTGTGTAACCCCAGCCATGAATTCTTTATTCTCACAGGTATAAATTTTCTGGTTTCTCTCCTCTAAGCTCCTAATAATACAATAGGTTGGGGTTTGCATGCACTTTGGCTTTTGTGGGGAGGTATTAGGGGAATATTGGATGCTGTGTACCTGGAGAAAGGTTATTCTAAGTTATCTAGGCAAAAATATTACCTCCATTTAAAATGTGGGTTTAAGAGAAGGATAATGCTCCAAGTAGTATGTAGATGCTCTATGAGGTATGGAATCTGAGAGGGAAAATCCTGCTTTACGCCCCAAATATAGTATTTTCACACATTTGAATTAAATTTCTCTCTGGCATCTTCTTTCCTATAACTTTCTTGCTGATGAATAGCGTCATGGAGTAACTCCTCTGCCCTCAACAATCCAGAGTTAAGCAGACAGTATGGAAACTAACTTCTGTAACTACAGCAGGCCCTATATTTAGGAAACAAAAGAGCATTTTCCTTCCCACCTTAGGGTCCAGATGTTAGTAACTCCTATTCCTTCACAATGTTTCTTTGAGCAATGGCAGCAGCTCAGGGATTATCCTGATACTGCTCTTCATTCTGTGAGTGTTCACCAGGTTAGGAACCATTGGTGTACACCATAGTGAGGCCATCACACTGCTACTCCAAACCTACATCAGACCTAGGCCTCCTGCTGGACCCCAGATCCTCACTATGTCACCAGAATGCCAGACCTTTGCCATCGTGCGTCTCTTGCCAGCATTATCTGCTTTTCTTAACCTTAAGTTTCTCCATGTTGTCTCTTCTTGTCTGAACGATTTTCCTGGAGGTTCTTGGTCTGCAGTTCTTCCAGAATCTGTCTGCCAGCATCAGGTAACCAGCTCCAAAGCCACAGTTGTGATGGTGCTGGAGATCAGAGGATTTTGCACCAGACTAACTTTTTCCTTCTTTTTGCCCTCTTCAGAGTTATAGACTGGACATATGGAAGTTCTTCAGAGACAGCAAGAATCCCAGAGCATGTGATCATCTGAGTAGCTTACCCAGCCTGCTTTCTGGGTATTTTCTACATAGCACTTCTGGAAACTATTTAGGGTTTACTAGGGTGGAAATGTGAGGTCCTGTCAAAACCATGTTATAGTACAGGCATGTGCTTTGTGCGCTGAACTTGCAAAATGATGTCAGAATAGTATAACTCATGCAGTGATGTCTGCAGAGAGCCTGGAAGAATAACCCAGCACAGTGCAGACCTTTAATTTTGGCAGAGGTTGTTTCACGATACTCTAAAGTATTTGAAAAGAAGTTGTTCTTTTAATACAATGTTGTAATTACCTCTGGTGAGCACTGGTTGGGAATTCTTTTGGCAAAACCGTTTTTCCCTAGAGGGTGTAAGTTCCTATCAAAGTGCATTTTGTTTATGTTTTTTTTTCTTCTTCTGCTTAAATAGACTGAAAATAGTTTAATAACTTCCGATGGAGGGATTTCTTCTGCCTTCTCAGTGGTTACCTCATAGTAAACATTATGTAAAAGACTTGGAATTGAACAAAATAGGATTATAAAGCTATATTCTAAACTTATGACCTAAAGCCAGGGTGTATTGGTCTTCTGACGTGGGGTAGACTGGGGAATACTTGCTAACCCTTTCAGTCAAGAAATTTCTCCTAGTATTCAATGTAACCCCCCTTCTTCCCCACTTCTACTTCAGGCTGTTTCCTCTCATCCTGTCACTTTTTACGTGGGCAAAGAGATTGACACCTGAGCATGTTGTATTTTGGAGAGGCTCCTCCAGACCCCTGTGAGCAATTCTTCAGAGGTGCAGAACAAAACAGGGCAGAGCAGCAGTGAGGTGGGCTCCATCTGGTGTATGAGAGAAGCTGCCTGGAGAAATCGGTGGATGCCTTTTTCTCAAAACCAACACATCCTATGTAATCACCTGGGAACCAAGTACAGTTTTGCACAGGCTTTGACTTCAGTGCCTGCATGGCAGCAGGTATGTCACCAATATGTTGGTGCTTGGTGGAAGCTAATGTGTCTCCTTGTGTGCTGTGAGGCTGGGGAGGGAGTGGTGGAGACACTGAAATGATGCAGCCACTGCTACTGTTGTGTGTGGCTTGTTGGTTTGATGTTGTTTTGAAGGGTGGGTTTTTTGTCTTGTTTTGTTTTAAAGTGGAAATGCATGAGTACCATGTCTGTATGAACCTGTGGAAGGCGGGCTGGGGCAGTGTGGGAGCATCTGGAAGGTGAGGTGTGCTCGAAGGAGGGAGCTGCACAGGGAGAAGGGGGAGGCCTTGGCACATGGTCCAGAGGCCAGGGAGGTGTCTGGAACAGACAGTGATGGTGTGGGGTTTGCCCTGACAAGGCAATGACAGGAATGGGTCCCTCTAGAGCAGTGCCCTGCCCTGAGGATCCAGCCAGCCAGCCAGCATGGCTAGGTAGGTTGGTTTGCTGAGCAAATGCCAAGCTGTGGTCTGGTCATGAAGGGCAGAAGGATGAGTTGCAGCCATCCCTGGAGGGGCTGTTGGAAGCAAATATCTCTGGAAGAGTTGTTCTCAGGAGACTGGCACTTACAAGAGAGGCAGGGCCGCAGGTGGCTGTATTCAGCTGCTGAGGTTTGCCACATTGGTTCTTGCCAGCAGTATGAGATGGACAGACACAACTTCTGTGCCTGAGTGTGAGCACTCCGGTGGAGGGCTGCTGTTGTGGAAGTAGTCAGCAGGGAATGCAGCAACCACAGCACCTTTATCCTTAAGCGACTCTGTTGCCTTTCCCATTAACTTCAGGATCAGTTTGAAACCAATTGTTTATAAAACAATCTGTGAGGTTGCCAGAGTTGCCTTTTTAGTAGTTCCAAGTATTGGCAGTCTGCTTTATACACTCTCACCACAGATGTTATGAAAACAATCTCCTGTCTCCTGTAACACTAAGATTGAATGTTCTTTCTCACGCTTGCTGGCTCTTCCTGGAGTCCCCAGCAACTCCTGCTTTGGCTAATGAATACCAAAACTTGATGAGAAAGTTTGGCTGCAGAAGTCTGTGGGGTCCAGGTTCTTGGCTGCAAGGAATCCCCTCACACTGGTGAGCTGTGAGCAGAAGTGGGAAGATGCCATACCAGGGACCAAGGCTCCAGGGCAGAGGTATGCCTGGGATTTCGGAACCCTCTCTTGTTTTCTCCTAGATTTCCCTCAGTATCCCTGTGGTCATTAGTGAGGAGCTTGCTCTTTGTTAGACTAGTGAAGCTGGTTACACCAGCTTTTATGTGATGAGAAGATGCCGAGAGCACATCACTGTTCAGATGGCTATCATAAAATAAAGTTGGCAATTTCATGCCTGGCTATAGTGGAAGCTGATTAGCTAAAGTCTCTCTCATCTGAGCAAGGCAACAGCAGGATTATATTGTCTTCCTATTAGGCAATAGTCTTGCCTGACATGAAATGAGATGTCTGGCAATTCTCATAATTGCATACAGCTATTTATTTTTTACCACAGCTCAATTGTCTCCCTCTTTAATAGGCAGCAAAATGGTAATGAGACCTTCTCCTCTTCTCTTGAGTTCCTCACAAGCAATGCTGAGGACTCCTATGCTCCAGTCGCAAAGGGGAGGGTAAAGCAGAAGTAGAGGAGGAAGCAGTCTCTTTGTCTCTACCCTGAAATCAGCTTGGTAGGAAAGCGTAGTCTGCTAGCTTCTGAGTTAATGATGAAATCTCCAGAGTAACTGCTTCCCGCTCAACCCTTTATTTTCCCAAACTAAGAGAGCTTCTGTCACATCCTCCTGTTAGTGCTAGCAGGACCTTATAAGAACTTTGCTAACTGTTGTTTGCAGGAAGAGGACTACAGTAGAGCATGTAATTGGTTTATAATATGCAGAGATGTTTCCTGTAAGGATAAAAGCTGAGGACCAGAAAGCTGAGAGTATGGCATGTTTCAGGATACTGAAAGGCTTGTAGTGCTTACAGCTGCTGTTGTCAGATTCCATCAGTAAAGGAAAGCCTGCCTCACTGACAGTGTAAAGTTATGGTTAGGATCCATGCAAGTACAAATAAAAATTTATTAAAACTGTAAAGCTCACCTGTTTATAGCAGACATTGGTTACAGAAGCAGAGAATATCTTGATAATCTGGTTAGCGGCTTAGGAGGAGTATATTTCATACAATCATCATAGAATAGTTTAGATTAGTGGTCCACTACCTCCAACCCCCTTTAATGAGCAAGGACATCTTCAACCGGATCAGGTTGCTCAGAGCCCCATCCAACCTGGCCTTGAATGTTTCTAGTAAAAGTATATCTACCACCCCACTGGCCAGCCTGTTGCAGTGTTTCAACACTAAAATTGTAAAAACATTTCTTCCTTATATGTGATATGAATCTACCTTCATTCAGCTTAAAGCCATTACTCCTGTTCTTGCAACAGGCCTGGACCCATTTTGTTATGAGAACCTGTATTTGTGCTGTTGAGACTAAGCCTGCCCAGATAGCCGTGCTGCTGAGACATGCCAAGGGAAGCAGCCTGACATGCTGCTTCAGGTTTAGGGTCATCCAGAATTTTGAAGAGCATGGTGTACAGTAATGAATATTAAGTGTGACTGCAATTCCAGCAGCTGTGGGTTATTTTCTGTAGAGTTATTTACAAGGGCAGTAAGGGCTGGGACAAGAAATGCTGAAGCTGGTGTTTGCCCTTTCCTCAGGAATGAATGAAGGCTGGTGTTGATAGGATTCTTTGGCTTCAGTAACATCTTGCTCATTGGAATAAAATGAGACATGAGTTAAGAATGAAAGATGAATAGCTATGCAAGAAGGTTTGATGCCTTAAATCACTAGTAAAAAATTTTTAGATGCAGACACACAGTATAGGAAAAGGGTATTACCTTGGTTTAATAGGATCCCAGATGCACACCGACGATATCCCCCATATACTGTGGCTAGCACAGGTCTTTCCCATGAGAATTCCTTTTGTGTTTTATAAACAAAGATAAAGTTTGGATGTTATTAAAAACAGTGTCTCGAGATTTGGACAGTTCAGGCCTGGCCAATCAGGGCTAGGGGGAGGTTTCTGACTGACCAATCTGGGTGACCTCTGAAAAGTCTATATATATGTTGGATTCAAACAATAAAGTGCTTTTTCTATGCCATGCTGAGAATCTGGGCTTTCCTTCTCTGCTAGCGGCTCAACAGCGACAGTATACAATTTATGGACAGCCTAGATTAGAATACCTATCTAAAAGTCTCCAATAAGAAGTCTAACAAATGAAGTAATTGCCCCCTTATTAAAATTACCTCCCCCCAAAAAGATTACTACTTAGTTTACAAAAAACATGTCTCAGTGATGGGGGACCTGTTCAAGGTTGGTGCGTCATGCTTTTGAGATTGTGGGGATGTTTCGTCTTCCCCAAAGAATTCTGAGCAGGGCAAGGGTACTAGGGTGATAAACATGTAGGGTTAAGATACAGGGAGTAAAAAGTACAGGAATGGGGAAGGGTAAAAGGATGTATATAAAGGATATATATAAAGAGAGTATAAAAGTAAAATAAAAAGGACAAAAACCCATCAGGCATCAGGTTCTAGTTTAGGAAAACTTCTGGCACTGGAAATTCTTATTAATATATGGCTAAATTTATGTTAGCTGTGGGATGGAATCGATTTAACACCTCTTACTGCTGGATTCTGAAAAACTAATGTTTGCGTGGAAAACACATAATCACTGAATGATTATATGCAGGTGCCTTTATTTGAGCTTGGGAAGCCGGGGTGTGACATCTACCCAAATCTGACTTCAACATGGATTTGAAGCGAATACAGTTTTATACCTTCCCTTACAGAACAGTGATGTAATCATATGTTAATTATCAACTTATCATTGTTTCCCCCCAAGCATGACTTTAAGCCCCCCTTCTCCCACAGTATTTCTGATTTATTTCGCAGGTGTGAATCCGCATCAGTTAACTAAAACAATCCCGATATTTTCTAAGCAATCTTCATATTCATGTCAACCTGACCCTGTACAAGCAGTTCTTACCTACTCCTGTTCCCCAAAGCCTATTCTTAACTATCCCGATTTTAGAAATATTTTAACCCTATGTTAACATTCCCCCCTTTGAAAGCATTTTCACTTTATATGTGTGAATGCTTTCACTTGATATAGTCCTTTATACTGGATGCTTGTCTTTGAATCCAAGGTTGTCAAGAGCGTTGTTATGGATGCTGTTGTGGACCAGAGAATCCGCAGGTGATGGACGTGGATCCTTGTTCCGTGTCAATGCCCTCATTATTCTTCGGTTCCTGGATGTCTTTCTCCGTATCTCTCCTTTCAGTATGCTGTAGACTACCCAAAGTACTAGAAACATAACTAATAAGATTATTAAATTTTCAATAATAGATTTAATCCATGAACTCACATTCCATCCTAACCCCATGAAGATTTTATCTAATCAACTCGTAATAAAGTCCTTTTGTTCATCCCGTGCTTCGTGCTCTATTTGTTTTAACTGATTGATGTCATGTTCTACATCTGCGGTTACATTTGGGATAGGGATGCAACAATGATCGACTTGTCCTTTTAAAAACCCACACACTTCGTGTTCTTTCAGGAGTAGCATATCTAAAGCCAATTGATTTTGTAAAGTCATTTTGGGTAGTAGCTTGTAGTTGCATGTTTAGTTCTTTGAATCCTTCCTGAGTAATTCTTGCTAACCTCTCTACCTGACCTGTAAGTCTGTACATAATTTCTCTGTTTTGGTAGTTTGCTATAGGGTCAAACACAGATTCTAGAGTCCACCCAAATTCTACTCCACTAGAGGGTTCTTGACAAGTTTCATCCTGATTTTCATTATCTGAAACCTCTCGTCTTGTTCTTATTTGCAAAAGTTCACGTTTCCCATTGAATGGGAACTTTTTCCAGATTGGACATAAAGTAGGGAGGCCCAGATTAAATTCTTTTACTTTTCCATCTACGGGCAGGTGGGTTGTCCAGGTACCATCACTTGTTGCCCAAACAAATCGTCCTGGGCTTTTGATTGTACTTTTACTACATCCTATTTTTATTCTATAATTTACATTACCCTGTTTATGTTTGATTCTTCTACAGGCACAACCAATTCACATGGCAGCCTCCAGCGATGGTACTTGTTTTATCTCTACATCATCAGACGTGCAATCATAGGTTCTATTACATGCCCACCAACTTACTTTATCTGCCTGTGCTCTGTTGCTGCTGGCAGTGTTTATTACTGCTGGATCAGTGCCATCTTCAGGGCCTGTCCATTTTAGGCACCAAGGGGTGTTTGCCATATATTGAAATTTTGAAGTATACTCAGGGACCATGCACTGTCCCAGGGTTCCATCCGATCCTTTCTATCCTTTGCTTCACATTTCCATATCAGGGTGGTCTTTGTGACATTTTCTGTGACCTTTTGATAGTGTGGCAAGAAGCATTGCCGTTTGGCAAGGTTTTGATCTTCAACCCACCACTCTAGATTTTGTCCCACCTTCCCATTGCTTAAAAGACAGTCCTTTTCACTCAAGTACTGCATCCAACCATAACCTGTTATATTCCAAGTTACTTTAACTTTCTGCCTGGACTCGGGTACTTGTTTACATACAATTGTTTTATTGTCCGGAATTTCAGGTAATTTTGATGTGATAATTCCCCAGTTTATTGGGTCTCCTGCTGCCTTTGGTATTGGCAGACAGGCAGTTATTCTACTGATGTTTCGCATTTTGGCAAAGCCTTTAACTAACCCAATCATCACAGTCTCAGTCCGAATTTCATTGGGAACTTTTATCACTTGTGTTTTTGCCTGTACCTCTCTCTTCATTCTAGAATGAAGAGTGGTTAGTTGATTATCCTGCATTCCATATCCTCAAGCAATATCGCTCCCAATTAATATCCATAAAATGAGCATCGGCACAGGTACTAAGATAATTTTAAACAGTTAAACCCATCTTATCTGCAATTTCATCAGTCCCAGGGGTTGTGCAGCCCACAGTCTTGGATGGGTCTTCTTCACTTGTGTGTAGTGTATCCAAGGATCCACTCCAGCTACCTTGACTGCTGTGAAAGTGGTCAGCAGCACCTGATGGGGTCCACTCCACCTCTCCTTTAAAGGTTCTTCATTCCAGGTTTTAATGTACACTTCGTCTCCAGGAAGAATATCATGGACTGGATTCTTGAGAGCCAGTGGCCTATTCCACACGAGCGTGCTCCAAAGCTGTGCTAAGGTTTTCCCGAGAGATAGAACATGATTATATATTTCCTGTTTTCCTGTAATATGTATATTCAGGTTTGGTTCAGGAGATTTGTATGGTTTCCCATATACTATTTCAAAGGGACTGACTGACATTCTACTCCTAGGATTTACCCTAATCCTTAAAAGTGCTATTGGTAGGGCTTGTGGCCATTGTAACTTGGCCTCCTGACATATTTTACTGATTTGCCTTTTTAGTGTTTGGTTCATCCTCTCTACCTGTCCACTAGATTGTGGTCCCCATGGTGTGTGGAGATCCCAAGCTATTCCCAGTAGCATGCTCACTTCCTTTACCACTGTAGCTATAAAGTGTGGTCCTCTATCTGAAGATACCCCTAATGGCACTCCAAGCCTGGGAATGATTTCGTGTAGCAGCCACTTCACTGTCTCTTTGGCTTGGTTGGTGCGACAGGGAAGGGCTTCTGGCCATCCTGAAAATGTGTCAACCCCCACCAGCAGGTATTTATACCTTTGAGTTCTTGGTAACTCTACAAAATCTACCTGCCAATAATCTCCTGGTTCTATACTTACCCGAATTCTTCCTAGCTGTGCCTGCCGTCTAGCTACTGGGTTGTTCCTCAGGCATATTTCACATTTTGACATTATTGATTTGGCCATTGTTAACATTCGTACTAAGACTACATTTCGTTTTAGCCATTTTACCAATGCTTCTGCACCCCAATGACATTCATTATGTTCAATTTGCAGAACTTCTCTCATTATCAAGGGGGGTAGGACTATCTGTCCTTGTGCAGTGACATACCACCCCTCTGAATTCTTTTATGCATTCAGCAAATGTCCCAGTCTCTCGTCTTCTGTTGAATATTTTGGTTCTGAAGGTAAATTGAATTGAGACACCTTTAGCTTCATAGGTATCAATGCCATTGCTATTTGCACCTCCCGAGCAACCTGTCGGGCTGTCCAGTCTGCCTTTTGATTTTCCTCACAGATTTTGGAACTTCCTGATTGATGTGCTTTACAGTGCATAATTGCCACTTGCTCAGGTTTTTGTACTGCTTTTATCAGCTGCAGAATTGCATCTTGATGTTTAATATATGCCCCTTGAGAGGGCAGCAACCCTCTTTCTTTCCATAGTGCCCCATGTTCCAAATGCATATTTTGAATCAGTCCAAATATTTACCTTCTTTCCTTCACTCAATTCTAGTGCTCTGGTTAAGGCAATCAATTCTGCCTTCTGGGCAGATGTGTTTGATGGTAATGCTTTGGCCTCTACTACTGTGCTGATTGTTGTTACTGCATATCCAGCGTATCTGGTTCCATTTTCCATGAAGCTGCTTCCATCTGTGGATAATTCCCACTCCGGTTGCTCCAGCGGGACATCTTTCAGGTCTTCTCTCGCTGAGTAGATTTACTGTATCACTTCCATGCAGTCATGTTCCAGTGGGCCTTCCTCGGGTATGGTGCCTAGAAACAGAGCTGGATTCAAAAGGTTAGTTGTCTTTAGTGTGACACCATCCTGCTCAGTTAGGATTGCCTGGAATTTTATCATCCTGCTCGGGGATAGCCAGTGGCCCCCCTTTTGCTCTAGGACAGCGGCTACCATGTGTGGCACATAGACATCTATGTGTTTTCCCACTGTGAGCTGCCTGGCCTCCTGTATCAATAATACAGTGGCTGCAACTGCCCGCAGACATGCAGGCCATCCGGCACTTACGTTGTCAAGCTGTTTGGAGAAGTAGCCTACCGGCCTTTTCCAGCTCCCCAATCATTAGGTCAGAACCCCCAGTGCCAAGCGTTGCCTTTCGTGCACGAACAGCTGAAAGTCTTTAGACAGATCAGGCAAACCAAGCGCCGGGGCAGTCGTCAGTGCTTCTTTCAGTTTCAGGAAAGCTTCTCTCTGTGCTTTGCCCCAGCTGAACAGCTGCGTCTTCTGAGCTTCATGCAGGGGTTTGGCAATTAGCCCAAAGTGCATAATCCACAGGCGGCACCATTCTGCCATGCCGAGGAAGACTCGCAGCTCATGGAGATTCTGGGGCTCTGGAATAGCACAAATAGCTTGGATATGGTTAGTACTTAATTTTCTCTGCCCTTGTGAGATTTCACATCCCAGGTAAATTACAGTCTGTTGTGCAATTTGTGCCTTTTCCCTGGACACTTTGTATGCTCCCATGCCCAGTGAGTTTAAAATCTCAATTGTTACCTTTAGGCAGGTTTCCTTTTCTTCTGTTGCTATCAGTATATCATCAGCATACTGTAACAGGAGGTATTGATCTTTTGGTACTTGCCCCTCTTTGGTCCAGATCTCCAGCTCCTTTGCCAGTTGGTTTCCAAATAAGGTGGGGGAGTTCTTGTACCCCATGGGAAGCTGAGTCCACATGCGCTGGGTCTTCCTTCCATTCTCTGGATTTTCCCATTCAAAAGTGAACAGCTTCCTACTTTCTTTGTCAAGGGGGCATGCAGAAAGGCATCTTTTAAGTCAATTACGGTAAACCACTTATAAATCTCTTTTACGAATGTTAACAATGTATAGGGGTTAGCAATTACTGGATAAATGTCTTTGGTTATTTCATTTATTGCCCTTAGATCCTGTACTAGCCTATAATCTCCATTGGGTTTCTTTACTGGGAATATTGGGATATTATACTCTAATTTGCACTCTGCCAGAATTTAATATTTTAGGAATTTATCAACAGTGTTTGCTACACCATGCCTCCGGTATTGTTTTACCTGTACGGTTTTTCCTTCCTCTTTTAACTCTACATGTACTGGCTGTGCCAACTTAGATTTTCCAGGTATGTCCGTCTCCCATACTGAGGGAATTACGGCATTCTCCACCTCCTCTGGGATTGCAGAGGCTGGTTTCTCTTTTATCATTAAGATTTTTTTTTTTTTTTTACTCTGGAATTCCAATTAATAACTCACCATTCTCAAAAGTCACCATTGCTTCCAATTTTGCCAGTAAAACATGGGACATATAAAATTCATGAGTCAATACTTTGTTTCCAGAACACGGGTCTGGGGGTTGCAGAAATGGCCATTTTTTCCTCCTTCACTGTGGCCCAACTATTGTGGTAAATTTATCTGTCCTTCTAGATCATTTAAAACCGAATATGTGGCCCCCCTGTCGATTAAAACATCCCACCGCTTCTTCTCCTAACGTTGAAGTCGCCAGCGGTTGCTGGGTCACAGCACCCTTGGCAACCTCTTGGAGCTGAGCATTCCAGAGAAACCGGTTGGGATACCTGTATTTCCAATGACAAATGGCACATTCGTCAAAAGCTAATGGCCTCCTCCCTTGCCACACTCCTACCTCTGTACAACTGCCAAGAGCTGCTGCTGCTGGCTTGTGGCACTTCTATTGTTATAAACTTTCCAAGCTATTTCAAGTAATTTGTCCAGATTTCTTAACTTTTCCCCTTCCAATTCCTGTAACCTTTTTCTCTTTTTTTGGTTTGTTTTTTCCTTTTTTTTTTTTTTCCTTTTTTTTTTTGTAACTCTAAGTACCATCTCTCTGAGTTTTCATAATCATTTTCACTACCCTAGCAACCTTATCAGGGTTTTCTCTATAGGTTCCAGCTGACTGTTTCCATATAACCAAACCTCCTGACATATACCAGTCTGTCCACCCCCCACCCCTTGTCTTAAAGGGGCAATTACCATTTTCTTTTGCTTACCAAGTCTTGGCAGACTCTTTCCCGTCCTGGAACGGGGCCAATGGGCTATGGGTCCACCACCACCACCCCCACCGCTGTCCAGTCCCCTGGCACCCCCTCCCCCACACCCCTCTACCAAAACCAAACCGTGGCCATCCACGGGCAAGGGTAAAAAGGGGTTGCCACAAGCAGGTGAAGAGGGCACGGGACATCCCCAGGGAGGTGTAGGTGGGAAAGGTGGGCACCCCCGAGGAGGCGCAGGCGGTGTAGAGTCAGACCCTGTAGAAACCACTAGTAAATCACTTTCCAATATATCTTTCCGATATAAACTCTCATTCAATGCCAAGCGCTCCAAACAATGGTTCCCTTGAACGCAAGCCAGACATATATCATTGCAAACTGCCACAGCAACCAAACCACCCTCCAACAGCCATTCTGGGTTTCCTCACAAACAGAAAAATACATCAACATACAGAACTTCATCTAATTTTCCCTTATGCTTACAAAACAACAACAAATGAGAAATCAGGTCAGATTACAAAGAACCATTTTCAGGCCACTTTCTTCCAGCCTGCAAAATATATGTTGGCCACCGAGAATCACAATACTCGATTAGCGTATCCTTACGCAATCCTTGGCCAAAATTACATTGCTTCCACTGTGCTAACAAGCACCCCAAAGGAGAATTACGAGATATAGGAGCATAGCCACCCAAAATCCCTTTAAGCTTCTCCATTTCCACTTGCCGACTCTGCCATGCTTTTGCAATTGTCTTACAAGCGGCGCCCAGGCATACCACTAGGAATTCCTTAGCCCAACCAAGCGTAGCTTTCGCTGCGTCTTACTGGCAGGCAACCAAACCACCATTAAAAGGCACCTTACCTTCTCCAGGGGACGTTGTGAGCGGCGGAGGGTCACGGCGCGATGGGCTCCCCGAGAATCCCTCGGTGCCGGCTGGAGCGTGATCAGGTCGCGGGGTCCTCAGCAGCGCTCACAGGGTCCCATCTGGGTCGCCAAAATGTTAGCGTGGAAAACACATAATCACTGAATGATTATATGCAGGTGCCTTTATTCGAGCTTGGGAAGCCGGGGTGTGACATCTACCCAAATCTGACTTCAACATGGATTTGAAGCGAATACAGTTTTATACCTTCCCTTACAGAACAGTGATGTAATCATATGTTAATTATCAACTTATCATTGTTCCATTGTTTCCCCCCAAGCATGACTTTAAGCCCCCTTCTCCCACAGTATTTCTGATTTATTTCGCAGGTGTGAATCTGCATCAGTTAACTAAAACAATCCCGATATTTTCTAAGCAATCTTCATATTCATGTCAACCTGACCCTGTACAAGCAGTTCTTACCTATTCCCGTTCCCCAAAGCCTATTCTTAACGATCCCGATTTTAGAAATATTTTAACCCTATGTTAACACTAACACTGGGAAAAGAAACAATGGTTATGGAGTGAAATGAGTTGAGAATGTCAACCTCTTTATTGGCTTAGGTTTTGACATGAAATAAACTGTAAATAAAACATTCTGGTGCCAGTTGGGTAGAAGGTTCTAGAACAGGCTTTATGATCTCAGCACCCATGGTACAGCAATGCTTCAGGACCATTCCTGGAAAACCAGCAGCTGTGGTCAGCTTGCTACCAGTACTTTGTTGCTTGGTCAAGGGGGCAGTAGTTCAGTCTGATTCCTTCCTAGGCGTAGGCTTTGTCACAGCATGGTGGTGTCAGCTATAGGATCCTACTGAATATAGTTCTTTCTGCTATCCATGGAAGTCTTTTATTATGTAAAAACAGCTCACATTCTCCTCACTTTTCTTGCACACCTGATGCTACATCATAACTGCTGAGCCCTTCTGTCTTCTAAATAACACGCTTGAATGATGCTGTTTTCTTGTTCTTCTGCAAGCTTTGAGGACATGATAAGAACTGGTCATGGCCTGTACCTCTTTTCCAAAAGCAAAGTCTAACCCCAGCTATACATCCAGTGTTCAAAAGAGTTTGATGTTGCAGGCTCAAATAAAACAAGTCTGGGAGCCCTATCTGTCTGCTTCTGCAAATTTCTGGGATTCGTGAACAAAAGGAGTTCCAGCTACTTCCTATTTATAATCAATCGTAACTTTAATCTAAGGCTGTTGAGGCACTACATCCCTGAAAGTAATCATGGCTTGGAGGAGCTTTCTGCCATGCTCACACTTACTTTTGGAAAACTCCTTGTTAGGAGTCAGCCTGAAACTCTTTCATGCTTGTATTTGGGAGCAAGAATTATAAATTCAACCTGAACCCTGGAGTTAACTTAGCTCTGCAATAAGCCTCCCTGCAACTTCAGCCAGAGCCACCAGGTGTTTGCCACAACAGCCTCCTTATGTTTGCAAGCCCTCTGGAATTGCAGTAAAAACTGTTTATTGCAACCTCCTAATTCTGGTCTTAACTGTGGTCTGCTAAATTCCAGAGGCCTCAGAGTAGGGGTAGTTTCTAGGATGTTACTGATGGCTGCCCATTGAGATGGATCTGTGAATACAAGTCAGTATGGAGCAAGTTTATTTCTAACTCCAGCTTTTAGAGAGAGCACAGAGTTGTAAGGCTGCTTTGAAATTTGCCACAGGTGACAGAACTGCTTGGAGTCTTTCCACCGGAGAGGCAGCCTAGGATTTGGGCTGGGATTAAGATTTATAGTTCTGTTCTGCCTTTCTTGTCTACAGGGCAAGAATAAAGGCTGGATCCAAAAAGAGTCATGGATATTTAGTCAGGACAGCCTTAGGTGAGGCTAGGGTTGGGCAGCATTCAGGAGAGCTTGGAGACTAAAAATGGTTGTGGGAATCTATTTGAGGTTTGTAGTATTAAGAGAGAGGCTGGTGAAGGTTTTAGCAAATGCATGAGGCTTGATGTGGCAAGTGGTTCTCAACTGGATTTAAAATTAAGATCTGGAAAAAAACCCAACTTGTCCTGATCTAAGGCTTCACCTCAGCCACAAGCTGATCTGATCTTGATGTGGAAATCACACTGGAACAGCTTATATGGGGTGCTGCAGAGTCATCAGCTGTTGATTTTTGTCACCATTATCCTACAGTTTCAAGTTGAAACTGTTTTTCTATGAGTCACACAACATACCAGGGTGCTGATTCTACTCCTTGGAAATCAAGAGTTAAGGTAATAAATCAGATATATTTGATCCTGCCTTACTCCAATGATATAATTATATTTCATTTCAGTTTTCCATTTTCTAAAATGTCATTGCATTGTCTTTAGAAGATTTTTTCCTTATCTCTCACCTCCCACTGTTCTAACCCTTCTTAAACTAGAGACTTGAAGAAAAAGGAGTGTGATGGCAGTGTTGTTTTATGGGATAAACTATCCCATTTTATCCCATATTTAGTTGCAGAACTAGCAGCTTGAAACATTTTGATCTCTTAAAAATCCAGGGAGTGGGACGCTTTGGCAGAAATTTATCTTTTCTCATCCCTTGAAGGTTTCCAACTCCATTAGGCCTTGGAATGGAGAATGAACTTTGAAGGCCCTTGAGCAAGTTGCTTTGATATGAAAGGGGCACAAGTTCCTGTGATCTGTGTGTATGAGGATTTCTGTCTTGGAAGCAGTTCCTCAGCCCCATGTTGCAGAATGCCTTGTCCTGTCAGTGCACTACTACTCCTTTCCAAAATGCTCTGAGGGGGGGTTGTTTTTATTTAAGGGAAACGGGAGGCAGAGAAGGGAGTTTCCCTTGTGCTTGCCAAGGTAAGAAGCAAACCTCTTCTGAAGCTACTGCCAGCCCCTATTACCCTCGAGGGCTTCTTGTCGTCACCTGCTATTACAAGAAAGTTTATGAACTTCCTCAATGGCTCATTTCAAACTAAAGTGTCCATGTTCTTTTTAGAGCCTGCTGCTTACCAGCTCCATACCAAATTCACAGGCATGGGAGAGATTCTCAGTGCTTCGAACTTTTAGCCATAAGCTCTCAGCATACTACATTAAATGCTGCCACCAGCTTCAATCAGGGAATGCAGGGTGCCTCTCAGCAAGTGAATATGAGGAGCTCATTTAATTGGGACATTCAAAGATGTGGACTTAATTAGGCAGTTTTGTTCATCTTGCCTGGGGATAGGAGGAATCACTGCAAATAGCCAATGGAAAGTTTTATGAGGACAGTTAAATATCTGCTGCATCTTCTTGTTCTTTCCCATGAAGGCTGGGGCTCTTCAGACTACTTTCAACTGCTGTCAAGATTTTTTTATCATTTACAAGTGCTGCTCCCATCACCCTTTCAGCAGCCTTGTTCTACTTGGCTATTTCCCCATGGGGACATACCATTCCCCATCTGTGATCCATAGTGGACAGTAGCAAACCATTGTTTGGGTCAGATACTTCATCTAAGGGTGAGATGATTTCCCAACTCTTCTCATCCCAGAAAAACTCTGGTTATATCATCTTCCAAAGAGATAAACAGGTTTGCTTTCTTTTGTCATTTCCTCTTTCTGGCAAAAATCTGCAATCACTTTTTTGTGTAAAAGAAGCAATAGATTTTTATTCTTGTTGAAATGCCTACAGATTTTTTTGTGAAAATTAATGAAACCTGGAATTAAAAGAACAAAGGGGATGTGCACTGAATATTTTTTCTATTTTTCAGTAAATGAAAAATCTTCAAAAGAAATCTGTTGCACATTGCTCTTTGTATCTAGAAAAAACAATTTCTTGTCTAGCCCCTGTGTGTATGTAAAACACCTTGCCCTTTCCCCTCTCTAATGTTAAGATTTATAGGCTTCCTTTCCAACTGCTAGTCTTTCCTCCATTGAAGAAAAATAAATACAGCAATAAATTTCCAAATTCAGTTGCCAAAACCAATTCATCATTTGAACATAGGCACCAGCTCTGAAAAGATATGGACCTGCATCATTCAGCCCATTCCATGAATTTTTATTTAGTTACTGCACTTACCCCATAGGGAAAAAAGTTCTACTGAAGCCAAAAATTGGTGGGTCATTTTCCATCTAACAATTCCATATGTTACCTACCAGGCCCCCATGTGACAGAGCTGTGGCTTGTAGCAATGTGGGGTTTTAGGATTCCATGTGCTCTTTTTGTTCCCCTGCCTTGTATACTATTGGTTCATTTTAAAATATGCACTCTGCTGTACCTGAAAACCTATTGGTGTGTTCCCCCTGTCAATTCTCCCCCTCCATCTCCCAGGACTGGCTCCAGGGGAGAAAAATCCCACCCCTTCTCTTCCCCTTATAAGCCCGTGTCTGCATCAGAGAGGGGTCTCCTCTCTGAGCTGGCAGCCCTTACCCTGTCCCAGCCTTTCCTCCCCCCTTCTCCTCCCCTGCAACCCCTCTCCCTGTTACCCCAAATAAACCTCCCTGCCAGAACAGAGATGGAGTCCAGGTTCGTTCCTTCACCTTACTTAATTTCCTGCTGAATTTCCGTGGTTGAAAGACTCGCGCCATGCCGCGGGACCCCGGGGGCCGCCCGCCTCCAGATCTGGTGGGATTACACGGACCAGAGACCCGGTCCGGGGGGGCAGCCGGCTCCTGCCGCCTTCCCGGACCCTGCTACATCAGTGGCTATTTGGGAGCACTGTTCTGTTGCTCTGTATTTAGTTTCAGTCTCAGTACTGGGTATATAAAATTGAAATGTGTTTCTCCTTTCTGCTCCCTTTTCATTTATTGCTTTATAAAAATCCCCAGCCTATATACCAGGTCCCAGTAAATCTTTAGCTGTCTTTTAAATCTAGTACAGAAACATTTTGTGATAAATAAAATAACACATTTATATAAACTATCTCATTCTCCTAATAGGTCTCCCTAAATTAACTTATGTCACCAGTAATGTGTTAGTACATATATTTGTATTCCTGATTTTCTGTAATATCTTCTCAGAAATTTTAAAGATATGAGTCTCCAAGTCTATCAAACTTACAAACTTATTTTTTCTAAATCTCCTTATTAAACATATATGTATTACTTTAATTTTTAGAAGAATTGTATGAGCATGAAGTGTCCCACAGTAACCCTCTTGCTGTATTTTCTTTTTTTGCTAAAAACATTTAGCTTCCTTATTTCTGATCCGACATGATCTGTCATAGCATTCACTCTTCAGCAACCATCTCTCTTAGCATACTTTGGATTCAGCTAAATGAAGAGACATTTTCTTTCATGCTCAGAATGTGTCTGTGAAAATTGGTAAACCATTCCAGTGGCAGTGGGGTGAGAGGCAGAAGTAGAGGCAAGAAAGGAAGGAGCCATAAAACTCAAAGAACCTTCTTTTAAAGCCAAGTATGTTGCAGTGTGGCTCTGCAGAGCTCCACGAGGTTTTTCCTTTGTTCCCCTGCTCTGTATGTTATTGGCTCTTTTTGAATTATGTGCCCTGCCTTATCAGAAGTCTATTGGTGTGTTCCCCTGCCTTTCTTCCCCTCAGACCTTCCGGGATTAGCTCTCCAGAGCCAATCCCTCCCCCCTTCCCTTCCCATATAAGCCCATGCTGGCGTGAGCCCAGGCATTACTGTTTCTGGGCTCTCAGACCTCTCGCCCCTCTCCCCGCTTTCCTCCCCCTTCCTCCTTCCCTGCAACCCCCCCCGAAGACCCCAAATAAACCCCCTGGGAGAACAGAAACAGTCTCCAGTATGTTCCTTTGCCTCACCCATGGTTCCTGCAGAGTTTCTGTCGCCCGAGCTTCATGCCACGCTGTGCGCGCCCCGGCCGCGCCCGGCACGGGCTTGCGTGGAGGTTCGCACTGCGGCAGACCTCGTTCGTGAGGTTTCTGGGTCCTGCCGCTTTCCCCAGAGCGAGAAACCTCACAAGTAAACTTCATCTCTCTAAATTTGGGAACACAACTGATGTGCCTAAATTGATAGCCTAGTCACAGTTAAAAGCTGTCACGAGTGGAAACAGAGGGTGGATTGATTTACCAGTTGCCTAGGCCTATGACAACTAATGACCAAACCTATTCAGTGACCAGCACTGTCAAAACCCAGTGTGACTCATAAGTTCTTATAAAGACAGCCGATTTATGTCTAATGTAAAAATAGATTATGGTTTATTAGACACAGGTGAGAACGGAACAAAGAACTAGACAAATTTTACTACACAAAAACATGAAAAGCTATTCATAGCTAAAACAAACATATATATATATGTTGCCCAAAATAGGGAGATTAAAACAATACAGCGCTAAAAATGAAAAAGGTACCTATTAATATTATTGTAGCTAGCAAAGAAGAATACAATTTAGGAAACTGAATGCTTCTTACCAAATCCAATTTTTGGAGCTGGGGATGCACCAGATCCTCTCTCAATCCCTCGGGAAGTAACCACAGAGCTTGCGTCCAAACTCAGGGGAGAGAGCCTTTCTTCACGCTCCAATGTCCATGTAGAAAAGCTTCTCTACTTTTGCTGAGTTTTTTGTGGTGTTTTATAGGGAAAAGAGTGTGTATTTGCGGTCACTTGAAAATTATTCACATTCTCTCAGTGTCTCACTCTGAGTTCCAGACGCCAGCATTGATAGTCCGGATTAAGCTGTTGACTTAATCTGAGCCATCGATCTCGGCCAGCAATCAGGGAGAGAGAGAAGGGGGGGGGTGTTTGTCCTGCCACAAAAGCCTAATCTGAGCTGGGAGGTGAGCCCTTCAGTGGCTGCTGAAGAGAGCTTCAGACTATATATCAGAGGCACTACTGCAGGGCCATTGGTATCTCTCTGCCCCCTTGCCTGTGGAATCAAAGCATGGGTGACTCCATTACACTCAACATACACCATTACCCTGCCCTCTGATTAATCTCAAACTTGGCTGATTCTTTCTAGTTTCAGTTCTTGAGTAAGATCTGGAATGTCTCTTGGGCTATACTCATTGCAAACATATGTTGGGGTGTAGACCACGTGTGGTGGTGATGGGGGAGAAAAAAAATAATATGTGGAAACTTCTCTCTCTCCCCTCCACCCTCTTTGTCACCAATCTGTGGCTAGCACAGGTCCTTCCCGTGGGAACATTTTGCTATATTTCATAAACAAGATAAAGTTTGGATGTTTTGCAAACAACTTCTCCGGATTGGGTCAGTTCGGGCTTGGCCAATTGGGCCTAGGGGGAGGTCTCGGGCTGACCAATCTGGGGCACCTCTGTAAACTCTATATATATGGAATTCAAAACAATAAAGCTCTCTTCTCCTCTCTTTCCTTGTCTGAGACCTTGGGTCATTCCTCAGCTAGCCGCTCAACAGCGACAACCAATCCATTTCCATGGTTTAACTTCTGTGATCTGAAGAATCTGTTCCACAGGCCCTATTTCTGGCTCACTCTGCAAGTTATTCTGTTTAACAGGCCCTGCCAAAAGTGGTTGATGATAGCATGAGGGAGAAGTCTAATGGCTTTCAGCTACACTATTCTCATGAAACCCCACTCTAGAGCTGACATTAAGTGAAATTACTGCCAAACTAGAATGTTCTCATCTCATTCAGTAGAACCTGTTCTTACTGAGGTGTGACATCCTTCCCACAGTGGCAGTGCATGCTGTTGAACTGTTGAAGATCTGCAGCTCTTCCCTATTTATGGCATTATCTGGCAAATGTTTTTGCTTTGCTCACTATATTAGAGATTCGCTCTTTCCACTTCACTGAAACTAATGGATTCCAGACTACTGGTTTGGGGGTTTTTGGGTTGGGGTTTTTTTTTGCACTGTAGGTAGCTTGGATGTAGGAAGCTCAGGTTAAGTATCACTCGTTGTCTGATGCCTGAAATCAGGTGAAAAAGGCTATTTCCAGCTCTATCAACAAATGATTGTAAGGAGACTCCAGAATTTCTTGTGGAAAGCAGACTGTTGGCAATGCTGGTTAAAACTGGGGAAATCTGCTAGAAGGCCATGAGAATTCATTGCTGGGAAGCAGAAAGGTAGGAATGGGGGAAAGGTCATGTAAGCACTGCTAATGTCTCATGCCCCTAACTCCTGAAAGCTTAGGCACTCATGCTGGAACTCCAAGGGGCAGTTTCAGTGATGATACATAAGGTGAGTGCAGGTGGTGGTTCTGAGGGGGTGAAAGTTACGCCCCATTTTTGTAGGTCCTATAAATGTAGCCAGTTCATGAGTACTTTGTAAGTGCAGGGTTTGTTCCCACCTAAATCAACAACTAATCCCATTTTTTCAGCTCCTTCCCCACTGTGCATTGCAGTGGATTTCTGAGCATCTGAGTTGTGAAAACTGCACTTTTCCTGGCAACCCTGTGACCAAGGAGAGCAATTCTGCTGCTCTGGTAGTGTCTAGATTTAATCTCCTTGCTGCTGGCCCCTGAAAGGGCAGAAAACTTGAGTTTTTCTTTAGAGGTCCTTACCGGACTGCAATTCTGATTAGTTGTGGCTGGACAAGAATGCCAGGCTTCATTAGAAATTTCATCCTTTTAAAATTCCCCAGGAGCCAAGCAAGGATAAAAAGAGCATCCTACCAGAGAGAGACAATAATCAACATGTAGGCTGCTGGCAACAACATGCAGAGTGAGGTACATCCTGGTGCTGCTCCCTAATATTCTCCATTAAGAGCCCACAGGCATCCTGGGGAAGGAAATACAGCAGACCAAAGGCCAGGGAACAGACAAAACAGGAAAGGTACAAGCATTCAAGACCCCTTGCAAATGAATCTGATTTATTAAAATGTATCCCACCTTCAGTCAGAAGCTTTATCAGGTGCCCTCCTGACCCTTTGTCCCTCTGTCTCTCTGCTTTAAGCCTGTTGCCTAGCTGTGAGTTCTGCCTCAGCATTTGTAACCATCCTATTTTATCAAAATTGCTTGTTCTTTGACTAGATCTTTTTCTCATGCCCCTTCAATTAAGCCAGCTGAATTTTGCTTGGTCTCCAGTAACAACTACTTTTTCTGCTCTCAGTGAGTTAGGGAATGGAGGAGTTTGCCTTCTTTTTGTCATTTCTCTAACTCCTTCCAAGCAGCTGGAATTTATTTTAATAAAGTTAATTTCAATGGAGCCTGGAGCCATAATACATGAGGCTGTGATCTCAGACAAGCTCATAAATTAAGTAGGGTCAGCTCTGGTCACTGCATGCATAGGAGACCTCCAAGGACACCCTGTGTGCTGTACAGCCTGTGCCAAGGATGCAGCGACTGCCAGACTGTGCCTGCCCAGGAGGCTGTCTCCTTTGGAATGTTATCTCCAGCCACTGCCAAGTGCTTCAGAGGGAGATACATGATCCCTGCATTGGGCAAGTTATTCTTAACTGATCTTAAGGTCCTTCTAGACCTTTGTGGCATGAAGCTGCTGCTCTGCTGTCTCATGTGTGCAAGGGTAGCTGGGGGCACTGGGTGCTGGCTGCTTACACAATGCCTGGGCCACTTGTACCAAAGGTGCTCTTGTAGGCTGCTCTGCCATCAGCCCCACCCACTCCAAACTCCAGTCTGTCCCAAAGAGTGAATGTGCCACAGAGCTATCTTGACTTCATGAGGGAAGGAGCCAGCTTGAACATACCTTTTGCAATTTTCCCCTGAAGCTAGATAGTGAAGCACGGAATTGACTCCACAACTCAGAAAGTTATGAAGTAGGTATGTGTTTATTCCAGCTGGGGTGCATGGGGGTAGCCCCTCCAAAGACATGCACACCCTCAGCGGCACCTCACAAAGTTTATATTAGGTTACAGATTACATATGCATAAAGTTAGACAAAGCCCCTATACATATTCAATACCTATCCCCGCTTCGTATTATAATGAGTTCAAAGTTCATTTAAATATGCCCGCGCAAGCGCAGTGTCTCCAGATTAATTGTGGGCAAGGGTCCCAATGATTAATTATGACAGGCTCCATCCTCTTCATCACGATGAACTATTCACCCTGTTCCCTTGCGCATGCTCCCTTGGTCCTTGGTCCTAGTCCAAGCCTGAGAACCAACTTGTACCGGTCCTGGGGTCCAAGGGCGGGATGCTCGGTTACACTCAGTGGTTTCTCTCAATTATTTGGCTCTCTTCTCTCCATCCTCCTCGATACCAGGTAGACACAAATTCATTAAGAGAATAATAAATGGATCGCAGCTGGCATATCTTAGTAAATCATTACCCAATCTCTGGCTCTCTAAATCAGTTTAAAAATATTATTATTACTATTATCCAGCTTCTAGCTCTTTTACTTTAGTAATTTCTATTTTACCCTAAATCAATAGT
>JAKEPQ010000972.1:0-65206 GCA_024500445.1 Entomyzon cyanotis
GTCTGTGACTTTGAAGACCACTTAACCTGGCCTTGATCTATTTATATCTCTTGTATTCAAAACCAGGGATCTGAAATGCAGATCAGAAGGGGTTCATGAGCAGTACTATGCAGAAAGTCTGTTGAGTGTATGATACCTGATGCAGTTTTGGATCCATGATCCAGGCCCTGCATCAGCATAATTATGATGACTTCTTTGCTATGATGGGGGGAATTGTTGCATTTAATTAAGACTACAACTCTTTAAAGATCCATTTTCTCTCTCTCCTGACCTGAGACCCAGTTGTATATTTTGCGGCATGCAAAATACATATTCATATATTTTGACAGTCACAATAAATCTTTCAGGATGATATGGGAATTTTCACAATGTTGCTAAATTCTTGTTTCTTTATTATTTAAAAGGGCAAAGCCTGGTAGCAACAGAACCCATCAGACATGTTGACTTGTAGATACAAACAAGCCTTCAAGGAATATTAGCCAATCTTTTTCTCCCTATTTTATTTCACTGTCTTTGTGAGAGAAAAGACGACTTGGCCGGAGGTGAGCAGGCGGATCATATTTCTAATTATGTCAAGTTTGAAGACTGACTAGACAATCCTTGTGGCTACTGTTTGTGATAGATAAGGATTGATTCGCTAAATCGCAACAGGAAAACGGGGCCCCCACGGGCCAAAGACCTCCTGCTGGCATAAGCAGAACTTAAGCATCCTGTTTACACAAGGCTTATACAAAATTTACACAATAACCGGCAAGGGGGGCAAGCTGCGAACGTGAAGACAGCAGCGGACCCCCTAGTAACAGACCACGTCGACACAGCCTTATCTCCAGCGAACGACACGTAACCCGGAAAAAGGGACTACATAAAACCTCGGCACACACAAACCTCTCTGCGGTGTGTCTTAGGCAGAGCGAGGGAGCCTGCCTAGCCCGCCCAGCGCTGCTTTGACCTGTATCTGCTTGCTTGAATAAATTACAAATTACTGAATTGGAGTTGTCTCTGATTGACTAATTGAGACTCAATTTATAACAAACATGGTGCCGTGACTCGGATAGGGTCCCTCACTGGAGACCCCCTCACTGGGAGGCGCCCGTTGTTTCAACGGCCCTGCGGGGGTACTTCTCCGACACCCTAACCGACGAACCTAAATTCGGATACTGGTCAAAGGAAAACCCCATAATCTTTGTGCACGAAGCTCCGGACGAAGACGCAGGATGCGTGAGTATGTGTTCAGATTAAGAGAACACAGGGTATCCGTTCAGTTGGGGTGGTTATCCCAGAGTGTGGTGTGTGAGATGCCGAAGGCTTGGTGACGTGATTGTGGACTCCCTTGTAGTGCGGTTCCCACATCCCGCGAGGGACTGGGCCACGACCGGGAGGACGCGAGTGTGTGTGTGACTGAAGACACTCTGGAAGATGGGTCAGAGGAAAAGCAAGCCCTCTGAATCCATGGGGGGGAGCCCCAGACAAAACTCCCGGATATCCCTCCTGATAGCCCCTTAGGGGTTTTTGATTAAATATTGGGCGGATGACCCCTGTACGAGGGGTAAGAGTAAAAGTAAAATGATAAATTATTGCATGGTAGTTTGGGGAGGTAAACAGATACGGACCGACCCTTTGTATTGGCCAGTATTTGGGTCGTTTGAGGATTTTATGTGTCAAGCTTTAAATTTGTATGTAAATTCCAAACAACCTTTTAATCAGGAAGAAAGTGATTATGCTGCTCTTTGGATTACCCCGATACGAGGGGCAGGACTTTTTGTGTTAAAACGAAAAGGTCCTAAGAAAAGGAATTCAGAGGAAATGCCCCCTCCATATGTACCTCCAGCACCAACTCCGGCGCCGCCTCAGAATGCACCAATAGCTCCGTTATTACCCCAAGATGACACTAATCAGTCGTCTGAGGATGAGGAGCCTGCCCAATCCAATAGACGCATTACACGTAGTAGGGCACGAAATGGTTTATATCCACTTAGAGAGGTTGGCATGGGTATGGTAAATCAACCGGGAGGAGGTCAGGCACCTGGCATAGGGTACATAGCAGTTCCTTTAAATTCAGGGGATGTTAGGGAATTTAAGAAAGAGATGGGACACCTTTTAGAAGATCCTCTGGGGGTTGCTGAAAGGGTAGACCAATTTCTGGGTCCCAACATATATACTTGGGATGAAATTCAGTCAATCCTGGGCATCCTCTTTATGGCGGAGGAGAGGCGGATGATCAGAGCTGCCGGCATGAGGATTTGGGAAAACAATCATCCCCAGGGTCCGATAGGGGATATGAAATGGCCACTCCAACGGCCCAATTGGAACAACCAGGACCCTAACGATAGGGCCCATATGCAGGATTTAAGAACTATTATTGTCCAAGGCATTAAAGAGGCCGTCCCTAGGGGACAGAACATGACCAAGGCCTTTAATGAACAGCAAAAGAAAGATGAAGATCCCACTGAATGGTTAGAACGATTACGAAAAAATTTGCAACTTTATTCTGGTATAGATCCAGATTCTCCCGTGGGACAAACCTTATTGAAAACTCAGTTCGTGGCCAAGGCATGGGTAGATATTAGGAAAAAGCTTGAAAAGTTAGATGATTGGCAAAATCGGGGGTTGGATGAGTTGTTGAGAGAAGCTCAGAAAGTGTATGTGAGGAGAGATGAGGAAAGTCATGGAAAGCAAGTAAAAATGATGGTGGCGGCTGTTAGGGGTGGACAAGAAAAACCGGTCCGGCCACCTCGGAGCCCGCAGCCTGAGCGGCGACCTTTTAAGGCGTCTCGGGACAAGGAGGTACAAAGGAGAAGTGAAGTAGTATGTTACTACTGTCAGAAAAAAAGGGCACATGAAGAAAGATTGCCGCCAAAGGCTGGCGGACCTAAAAATGTTTGCGGAAGATTAGGGGTGTCAGGGGCTCTATTTGCTGGGGTCAAGGAAACCATCAGAGCCTCTGGTAAAGCTTAGAGTAGGACCTCAGCGACAAGAGTTTGAGTTTTTAGTGGATTCAGGAGCAGAACGCTCTACTATTCAGAAATTGCCTAGAGGGTGTAAAATATCCCGGGACTCTGTCCAGGTGGTGGGAGCAAAAGGAGAACCCTTTGGGGTCCCCGTAATAAAAGAAGTCTTGTTTGAAGCAAATTCTAAATTGGGAGTGGGATCATTGTTACTAGTCCCTGAAGCAGAATTTAATTTATTGGGAAGAGATTTAATGATAGAACTGGGAATAGGGTTGGAAGTTAAACAACATAAATTAAACATTAAGCTTTACTCTCTAAATGTTCAAGATGAAAAGCAGATTGATCCGAATGTATGGTATACTCCAGATTCTGTAGGAAAATTGAGCATAGAACCCTTTACAGTAACCCTAATCAATCCGGGAAGTCCGATAAGAGTAAAACAATATCCCTTGTCCGAAGAAGGACGAAGGGGGCTACAATCGGAAATTAAGAGGCTAATAGAACAAGGCATATTAGAACCATGCATGTCTCCTTTCAACACACCAATTTTACCAGTAAAAAAAGCCAGATGGCAGTTACCGATTAGTGCATGACCTAAGGGAGATAAATAAAAGAACTGTTGAACGGTTTCCTGTTGTGGCCAACCCACATACTATCCTAAGTCAATTAGGTCCTTATGACGTTTGGTACAGTGTGATAGACCTAAAAGATGCATTCTGGGCTTGTCCATTGGATGAAGGTAGTAGAGGTTATTTTGCATTCGAATGGGAGGATCCGGATAGTCATATCAAGCAATGGCTCTGCGGGTTTTGAGGAGATTGCATGAAAAGACTCATTGGGGAATACAAGTCTTAGTAGATCACTTTGCTAATAAATATATGTGCATAGGGGCTCCTGTCTCCCATGCAAGACAGTAGATCACTTTGCTAATAAATATATGTGCATAGGGATATATAATCTGACCAAACAAGTAACCATGGGATGTGTAACCTGCCAGAAAGTGAATAAACAGCAACTAAGAGAACGATTGCCTGGGGGACGGGAATTGGCATATCAACCGTTCTCTCATGTTCAAATAGACTTTACAGAGTTACCTGCAGTAGGAAGACACAAATATCTACTAGTAATGTTAGACCACTTAACCCATTTTGTGGAAGCCGTTCAAACAACGCGAGCTACTGCACAAACAGTTGCCAAGGTATTGTTAGAACAAATTATTCCACGATACGGTCTCATTGAAACTATGGACTCAGACCAAGGACCCCATTTTGTGTCCAAGGTGGCAAAAGCTGTGGCAGACGCTCTAGGTATCAATTGGGAATATCACACCCCTTGGCATCCACAAAGTTCGGGAAAAGTAGAACGTATGAATGGGGAAATTAAGAAACAATTGACTAAATTAATGCTTGAAACAAAAATGAGTTGGGTTAAATGTTTACCGTTAGCTCTATTAAATATTAGGACACAACCCCGTACTGATATAGGACTTTCTCCCTATGAAATGTTATACGGAATGCCCTTTGATTTAGAAATTCCTGGAGATCATCCCGCTGTATCAGACACTCACTTACAAACTTACATAACACACCTGGCGGGGAGACGGGACAAGCTGAGACAAAAGGGGTTAGCTGTCCAAAGACCACCTCTCTGGATGCCGATACATGCATATCAGCCGGGAGATGAAGTTTTAATAAAATCCTGGAAAGAGGCATCTTTAACCCCTCAATGGGAAGGTCCCTATGTTGCGTTACTTACCACAGAATCTGCCATCCGGACCGCCGAGAAGGGTTGGACTCACGCCAGCCGAGTAAAGAAGTTCAACAGAGACCCCTTGTGGAAAGTTGTGGAACGCCCCGAGGAATTGAAGATAAGACTTAAGAGACTGTAATTTCTAGTGCATGAACCCTGTTACTATACACCCGAAATACCCCATTAGAGT
The DNA here is from genome assembly GCA_024500445.1 of Entomyzon cyanotis. Taxonomy (NCBI): domain Eukaryota; kingdom Metazoa; phylum Chordata; class Aves; order Passeriformes; family Meliphagidae; genus Entomyzon; species Entomyzon cyanotis. The sequence goes on from JAKEPQ010000972.1 coordinate 4,888, forward strand.
TTTCCCTAAGTATGATTTACCCTATGATTGCTATGCTTGGGACCATGTGGTCAAATGTAATACCCCTAATTGTAATTGCTATCCCTTTGTATGTTTTGTATGCAAAGTATGTAGAGAAAAGTGGTGGACCCATTGCACCAGGGGAAGGCTGCCGCAGAGGAGGGGGGGAGGAGGGGTGGAACCAGGCCTCTGCGTTTACCGAAAGTGTCTCTAAGGCTATTGAGAGATCACTCCAGCCAGCACTGCCTGGTGCTGTACAGAACGACCCTTCTCACACCCGTGCCGGTGTATGGCACATATTCTCACTCACCCACAGAGTTGGATAGCTCGTGCGTCACCAGAGACAAAGAACTCAGAGCGCTCAGTCAGCTGGATATTCCAGAAGTTTATTCTGAAGGGTTCCAAGGTGAAAGAGGAAGAGAGACCCTCGTTGTCTATATTTATAGGGATAGCTGGAGGGTCAGGTAAGAGGAGGCGGGGGGGAACATCACAACCAATGGGGAGAAGGAAGGGATGGGATCAGGGGTTAGGTTACAGCTGGGGGGATTTACATAATTTGGGGAGGGACCATCGTGTTCTCCAGGGGGGAGACTAGGATGTCTCCCACCAGTGAAGCCCTGCTGTACTGGAACCACTCGGCTCCCCAGCAGTTCCTGAGGTGGTATTATCCACCACAACAGAAGGCCTCCTATGGGGGTCTGCCCAACCTGCTATAAGGCAGAATGTAAGCAAACCGAGCATTTGTTATGATTGGCTGTTAAATTGGGGAGATTACAACAGGGGACGCCCGAATGGTGGGATATTTACCTCCATGGGATTCGTCCTGAATTTTATTGTTGCCACTCCAATGAACCTAGGCCGATGGTGGCAGAAATCATTGGAGGAGACTGTAGAAAAAAATGTGGCTCACTTACCCTGTCATGGTCCAGTGGTTAAACATAAAAACTGGGACAGTTATAAAAACAGATCATTTACCCCGGAGCCCCCCCCAAGGAACATCCTTGCTGCCGAGAAGATGGTGACCCCCCGTGGCTCGCGGCAACCGAGTCGATGGGCGAGGCAGAGGGATCGAACCTGGGAGAGTAAAGACAGTCCGTGGGACTATGAAAAGATCTGGACCGAGCTGCCCCAAGTCTTGGAAGGACTTTAAAAGGGTTCAAGAGCCCAAGCAGCAAAGTGGGTATCAAATACGGGTAAGAAGTACACGTTCAGCCATGGGACCATCACTTACACGATGTATATATATGTGTAGCTTAATTTTGTTAAAATGTATCATGAGTAGCGCTAGCCATCATCCTCATGAACCGTTTAAATGGTCTCTGATCCGATGGGAAGACCGACACATCATACAAACCCGAACTACTGTGGGAAACCCATCTTTTCAGATCCCAGTCGGGTCATTAGGACCATACTGGTATCCGAATCGTACTACAGATTACTATATGTGCCCAAGTTCAAATCCTGGACTTGGGTACTGTAATCAACCAACAGCTTATTATTGTGCACATTGGGAGTATGTAACTGTAGCAGGAAGCTGGACTCCTAGGAACAGTGACAAACATATTTCCACAGGATGGTATCCTCAAGGGTGTACATCACCTACTAGGTACAATTATATTGACACTGGGAACTCAAATCCTAGCGGATCTGTGTGTCACGGAATTTATATAAATACCACTCAAGGGACAGATGTAGCATGGGTAGTAGGAAAAACTTGGGGAGTCAGGCTATATGTACCCGGGACCGACCCCGGGAGCCTAATATTTATAAAGAAAGAGCCCATCCCGAGTGACCCTGAACCAGTGGGGCCGAATGCAGTAATTGCAAAAGAAGTCCCTACCAACGAAGGTACCACAATTTCCACAGAAAATAACACCCTCACGATAGTAACAAATATACCCCCACCCACCTCAGGCAGAACAGATGAGCTATGGAAACTGATGGAAGCTAGTTATAATGTACTTAATAATACACACCCCAATCTAACAGAACACTGCTGGTTATGTTACAACACCAGACCACCCTTCTATGAAGCACTAGGTACCACAGAGAAAGCCAGACGAATAAATGGCACAAACCCTGCACAATGTCTATGGAAAAAGGGCAGAGAACTAAGCACCGGCATAACCCTTGCACAGGTGTCAGGCCAAGGGAGATGTTTTGGGCAAGTACCCGAAAATAAGAAACATTTGTGTAACACAACAACACAGGCTAAAAAGGCTGAAAGACCAGCAGATTGGCTGATTCCCTCTAAAAACGCCTACTGGGTGTGTGCCAGTGTGGGAGTGACACCGTGTATTCCACTCAAGCATTTCGACGAAACAGATTATTGTATTCAAGTTGTAATAATACCACGCATAAGCTACTACCCCGGTGATTACGTGTATGAACACAATTCCGTTACAGAACATCATATTATGAAGCGGGAGCCAATAACAGCCATTACCATAGCAACATTGCTGGCTTTAGGAGCTACTGGAGCCAGTACAGGTATAGCATCTCTTGTAAAACAAGACAAAGAATTCACCGCTCTGCAGGTAGTAGTTGATGAAGATCTGGCTAAAATCGAGGCCTCAATCACGGCACTTGAAACATCACTACAGTCTCTCTCAGAAGTAGTTCTCCAAAATAGAAGGGGCTTAGAAATTTTACTGGCCCAAGAAGGGGGATTGTGTGTAGCATTAAATCAAGAATGCTGTGTTTATGCTGATCACACAGGGGTAGTAAGAGATGCTATGTCTGAACTCCGTAAAGGATTAGAAAAACGCAAAAGAGAAAGAGAAAACGCCCGGAATTGGTATGAAAGCTGGTTCAATACATCCCCATGGCTTACAACCTTGTTATCTACCCTAGCGGGACCTCTGGTTGTACTAATATTGACACTTACATTTGGACCATGTATATTCAATCGACTTTAAAGTATAGTTAAGGGACGATTGGAAGCAGCACACTTAATGCTAGTTAAGGCTAAACTAGAGATAATACCCGATCAGCAAGAATATGATATGGCCGAAGGACTGATCCTTAGCACAGAGGCCTTAAAGCGATTTAGCGAACAAAATGGTATTAAAGAAAGGGGGGATTGTGATAGATAGGGATTGAGTCGCTAAATCGCAACAGGAAAACAGGGCCCCCACGGGCCAAAGACCTCCTGCTGGCATAAGCAGAACTTAAGCATCCTGTTTACACAAGGCTTATACAAAATTTACACAATAACCGGCAAGGGGGGCAAGCTGCGAACGTGAAGACAGCAGCGGACCCCCTAGTAACAGACCACGTCGACACAGCCTTATCTCCAGCGAACGACACGTAACCCGGAAAAAGGGACTACATAAAACCTCGGCACACACAAACCTCTCTGCGGTGTGTCTTAGGCAGAGCGAGGGAGCCTGCCTAGCCCGCCCAGCGCTGCTTTGACCTGTATCTGCTTGCTTGAATAAATTACAAATTACTGAATTGGAGTTGTCTCTGATTGACTAATTGAGACTCAATTTATAACAAGTGGAAAAAACCCTCTTTTCCCACCCTACAACAGTAGAATCACTCACCTAGAACCAGGCGTCTACACACGAATTTCTCTGCCGGCGCTGGTTTGGAGTAAAAAAAACGCAGTTCCCAATGATAACTCCTGTTATCCTAGTGGGACTTCTTAAAAAAAGTCTCTCCACGGTCAGGAAGTCAGTCTAAGCACGCGTGGGTGCCGCGGTACTGGTCCGCCACGTGGTGCCAAGATGGCGCCACGGCTCGGCTGCTTTCGCTTTCGGTGTTTCGCCGTTCGCAGATGCGCAGCGCCGAAAAGCCACGAGCAGCCGCATGCGCTGGCTTGGAGCAGTGCGGGTTGCGGTGCGTGGCCGGTCGCTGAGCGGCTCGGGTCGGCTCCGCTGTTCGCGAACGGCGGTGCAGCGCCGGGCGGTTCGGCGGGTCCGGGTCGGGTCACGCGAGCCGCGGGCGCGATGGTTTTTCCACGGCGCTCCGCTCCGTGAAGCTGTGCCGCCGGCCGGGCGGTGTGCTGCCACGCAGGAGATAGTGTCCTGGCAGCCCCGAGGTGTCTTCAGGGCCATGGAGTGGCGGGAGCGGCAGAAGCGGCGAAGAAAAAAACTGGGAAAAAAAGCGGCAAGAGCGAAAAAAGCCGCGGCAGCGTGGAAGTCGTGGATTTCGATGGAAATTCCCTGGTTTCTGGCACCAGATGAGGTTTTCTTGCTCTGGGGAGGGGGCAGGACCCCGAAAACCTCACAAAAACAGGGTCCCCACTGGGATCTCCCACGCTGAACCGGCAGAGTGGAGCCGGGAAACCGCAGCAAGCAGGCACGGGCTGACCCCCCCGACAGAGGATAACGGGAGACGAGGCGATTAGAAGATGCAGACGCTGAGCTTTAGGAATCCAGGGTTTATTAGGGTGCAGTGGGTCGGAGCAGGGTGAGTGGGGTCGGAGAGGGTCGGCGGGGGACGGGACGTCACTGGGTCCCAAAGCACAGAGCCCAGAGTAGAAGCGAACACGGGGTTAAGAGGGATGGAAGGATGGGAGGGGTTTTGAGAGGATAGCCAACCGGGACGCAGGGGATACAGAATTGGCAGGGAAGCTAGGGAATTGGGGTGCAGGGGGGGAGGTTACAGATCTTCAAAAACCAATAATAAACCGCAGGTAAAGGAACATTCTAGCTATTAACTCTAAAAGGATAAAGAGGAGGAGAGCTTCAAAGACCCAATACTTTTGTTCCCTGGTCCATATTTATGAGGCTATCTGCAAGGTGTGTCGGGGGAACAATTTTCTGTCACCCTGACCTGAAGGTTTCTTCAGACCCAGGAGGCTTCGTCAGCTATTTCAGCCTTCAAGCTCATCTGGGTTAACCTCACTGCTACATGCTCCCTTAACCAATTTTTCATGGTACTTAGAAACACACTGGCCCACACTAAATAGACATCACTGACCAGCTCTGCAACCCTTCATTAATTACTGTGGAATCATAACCTAGCACAGGTAGGTGCTTTTAAGAGGGGAGCCACAGAGATCAGCTTTGTTTTGGAAACAGGCACCTGCACAATCAATAAAAAGCACAGCTAAGAAGGGAAAGCATGTTCCAATTAATCACTAATGACTGACTTTCCTTTGTGTTGAACAGACTGTGCTGAACAAAGCAAACCTAGAGCTTGGAGTATTTAAACAAAAACACAAATTATTGTATTGAGAGACTATAAAAGGAAGCTATATATAAGAAATCACATTTCTGCATGTTTTCTCAGTATTGCCTAGGAATGCACAGTACTGGGTACAGCTGCAATACTGGGTCCGTGGAGTTCTCACACTTCAGTTAGCAACCTAGGAGGCATCAGATATTCTGCAAATTACTGAATTCTCTATTAGAGAGGATACAGTTCTTTCAGTATAACAGAAAAACCCACCACTTTGATTTCCACAGTCAAAGAGGTCCATCAGTGTGTGAAGATCATCAGGTCCCCACTGTCACAACAGTCCTTACCAAGTCACTATGGGCCATCAGGGATGCTGTTACCCAGAGTAAAGACAGAAACATCAGGACAAAGCAATAGGGTCTCCTAGATACATGGCTACATCTTCTCATGTGGGTGGCTCATGGGTGGCTACAAGCACCTTGTGCTCAGTCACCTACCCCTCACAAGCAGCCCCCAGCCCAACTGCAGAGTAGCCTAAATAGATGTGCCCAAGCACAGAGCATCCCAGCAGACAGTCTCCAAACCCACACTGAGATGACATCAGGGTGCTCTTCAAGGAGTCCTTCAGCTATGCTGACACACCTCTGAGTTCTTTTTGGAGCAGGGATTATTTCTTATATATAACTTGTATCAGGTTTGGTCTGCCTCTGGATGGGGGTGACTCAGACCAAGAAGACCTGAATTAACTTCTACTAGATGCAATTAAATAGATGTGTAAATTTACTGAAGAAAATACCATGGCTCATTACTGATCAGGGGACAAATTCATTGATCTGTGCTCATCTGCACAATCCCTGTATCAAACACCACATTTCATGCAGCAGAAGACAGAGCCACCATGAGAGATTTTCTTTTCTACAAGTTCAAACTTGGAAGAGTTAAAACAAAAAGGACCTCTGCCCGAGCTGCATAAATAAGAATATTTCCACTTAGAACAGAACTGAAATGGAGGTTAGATAACTAAGGCCTTGGCAGCAGGAAAAACAAACAAGCCAGTCCCTGCTACGCCCACTGAGAAGCAGCTTGTTTTGCCATGAAGCAGTTTGTCACACAAGATCTGCAAAGACTCACTGGCAGACAAGAGCAACTCAGACAGGTTTCTGTGAGCCCAGCCAGGAGGAGAAATGGCTCCTGGTTAGGATGTTTCCAGTGTTGTGACAGAAGGACAAAGCTGCAGCCCATCCAGGCACTCAGCAGACCACCAGGTAGATGTTCCCTGAGCAGAGGGCTAACCTGGAGACTCACACTTGTTCCAATACACCATGTCAGCTGAGAACAGGAAGCTAGTTTAATCAGACCATGTAATTCCCTGGCAATTCTCACTTCCCTGAAAGAGGTTTTCCACTAATAACAGCCCATCTTGGCTCAGACGGTAGGAAGCTGGGGTTCTTCCACTGAGATCTCAACACTAAGTTGAAAGCAAGAGATATATATAAGACCTAAGCAGACATCAGAGCACTCACTTCCACACACCTCCCTAAGTGATCACAGGGGTTTAGGAGAGAGGTCTGAGCTCACCCCAACAGCCTCATAGAAATCACACAATTCACAGTCACTCGTGGAGGAGCTTCAGCCCAGCAGCCTTGCACTGCTGACAGCAGCAGCATGGCTGTGCTGAGCCCAGCTGCACTCACTAACCTACTTTGTCCTCTGGGACACCTTGCCCTTTTTTGCCTTGGGTAGGCTGGCTGATGAATAGCTCCTTGACTGAAGGGATGATTCAGATACAGCTCTGGCAAGAGGAAACTCTTGTGCTGTGACAGCGGCACAGAACGCAACATCTCTGTTTTTGTTGCTCATCTCCTTTCCCCTCCTGCACCCTCCTCAGCTCTCTCCTTCTAATTTTATTCTCACAGCCGAGTGATTGCTTTTAACAAAGATGGTTGAGTCATTTCCCAGCTCTGATGTGCTATCTACCAAATGCCTCAGATGACTGATGTCTTCAGAAAGAATCCAGCCTGTTCCCTTGCTGCACATCCTAAAGCCACCAAAATGGAGCAATTATACCCAATTTCTGTGACACAGAACAAGAAGTCCTGTCATTATCACAGCTTCCCCTTGGAAAGGCAGTGGGTGAGAGAAGGAAATACATGAGCAGTGTCACAACAATAACAGGCTGATGCATGCCATGAACTGCAGCCGAATGCGAGTCTGCATCAGGAAGGTGTCTCTTCATGTGTGCAAATAATAAAGCTCACGAGAGATTGACCTGGGCATTACAGGAAGGCACCACTGTTCAATGGTGGGACCAAGGGAGCAGTGGTGCCCCTGCAGAGGAGCCTCTGCTACACTTGTGCTCCAACTCTGGGCTCTCAGTACAGACTCCAGAGGACATTAGGCATGACACACTTGACTCCCCACACCATGTGGCATGAGCTCAGCAGAGCATACCCAGGACCTCCAGGACAGGCAAGGCAGCTCTCTGGGGAGGTGCATTACTCTGCTTGGACTTTTCAAAGCAACACCCACCTCTAACAGGGACAGAATTCTGTCAGGCAGCTGCCAAGTGACTTTTGTATAAGGCTACAGACCATTTTTCTGTGGTTTCACATCCACCGCAGGAGAACATGTGTACCTTTGGCATTTATTCCCTCCTATACGTGGTCCCATAAGGAATGCTGAAGGTTAACAGAGGAGTGGCGATGCCTATGATCCCCAGGCAACACTGGCATCTCTTGTGGATTTTGGCAAGGCAACGTAGACAGCACTTTGCTGGGTACTTCCCTGATTACCTCGAGCAACCAAAGCCACACAGTGTATCCCTCCCTCCCTCCTCACAGTCCTCATGTTCATCCCCATAACTCCCTGTCTTGCATGGGGGAGACAGGAGCTTTATGAGTTTTTGCAGTTTGACAGACTTTAAGATAGCTAGTTCTCCAAGACTTAGTCCCGTTCGCAAGATTCTTTGATATCTGGCCGATTTGTCTAAAAATACCATTTATTTGACACAGAACATAACAAACATACAAACATAGAACAGATTGACACACATAAACACACAATGAGTACATAATTGCAACACTATAATAGTTAAAAATGCAATTGTGAGGTAAAACCTTGCTTGAACTATAAAAATAGTTAAAAATGCAAGAAATGCTTGCTTGAGCTAGCTGAAATGCAAGTTAAGAAAGGTACCTATAAGTTAGCTGGAATAATACAATTTAGGAAACTCAAATGATCTTACCAAATCCAATTTTTGGAGCTGGGGATGCATTAAGATTTCCTCACTCAATCCCTCGGGAAGTAACCACAGGGCTGCGTCCAAAGACCCTGGGGAGAAGACCCCACTTCATGCTCCGATGTCCATGTAGAAAGGCTTCTACTTTTGCTGAGTTTTTCGTGGTGTTTTATAGGGAAAAGAGTGTGTATTTGCGGTCACTTGAAAATTATTCACATTCTCTCAGTGTCTCACCTTGGCCTTCCAGGTGCCAGGACTAGATAGCCAGGATTAAGTTTATCAACTTAATCTGAGCCATTCATCTCTAGCCAGCGATCAGGGAGAGAGAGAAGGGGGGGGGTGTTTGTCCTGCCACACTCCCCCACCATTTCTCAATCACTAGTTTCTCATGGACATAACGGATTGGCTGTTGCCTGGCTCAGAAGATGCCTGACATGCTCCAGTGTGCCTCACAGCAATGATGAGTCCTTCCCTGGAAACAAGAAGGGGAGGCAGCAGGCTCTGTTTTCTACACAAGACTCATGTGCAGTAGGTTGGAGACCTCCAGCTTTGTTCAGCCATAGTGTGAGGCTGACAGATGAAGAAAGAACAAATAGAAGAGACAAGACAAGTGGACAAGTCACACTCCTCAGACCTGAGCTTTCTTGCATGTCCCTTGTGTCTGACTGCATAATTAATATTTAGAACTTGGATGCCATCACAAATTTCAACAAGCAACACAGAAAATCTTTCACCTTTCTGACCACTCCCTTTGTAGGGGGTGTGTACCATTCCAGCTTTTCCTTTCCTTCCTTCTCACCTCATTTTCTCTACCCTCATATTGTACTCCTCACCCTTCTCTCTTTTCACAGCCTATAACTCTTCCAACTCATCACATGGACTTCTACAACTTAGGGACCCATTACATCTGAGTCAAGCACTTTCCATCTCATGGCTAAGGCTCTCCTCTCGCTGCTCCTCTCTCAGGAGCCCGGAAAAGCTCCTTTCCCCACTGACTGCTGTCTCCAGTCAGCATGGACATGTTACCCACCAGTACAATCATTTCCAGCCACTGCTCCTCATCCTTTGCTGTTTTAAGCTCAAACCAACACAATATAACCATGCAAGTCCAAGGCATACTTTCTCTTCCCATTTAACAAGAGTTAGATGCTGTGATTTGCTAAGGTCTGATTCTAAAAGTCAGGTCAGAGAGACCTCAGTTATCCCAGTCATTTCCCTGCACTCAGCCTTCAAACTCCTGACTGTGTCCAAACAAAACAAACCAATGAGAAGCCTGTGGCTTGAGCCTGCCCTTTTACTGGCTCAACACTTTATATTGCTGAAATAAAAGCGTAAGTGAGACCAGAATAAAGGTAAAGACCTACACTCAGGAGACTGGAAATCTATATACTATTTGTATCATTGGCAGGAGACTGGCTTTATGAGTAAGTCAGCACATGCTTATGTTTTCTGGTTTGAGCCTAGCCTATATCTCTTGGGAAAAAAAGCCTTGCACACCTTCTCATCCACAAAGGACAGTCCCAGGGAACAGATCTTTCAGGCATTTTTTATTTCTTAGCAGTATGAATACCCTTGGACAAAAGTCATCATTGCTCTGTAGCAGGGTCACTGATCCAGCCTTGCCAAAAGTACAGCAAAGTTTTCTTTAAAGCTGAGAGCTTGTCTCCCCAGAGCAAGTCTCTGCCTCAGACACCACTGCCTGTCAACTCATTTCTCTGTTGTCATCCAAAAGAAGGAATAACAAATGAAAATCACAAACCAGGGTAGCTTGGGAAAATTTTGACAGCCTGACAAAGGAAACTATCTACTTGTTTATACATTTTCAGATCTTTGAATAAAGATTTCCCTGAAAAAACATCGTGACTTCCTCCAACCAGATGAAGATGTCAGCTTGTATCTCATCAGATTTTCTGGTGTAAAAGCTAAACCAGGTATTTAGATGGATGATGCCATTCAATGACAGTAATGTCCCTTCTGAGAAGCTCTACCTGCATTTAAAAACACCGACTACACCAAACCCACTGAAAGAACAGAGCATACAGAAACTACATACCACCCACTCAGCATTACAGATGCAAAACAACTGAACCCACAAGGAAGAAAACAAACAGGGAAGACAGCCAGAGCACAATGCCTGGATCAGGCAGCAGCAACCAAGCAGCAGCTGTCTCACAGAGGTGGGTAAATGGCTGCACAAACACTGCCCTGGGCCTGGGGTTCCCCATGTTACCCTACAGGCTCTGCTGGAGCTGCCAGGGGTCCCAGCTGCCTCCTGCTCTACCATGATTCCCTAGCACCAGAGCATATTTCTCAACATGAAACACACTTGCAGAGCTGTAGTACCCCAGACTCCTTTGAGTACAGTAAGTACCTGTGTGGCCCTGATAGTTCAGGCACTTCAGGAAGGGCAGCAAGACTAATATAGGAAATGGAAGGGAAAGCTGACACAGGAATATCTTAGAAGATCTCTGTCGCTGTTGAGCCACTAGCAGAGAAAGAAAGCCCAGATTCTCAGCGTGGCATAGAAAAAGTACTTTATTGTTTGAATCCAACATATATATAGAGTTATCAAAGGTCACCCAGATTGGTCAGTCAGAAACCTCCCCCTAGGCCTGATTGGCCAGGCCTGCACTGTCCAAATCTCGAGACACTGTTTTAATAACATCCAAACTTTATCTTTGTTTATAAAACACAAAAAGAATTCTCATGGGAAAGACCTGTGCTAGCCACAGATCTCAATAAAGAGGACAAAAATAGGATTACATGCAGTCAACAAAGGACAGAGCAAAGGAATTTTCCTTGGGTATTAAGACACAAAACAAGCTCTGATGAAGCTGGTCAAGCAGTGCAAGAGGCTCTTGCAGAGGCTGTGAAATCACCATTAATGAAGATATTCAGTAATCAGCCTGATGTGGACCCAAGTGGCTTTGCAGCTCGTCTTGCTTTGAATGGATGGAAGGACCAGGTGATCATCAGAGATCTCTTCCAGTCCAAATTAAATTCTACAATGGCGTTTGATTAAAAGCTACCATTAAGCATTGGAATAAAACAGGAGCTTGAGAATGGCTATTCACAGTATTTAGGAAGAGAACTATGATCAGGGGGAGAAATTAAATGCAGAACAATTTGAAAATACTCTGTTATTAAAATAAACTTGCTCAAATAGGTTTTGTTAAAATCACTAAGGAGAAAAGGAGAAGCACCTTTCTCCACCTTCAAGAGATGTCTTTCCTGCCCACCATGCCATTGCATGTTGCAGAGGTGAGGGGAAGGTTCTGCCCTGGGAAGAGGCAGCTCCCTGTCCAGTGCTGGTGGCTTCCAGCAGGCAGGAGTGACCTCTCCTGGAGACTGCCAGCCCAGTAGTCCTGCTCCAGGGACAGCAGGAGCCCTGCCACAGGCTCTGGTTGCCTCTGTTTGGCCAGAGTGCAAGAGAGAGGCCCCTGACAAATCTCTGCAGGCACCCCAGTGTCATACCCAAGACACATTTACAGGAGACACCCTCCATAACATTGTCAGCTTGCAGAGAAACATCTTTTGGAAGCATCTCTGCTTTGTATTTGGCATGAGCGAGATTACCTGATAATGAAGTGCTCTCTATTTCATCCATAAACACAGTTCTTTAAGTAGATTTGATACAAGAGATATTTAAATCTGCAGGGCCTATTCCAGTTAACCTGTCTTTGGAACAGGGTGAAAGGCAGAAAGGTGACTGTAGAGAACAGTGACAGTTATTAAAAGTAGTGACCTAATTAGTCACATAATTATATAATTACAGAAAAATTGGAGTTGGGAGGGACTTCTGGAAGTCAGCTCATACAAGTTCCTGCACAAACAGGTGTGATTAGGTGGTGAGGCTGCTCAGGGACTTGTCTGGTTCAGTTTTAGTATCTGCAGAGATAAAAATCCCACTTTTTCTCTAGGAAAGGTGCTTATCTTTTTATGGGATCCGGTCTTATTAAGACACAGTCACATATTTGGTGACATCACTAGTTTATTTTATGTAGATGACTCTATCAGTACGTTTATATCGGGAGTCATTTTACAACCTCACTTGACATTGTCATATGATAACAGCAATCCACAACATTAGTATTGCTCATGGAAAGCAGGTAGCATTAACCATGATACAAAAATGGTGAGCTTGGGAAAACAAGGAGAATGCTCAGATGTACAGGCCCACCTAAAAGCCTGTCCAACATGACAAATTAATTTGTGCATTATGGTGGTTAATGCATCCAAATTTGGATCACTCATATGGTAGTAAAGGATGGTGAGGCTTACATGGGTACAGTGGAAGACAGTCCCTTGCAAAATAGAATCTCCATAAGGGTTGATTAAAATCTGACTCTACCCAAGGGTCATGGTACATGGTTAAACATGATCCTGTTGCTAGGACAAATGTGATTCTTGGACCCACAAGCATGAAAATATCCTGCAATAGCAGAGAGGTGGCATTATCTTGGTATACACTGCCATTGAAATAGCAGCAGAAACTACTCTGCTATATCGAAAGAGAATGTGTAGTTTTATGTCAGTGTTCACAGTTTAAAAACAACACAGAAATGGTCAAGAGATCAGGAAAGAGCTTCAAGAAAGATACAGCATCTGGAAAACATACTTCTAACAAGAATCTTAGGAAGGTCAATCCAAGTTTACCCAACAGAAGGTCAAAAGATGATTTGAGCACTGTCTATAATTACCAGCACCAGAAGAAATTATACGAAATAGGGCTTTTTAATCAGATAGAGAAAAAAACCCCAGGAATATAATTTGATGCAGTGGTTGGAAGCCAAGCAAATTCAGAGGAACTATAGGTAGCACTGTTTAGCAAAACCCATTAACTACTAGAACCATTCCTGTAGGAATTTGATAAGCTCCCACAGTTTGAGGTATTGAACTGAAGACAAAAAAGCCTTTTTCCAAAGGTACAATGCATCTCAAGAAATGTTGGAGCAGAAATTATTGGGTGAGATTTATTGCAGAACAGATAATCATAAAGATTCCTCTGGCCTTAAAAATATGAAAAGTGCCCAGGAAGAACAGAAAAGACCTCTGAAAGCACTGAAATACATCAGAACAAATTGTGCTATGTTATGAAAGAGATTTTAATTACTATTAGAAGTTGCAAAAGAAAGTGAAATCTTTTTGAAAGCCACAATTTCTTTAATAAATATTAAAAATCCAGTAAGGAAATCCTTCATGTAGCTGCCAACAACTGAAGAGGAAGTACATCGGTAGATAACAAAAAAGAGGTCACAGAAGTACTCCTTTTCTGCAAAACTTGAGTGTAAATTTAGATTAATTTTGGTGCAACTGAGAGCAGCTCCTGGCCTCTCATTTTAAACAAATAAGGCAGAGTTTTATACTCTAATAAAATCAAACACAGAAGACAAAAGGTGTAAAAATTACAGTCTAGCGATTGCTCAATGTTTTTGAGTCTGCTCTGCCCAGTTTTTGAAAGCTGGCCTTGTGCCTTGTGTTTTTGTATATTTGCAGAGGCTTTGTGGGTGCATAATACCACCAAACCAGGCATTTTGTGCTGGTGCCAGTGACAATGTTCAGTTGCAGGCTGCAAGGGAGACTCAAGCTCTGGCAGAGGACTGCCTGGGAAGTGCTGTTTTGATGTGAAACCAGATGGTGTTTCAGTGGTGTTTTGTTTTGAGATTTCTGGGTTTGCTCAAATCCAGGAAACTCGGGAGGAGGGAAACCATAAGCAGATGAAAACATACCCAACTAACAAACAGAGTTTGCACAAGCTCCCCTGTGTACAGTCTGGGGAGAAATGCAACCCCAGCCTTTCCCACTGGAGCCACACTGGGACCCAGCACAGAGGAGCCATGCCGTGAGCGAGGACATGTTGACAGTGGGAGACCTACAAACCCAGCTCCTTGGGCAGATGGGAAAGGAAACAGAACTCAAAACAGAATCATGCTTTACAGAAGATGTTTTTTTCTAAAATAAATCCCAACAACCACCAGCTGGTTCTCATTTCAGTCTGCAGATGAATAGATTTCGAGCAGAAAAGCAGCAACAGATGCCTCAGTGCTGCTCTGCAGGAAGCAGAGAGGCAATTATCCTCATGGAACTCACCCCTGGGACTTACAGCCCAGGAGGCTGCGCTGTGCCAAGCTGGCCCATGGCCGGAGAGCTGCACCCCGCCAATGCCTACTGCTGTTGCTCTCCCAGCCCTAGGTGCATCCCTCTGGGGCATCACAGGGCATGGCTGGGCTGTGGGAGCTGGAAAAAAGGCTGTTGTTTCCTTTCATATCCTGAGAACTGCTTGTGAGCTGGGGAAGTGTGGAGGCAGGCACAAGAAGAGAGCTGGGACAGACAAGGCAAGACTTTCACAGGTGTCTGCAGGAGGGAGGACAGGGCCTGTGCTGAGGGACAGAAATCAAAGATAATCTGCCAGTTAAAGGTTTTACCTACTCAAGTCTCCATGGTTTTTCACCATTTGAATGCAAAAGAGAACAGCTGAGGGTCATAGCCTTTCAGGAAGCATGTCACCTCTCTCTATGTGCACCTTATTCTGTGTGAGAAACCCCTTGAAAGCAGCTCTACACAGGCCCTGCTTTCCTCTCTGCTTACTCTGCAAAACTGTTTGACCACAAGGGTTCAAGTTGCATCAAGTGACACGCAGGAGCCCTGGGACACAGTCTATCCATCCGAAATCAAGCACCCCCTGCCCAGGGCTTACCTTCTCTCACAGCCATCCCATCCTCACCCATAGGGATCTGCCTAACAGAGCAGCAGCAGCCTTAAAGCCAGCAGTGGGAAGCCAAGCAGACAGGGAATTGGCTTTGCAATATGGCTGTATGTTTCCCACACTTCCAAGGACCACCCCTGTGCCAAGAAGGGAGCCATGAGATTGTAGCTACTTTCATAGCTTTTACAGAGCCTGCAAAATTCTCTCTCCAAGGAGGTGTATATGAGGAAGTTGCACTGGTGGATTAGTTGCAGCTGAGCCTTGAGGAGGAGGCAACAGGTGGGTTGAGGTTGGGACAAGACACATGTGTGCTGCAGAGGCAACCTCAGAATGCCCTACCCCACCATTCCTGCTGCCCAGGGCTCTTCCTGGGGCAGCTGGCTTGTAGGGGTGGTGCAAGGTTGTTTGATACCTGCTGGAGTTGGGGTCAAATGAGAAACAATATGAGTAGGGATTAGCACAGTGGGTTTGTGGCAATCACTGTCTCTTCTGAGGGTGGGCTCCTCTCTATTTTCCAGCCATTCCCATCTGTGCCACAGTCAGCATCCTTTAGTGCTAAGCCTAGATCATATGCTTCCTGGGATGGACTCCATGTGAATTTGTATATAAAACAAAGGGACAGCACATACATGCTTTATATAAACGGATATCAGAGTAGGGAACTCTGCCACAGTTAACATTTCCGCAGGTCAACCCGAGTCTTCGTTATGATTGTAGATGGTTTTTCAAGTGCAACTCTTCCCATCAAGGAATGTGGGTTTTAAATATCTGTAACATATCATGCACGGATACATCGCTATGTCAACAGTGCACATACACACTCAGCACTCCACTACTACATGCTTACATTTACCTTATGCTCTCTCCTGATCAACAATCTTCTAAAAGCCAGCACACTTTTCAGGTATCCTATGCGGAGAGCAACCTGGGCTTGCCAGCTTGTCACATCAGTTTGTTGTGACAAATCAAGAGGATTAATTGGCTTTCTATGGCCCTGGAAAAGCAGGTTATGATTTCTTTTAGGCTAAATAGTCCAGTTTCTCTAACTGTCCCTGCCACCTTACAGCTACCTGGCACAGAAAGCTGACAGCCCTGTTGAGGCAGACGGCCACAGAGGAACATGAGACTAGCAGGCAGTAATTCTTGCACTTGTTTAGAGCTGGACTAAAAATAGAGGTTCTTGAACCCTTTTCACCGTAAAAAGCCTGCATAATTCAGACAAGTTTTACCAATAAATTGCATCTATAAAGGAAAAACCCCACAGCCTTAAAAAGTCTCTGGAAGCCCATCCAAAACAATGTTCTGTCCAAGTGCCCTGTAGGAGAGGGTGGTGGAGGACAGGGTGGGAAATCAGATGCTAAAGACAGCTCTGGCCTGTCGGGAAAAGAGCAAACTTTGCCCCCCGTCTCGGGTGTGTGTCTGCCACCAGGACAGCATGTCCAAGTGCTCTGGACTCGGGGCAAGAGGCAGCCCTTTGCTTACTCATTTCTGTACTGCCACCCCCAGAACATGCGCACACTGTGTACTGCCTCTGCCCTGGGAACTGACTTCTTCCAAGGGAACTGCGGGAAATGAGGAGGAATCTTTGCTTATCAGACTGCAATGAACACTTTTTAAGATAAGTTCTACCCCTGTATTTATATAAATATCCAAAGACAGAACCAAACATTAAGTATATCTGCAAAAAAACCTAAACAAATACAACCCCCAGATACACAGACCTTGCTCTCCTCATTGCTCAGGTAAGATCTCCCATTTGTTTCTGCAACCCTGTGAGTGTAAGTAGTTGACATTCTCCACCAGTCTCCTGCCTTCGAATGTCATTTCTGGTTTCCTCTCCTTTTATTCCTTAAGCCTCTGCTCGCTTCCTCCTTCTCACTGTCTGCTCTCAGCATTTCCTCAACACAAAACAGAGGCTGTGACCTTCTGCAGATAGTGTAGTCAAAGATGAGCTCTGTCAGAGCTCATTGCTTCTCATTTGGCCTATAAAGAGTTTCCCCTCAAGTATTCCATTTTATTTTGTCAGCTACCACTTTTAGATGTTCAGAGATGCAAACTTTCTTTTAAATCTAAGTGCTAAACCCTCTATTTAAATTCAATATCTTGAATGCCCCCATCGCTAGGTGAGGAGCAGCACCTGTCCCTGAAAATGCGGGGGAGAGTGCAGCTGAGCCAAGATGAAAAAGGTGGGTTTGTTCCCAGTTGAAAGCATTACAGCGCTTTTAGTAGTCACGAGGATGCCCAAGCTTTGCTACATAATACACATATCAAAGCTGACTTCCATGACAAAACTGCATCAGAGTAAATCCATCTTTGTAGTGAGCAGGAATAGCTGTGACAAGGCAGTTGGCACTTCAGGCTCTGAACTCAGGAAGGCATGAATGGAAGGGCATCTCTGACTCAAACCTGTTGCTAAGATCATAAAAGGTCCTTTCCAGCTTTCTCTGCAACAATTTGGACTGCTCTCTGACACTCCTGGCACCAGCCCTCCCTGAGAGGGGGATGTTTTCATCTGTATTTGCACAGGGGAATTTATTGAACTATTAAATCAGCAGCAGCTCCCTCAAGGCTCCAGCTGGCACAACAAGTAAGGCACCAAGGCAGGAAGCAGCCAAGAAAGTGAGGCAGTGAGCCAGGAGCAGCTGCTTCCTCCATGGGACTTCAGGTGCCATCCCCACTCTCAGCAGCCTGGTCTCTGGTGTGCCCTGGCCATGCTGTCATGGTGCAGAGCCTGCAGCCATGAGAGCAAAAATGCTGCCGGGGTTTCCCATTTAGGCCTGCAGCATCATCACAGAGACAGGTGCACTGACACAAGGCAGACCCAATTTTCCCATTAAAGATCCACCTAGAAATAATGGGGGAAGCCCAGGCAGTGAAAACAAACATGATGACATTCAGCAAAACTCCTCCACCTTCATGATAAATTAATTAGTCTGGAGGCAGCAAGCAGAAGCATCCCCAGCTTGCTGCAGCAGAGTGAGTCATCCCCTACTCTTTCCACTCTTTACAGACTGCCCTGCTCAACAGCCAGATGCATCTGTAGAAACAGAGTGAAACAGAATTGACAGGAGCTGGTAGGTAAGGGCTGCCATTTGGTTTTTGCTGGAACCCTTATACAATCAAGTTAAAGGAGTAGTTTTCAATTGGAAAATTGTAACTGCCCTGCTGGTGTTGAGAGGATGACACACAACTGGTAAGTCAGGTTTATTGGCATTTCCAGGCAATAAATGACAGGTCACAAGACCCTGACAGTGCATGGATGGAAGTCAACAGTGTTATAAATTGAGTCTCAATGAGTCAATCAGAGACAATTCCAATTCAGTAATTTGTAATTTATTCAAGCAAGCAGATACAGGTCAAAGCAGCGCTGGGCGGGCTAGGCAGGCTCCCTCGCTCTGCCTAAGACACACCGCAGAGAGGTTTGTGTGTGCCGAGGTTTTATGTAGTCCCTTTTTCTGGGTGTCCTGGGTTGCAATATAGATGTATTTAAGTATTCCATTACCACCAGCTGTGAGCCGTTAGCTGTTATCACCTGCTAACAACCCACCCCGGATGACAGGCAATGGGCCATCAGGGACCCACCGCGTGACTCATGGACTTATCCCATTGTGGGATGCTTTGCCCAGGAGGGAGGAGCCAGGTGTTCCCACCTGGATATAACCTGGCCTTGGAACTGCCTGAGCTAGCCCTGTCTACTGGGTTCCCAGAGGACAAGAGCTACCACTGGATCTTCAGCTGGAGACTAGACCTTCACAGGATCACTGCTTCAACTGGACTACTTCAGTTGGACTGCTACTACCACCCTAACAGGGTGTTAGGTTGTATCTGACTTTGTCAGTGCTTTTCCTTGTATTATTTCATTTATTTTTTTAATTTCAATCTTGACTTGTGATCTCCCACTGGTTTGTTTTCAAACCAACACATATTTTGGCGCCCAGTGTGGGGCACGACCTGGGGAAACTCAGAAATCCTATCACCATGATGCTCAGCTTATCTATATGGGTGCTGTATCTCGCTCTCTATATTTTTCCTCAAATGGGAAACTATCTGCCTGTCGTATTGGTCCTGTTGCGACCAGGGAATGGCATGAAAATTGCTCTATTGGTTTATTATGCCTATTGTATGATAACCTGTGAGGCGATGAATACCATTCGGAACGTATACTCAATTTTATCTGCCTGGCCTAATCTGAGCTGCTACGTCTGGGACCTCCTCAGCAATCACACCCAGCCTCTGGGGTTAGGAGGAGAGAGCGGTTTCTTCCAGCATTTCAGGTCAGGCACGGCCGTTTTTGACAATATTGAGTTCCCTCTAGATGCTAAGGATGGCATAATCTTTTTGTCAGTTCTGTTTTCTTTGATCAGCATCGTGTACATCATGCTGAAGATCAGAACAATACTTGGTGTGGTACAGCATCTTCTTGAAGAGGAGGAGAAAAGAAACAAGTCAGCAGGCACCATGTCCACGCAAACTGCCACCAAGAGAAAAGGAACCAAAAGAGCAATTAATGTCTCAAGACAGACCATCGCCGAATCAGAACAGCTGAAGCCAGTAGCAGTTGCCCCTGTCCAGAAAAAGAAATCAAAGAGCAAATCAGTCCGCATAGCGACTGATGAGGATGGGGCAGGACCATCTCACCAAGCAGAAGAGACAGAGCCGGAGATCATCACTCGCTCTCTGTCCCTGGGGGAACTGCGGGACCTACGGAGAGAATTCACCCGGCAGGCGAATGAGTCCATCCTGACCTGGCTGCTCCGCATCTGGGACGCTGCAGCTAATGACACCATTCTGGACGGAAGTGAGGCCAGGCAACTGGGATCCCTGTCTCAGGATGTGGTCATTGACCAGGGGATTGGGAAAACCCAGGAAACTCTCAGCCTCTGGCGGCGATTGCTGGCGAGTGTACGGGACAGATACCTTTGCAAAGAAGACCTCCAGATGCACCAAAGAAAATGGAACACAATAGAACAAGGTATCCGATGCCTGAGGGAATTGGCCGTGCTAGAGATCATTTTCTCGGAAAACGAGAGATTCCCCAAGAGCCCAGATAATGTCCAGTGCACTTCACAAATGTGGCTAAGATTCGCGCGGCTCGGACCAGAGATATACTCTCGTTACCTGGCAACACTGCAGTGGAGGGAAGGCGAAGACAAGGTGGGCGTGTTAGCAAACAAACTGAGAATTTACGAGGACACTGTCACCGCTCCACTACGCACCCAGGTCTCATCAGTGGAAACAAACCTGGCCGAGCAAGTCCGGAGCTTGATTGAAGAGAACCAGAAACTAAGGAAAGAGCTCAAAGAAGGATTTTTCCATGCCACACCGAAACCAACCAGAGTCTCTGCCATCAGGAGCAGACGTCCCCCAGCCAAGGAAAGAAGACAAACTCCACGACGTGACCTCTGGTTTTTCCTACAGGAGCATGGGGAAGACATGAGAAAGTGGGATAGGAAACCCACCTCCTCCTTAGCAGCCCGGGTACGTGAATTGAAAAGAGAAACATCCACTTCAGGAGGCTCATCTAGGTACAACACTGCCCCAGTCTCTTGTGGACAGAACCCCAGACGGCATGGAAATGATAATATGACTGATCCTCTTGAAGGGACCTCAGGAACACATTTACAGGAGGAGAGCATCGTGCACCAAAAACAGGATTAGAGGAGCCCTGCCTCTAGCCAGGTAGAGGAAAGGGATAACCGGATCTATTGGACTGTGTGGATCCGATGGCCTGGCACGTCTGACCCACAAAGATACACGGCTTTGGTTGATACCGGCGCTCAGTGCACCCTGATGCCATCCAGGTATGTGGGGACCGAATCCATTTCTATTTCTGGGGTGACAGGAGGATCCCAGCAGCTGACTGTACTGGAAGCTGAAGTGAGTTTAACTGGGAACGAGTGGCAGAAACACCCCATTGTGACTGGTCCAGATGCCCCATGCATCCTTGGCATAGACTATCTCAGGAGTGGATATTTCAAGGACCCGAAGGGACATCGCTGGGCTTTTGGGATAGCAGCCGTAGAGACAGAAGACATAAGACAACTGAATACCCTGCCTGGTCTCTCAGATAACCCGTCTGCTGTAGGACTACTGAGAATTGAAGAGCAGCGGGTACCAATTGCTACAGCAACAGTGCACCGCCGGCAATACCGCACTGACAGAGACTCTGTGGCCCCCATCCATAAGATGATTCGGGAACTGGAGGGCCAAGGGGTGGTCAGCAAGGCCCACTCACCCTTTAACAGCCCTATATGGCCAGTGCGTAAGTCCAGTGAAGAATGGAGACTGACAGTGGATTACCGTGGCCTGAATGAAGTCACACCACCACTGAGTGCTGCTGTACCAGACATGTTGGAACTTCAATATGAGCTGGAATCCAAGGCAGCAAAGTGGTATGCGACCATCGATATTGCCAATGCCTTTTTCTCCATTCCTCTGGCAGCAGAGTGCAGGCCTCAGTTTGCTTTCACCTGGAGAGGTGTGCAGTACACATGGAACCGACTGCCCCAGGGGTGGAAGCACAGTCCCACCATCTGCCATGGACTGATCCAGGCTGCACTGGAAAAGGGTGAGGCTCCAGAACATTTGCAGTATATTGATGACATCATTGTGTGGGGGGACACAGCAACAGAAGTATTTGGGAAAGGAGAGAAAATCATCAGAATTCTCCTGGAAGCCGGTTTCGCCATCAAGAAGAGCAAAGTCAAGGGACCTGCCCGAGAGATCCAGTTCCTGGGAGTAAAGTGGCAAGATGGACGGCGTCAGATTCCTTCTGAGGTCATCAATAAGATCACCGCGATGTCTCCACCAACCAACAAGAAGGAGACGCAAGCTTTCCTAGGCGCCATAGGCTTTTGGAGAATGCACATCCCTGAGTACAGCCAGATCGTGAGTCCTCTCTACCTCATAACCCGCAAGAAGAACGATTTCCACTGGGGCCCTGAACAGCAGCAAGCTTTCACCCAGATCAAACAGGAGATCGCTCATGCGGTAGCCCTTGGCCCAGTCAGGACAGGACCAGAGGTAAAGAATGTGCTTTACTCTGCAGCCAGGAGCCATGGTCTGTCCTGGAGCCTTTGGCAGAAGGTGCCTGGTGAGACCTGAGGCCGACCACTGGGATTCTGGAGTTGACGTTACAGAGGCTCTGAAGTCAACTACACTCCCACCGAGAAAGAAATCTTGGCAGCTTACGAAGGAGTCCAAGCCGCCTCAGAGGTGATCGGCACAGAAACACAACTTCTCCTTGCACCCCGACTGCCAGTGCTGGGGTGGATGTTCAAGGGAAGGGTTCCCTCTACCCACCATGCCACTGATGCCACGTGGAGCAAATGGATTGCCCTCATCACGCAGCGCGCCCGTATTGGAAACCCGAATCGCCCTGGGATTCTGGAAATTATAACAAACTTGCCTGAAGGTGAGACTTTTAAATTATCTTCAGAAGAAGCAGAGGAAGCACCCCCATATAACGAGCTGCCGGAGAGTGAAAGACGCTATGCCCTCTTCACCGATGGTTCCTGCCGAATTGTAGGCGCAGATCGGAAATGGAAAGCTGCAGTATGGAGCCCCACATGACAAGTTGCACAGGCTACCGAGGGACAAGGTGGATCGAGTCAGGTCGCAGAGCTTAAAGCCGTCCAGCTGGCTTTGGATATTGCCGAACGAGAGAAATGGCCAAGGCTCTATCTCTACACCGACTCCTGGATGGTAGCCAACACGCTATGGGGATGGTTAGATCGCTGGAGAAAGGCCAACTGGCAGCGCAGAGGAAAACCCATCTGGGCCGCTGAGATTTGGCAGGACATCGCTGCCCGGGCAGAAAAGCTGACTGTGAAAGTTCGACACGTGGATGCACATGTACCTAAGAGTCGGGCTAATGAAGAGCATCGTAACAACGAGCAAGTGGACCAAGCTGGTCAGTGATGTCTATTTAGTGTGGGCCAGTGTGTTTCTAAGTACCATGAAAAATTGGTTAAGGGAGCATGTAGCAGTGAGGTTAACCCAGATGAGCTTGAAGGCTGAAATAGCTGACGAAGCCTCCTGGGTCTGAAGAAACCTTCAGGTCAGGGTGACAGAAAATTGTTCCCCCGACACACCTTGCAGATAGCCTCATAAATATGGACCAGGGAACAAAAGTATTGGGTCTTTGAAGCTCTCCTCCTCTTTATCCTTTTAGAGTTAATAGCTAGAATGTTCCTTTACCTGCGGTTTATTATTGGTTTTTGAAGATCTGTAACCTCCCCCCCTGCACCCCAATTCCCTAGCTTCCCTGCCAATTCTGTATCCCCTGCGTCCCGGTTGGCTATCCTCTCAAAACCCCTCCCATCCTTCCATCCCTCTTAACCCCGTGTTCGCTTCTACTCTGGGCTCTGTGCTTTGGGACCCAGTGACGTCCCGTCCCCCGCCGACCCTCTCCGACCCCACTCACCCTGCTCCGACCCACTGCACCCTAATAAACCCTGGATTCCTAAAGCTCAGCGTCTGCATCTTCTAATCGCCTCGTCTCCCGTTATCCTCTGTCGGGGGGTCAGCCCGTGCCTGCTTGCTGCGGTTTCCCGGCTCCACTCTGCCGGTTCAGCGTGGGAGATCCCAGTGGGGACCCTGTTTTTGTGAGGTTTTCGGGGTCCTGCCCCCTCCCCAGAGCAAGAAAACCTCATCTGGTGCCAGAAACCAGGGAATTTCCATCGAAATCCACGACTTCCACGCTGCCGCGGCTTTTTCGCTCTTGCCGCTTTTTTTCCCAGTTTTTTTCTTCGCCGCTTCTGCCGCTCCCGCCACTCCATGGCCCTGAAGACACCTCGGGGCTGCCAGGACACTATCTCCTGCGTGGCAGCACACCGCCCGGCCGGCGGCACAGCTTCACGGAGCGGAGCGCCGTGGAAAAACCATCGCGCCCGCGGCTCGCGTGACCCGACCCGGACCCGCCGAACCGCCCGGGCGCTGCACCGCCGTTCGCGAACAGCGGAGCCGACCCGAGCCGCTCAGCGACCGGCCACGCACCGCAACCCGCACTGCTCCAAGCCAGCGCATGCGGCTGCTCGTGGCTTTTTCGGCGCTGCGCATCTGCGAACGGCGAAACACCGAAAGCGAAAGCAGCCGAGCCGTGGCGCCATCTTGGCACCACGTGGCGGACCAGTACCGCGGCACCCACGCGTGCTTAGACTGACTTCCTGACCGTGGAGAGACTTTTTTTAAGAAGTCCCACTAGGATAACAGGAGTTATCATTGGGAACTGCGTTTTTTTTACTCCAAACCAGCGCCGGCAGAGAAATTCGTGTGTAGACGCCTGGTTCTAGGTGAGTGATTCTACTGTTGTAGGGTGGGAAAAGAGGGTTTTTTCCACTTGTTATAAATTGAGTCTCAATTAGTCAATCAGAGACAACTCCAATTCAGTAATTTGTAATTTATTCAAGCAAGCAGATACAGGTCAAAGCAGCGCTGGGCGGGCTAGGCAGGCTCCCTCGCTCTGCCTAAGACACACCGCAGAGAGGTTTGTGTGTGCCGAGGTTTTATGTAGTCCCTTTTTCCGGGTTACGTGTCGTTCGCTGGAGATAAGGCTGTGTCGACGTGGTCTGTTACTAGGGGGTCCGCTGCTGTCTTCACGTTCGCAGCTTGCCCCCCTTGCCGGTTATTGTGTAAATTTTGTATAAGCCTTGTGTAAACAGGATGCTTAAGTTCTGCTTATGCCAGCAGGAGGTCTTTGGCCCGTGGGGGCCCTGTTTTCCTGTTGCGATTTAGCGAATCAATCCTTATCTATCACACACTGGTCCTTCAGTTTAATTTCTCGTAAAGCCTAGGATATGAATCCAGGGACTGTCAGGGGGTGACGATTCTTGCTGATTTCCCAGTACCTTATTCTTTTGTTTATATATATTGTTTCGCAGTCCTTTGATAGCAAATTGGTATCATTCGAAACTTAGATCGAGGGGGTCTTTGAGTGAAAAAAATGGGAAATAATCGATCTAAGTCCTGGCAAAACCAAGAGGAGATATATCAGTTTCTTTCCCAGTTATTTCTAGAACAAAAGGTTTTATTTCCCAAGCGTACGGTTAAAAGTTTAGTGGGATGGGTTTTTAAAAATTGTCCCCCAGTGTCTGAGGTCTCTTTATTAGAACTATCATTCTGGGATGACGTGGGGAGAAAGTTACTTGCTGCAGGCACTGCCAGTGATCTGACAGCGACAGATGTTTTCGCTTTACATACTCAAATTTATAAATTAGTCCGAAAAAAGACCGCGGACCCCCCCACAGAACCCCTTTGCGATGCCTCTTCCAAGTTAAATTCCCCAGTTACCCCGCATGCTCCCTCTACCTCTCCCGAAACCACCTCTTCTCATCCTAATAACCCCTCTCGGAGCAAGCAAGATGACGTAAACTGCTCTTCAGCGCCGGCGAGCCTCCAGCCGCCAGATGCCCTCTCGCCTGCTCCTTCCCCGTGTCTGAGGAGGCCTGATCAATCTCCTCAGAATTCTTCCCCAAACCCCCTCTCCGAACCCCTTTCAGCCTCAGTTTCTCCTTTGTTAACCTCAAGCCAAGATGGCGCCAGCCACATGGCCAGAAAGCCACAAAATGGAGCCGGGGGGTGGTACCCCCCAGAGAAAAACCCCGCCCTTCTTCCCAAAAGCCCTTGCGTTGCCCCCGCCCCCACAGCCACCTGTCACCGTGACTCTGCCCCTCTCTCCTCCCCTCCCGATGTCATCACTCCACGCCCCCCTCCACATCAGGGAGCGAGGCGGGAGCGTGGGAAAACTCTGCCTCTGAGTTCCCACGCTCTGGAGACCACACCCCCCTAACATCTGACCACCGCCCCGGCAGGCCCGGGGCCGGTGAAAGGGCGTGCTCTGGCAGCCGCGGGGGGAGGGGGAGGGAGGTTTATTCGCCGCTCCAGCGCACACCAAGAGGAGGGTCCCCAGCCCTCCTTCACAGAAGGGAGGTTCCCAAAGAGCCCCCACTACCCCTCCCCAAGGTAGCCTTGCACAGCCAGGCACTAGCCGTGACAAAAACCAAACCCCGCCTCCCAGCCCCTCTCAGCCGCGGAAAAAAGCCCCGAGCCCACAAAAACTGACCCCTGCTCCGCACCGGGGCTGTTCTCGGAGGGCTCCGAGCCCCCAAGCCCAAAACCTTCCCCGTGGAAGAGCCGTTCAAAAAGGAGCCCCTCTCCTGCTTGGTCCTGGGACTCCTCCCTAGGTTCAGACAGCTCCGACCTGTCATGGAGCCCGATCCAAAGCCCCCTTGTGTGGCACAGACAGGCACAATACTCCTAGCCCCCCCCAGCGCCAGGGCTGCCGGCAACACAACCCCAGCCCTCTGGCGCGGGGTCGAACCCCACCCACTCCCGTGTGGCACGGCCGCAAACAGAACACCCCCAGCCCCCTACCGCGGAGAAGCCGTTGCAGGCACAGTGCTAGCCCCTCTGTGCCACACCGGGCTTATTCTGTGAGCCCTAACCCCCTCTCCCATCTGCTCCAGCCTACCCAGCAGAAGGCAGCCTGGCAGCCAATGTCATATAGTGTGCTAGGAAACCTCTGTAAAGCAGCAAAGGATTATGGAAAAGATTCAGTATTTTTTAAATCGATTTTCAAAGGCATGTTAGATACAGAAGCAAAGTGCCCTGATGATATAAAGACTCCAGTGAATTGTCTTCTTCCCGACAGTCAATTTAAAATGTGGGAGGCTGTTTGGAAGAGGAGAGTTCAAGCCTTGTTAGAACTGTATAAGAGTGATCCTGAGCGCCGTCTCTTAACCCTAGACTGTTTATGTGGAGAGAAAGAGTGGTTTAAACCGAGAGATCAAGTCGCTGCCATCCCCCAAATGGTGTTATTAGATTTGAGTCAGGCTGCCCAGCAAGCTTTCAGGTCTGTGCACACTCAAATAGAAGCCCCAATATCATACACAGATGTCAAACAAAAGCCAGATGAACCGTTTGCTCACTTTGTAGATTGCCTGTCTCTAGCTGTTGAGAGACAGTTCAAAGGGTTTGAAACTCAGCAAGAGGTCTTGCTAAATACTGCCATGCTAAATGCGAATGCCAGGTGCCAACAAATTATAAGCGTTCTACCTCCAGATGCTCCTATTACAATAAGCTACCTCATAGAATCATGTATGAAGGTGCCTTCTAACCTAAACCCTGATCCCTTCTCTACTAACCAATCCTCTGAAACCCCAAATGCCTTTTCTGCTGCTTCTCAAACCCTTCCTAGGAGTTTTAAACCCCCAGTGCAGGGGAACTCAGGTTTTTCAGTGCTATGCCACAGGTGTGGTCAACCAGGCCACATAGCAAAACACTGCCCCATGCCCCAGCCTATTTCTAACTGTCAGTCTGTGAGCTCTCTACCTACAGGACAAGCGCCTTACCTGACAAACACCTTCCCACGGCAGCACCAACCCTACCAGCCGGCACCAACATCCCTATCACCCCAAGCTGCACCGTACATCCCAGCAGCTGCACCACGGCAGTCAAAAAAACTGAGCGATCAGCGCATAAAGGCGTCGCGTGGAGACACAAGTAACGCCGCCCAAGAGACAATTGTACCTGACATGACTGTTACCTGCACAGATGACACACCTGTTCCACCATCGTCCTCTCTCCTTGCCTGGTGGGCAGAAAGGGTCAATTCCACCCGGCCTTACATGACTTGTTCCTTAACAAGTCAGGACATCACGAGGTCAGTGCGAGGTCTCATTGACACTGGGGCCGATGCCACCATCCTGTCACATGATGTGTGGCCAGCATCCTGGCCACTGCAGTCCACTACACTGACCATTGGTGTAGTTGGGGGGAGTCACCTGCACATCAAAGTGCAGAGACTATTACAATAGTCAATTCTGAGGGTGTTCCAGCTAGTGTGCGTCCATATGTTATGGACATACCTTTTAACCTGTGGGGCAGAGATACCTTGTCGCAGTGGGGGACTCAAATCTATATTCCACCTCGAGAACCAGATTTTTAAGTGGGGCCACTGTGAAGTGTGACACCCCACAGCTTAATTGGCTTAGTGACACACCTGTGTGGGTAGACCAGTGGCCCTTGCCTGAAGAGAAATTAAGCACGCTTGAGTCCCTCGTGGAGGACCAACTCTCCAAGGGTCACATAACACCAACCCACAGCCCTTGGAATTCCCCCGTTTTTGTCCTGAAAAAACAGGGCAAGAACAAGTGGAGACTTCTACATGATCTGCGTTGCATTAACACAGTCATTGAGGACATGGGACCCCTGCAACCAGGTATCCCCTCTGCTACCATGCTCCCCAGAGTTTGCAAATTAGCAGTTATTGACATCAAGGACTGTTTTTTCCACATCCCACTCCACCCAGCTGATGCACCCAGATTTGCTTTTTCCATGCCATCTCGTAACAATGCAGCCCCTATGTGCAGATATCACTGGACTGTTCTCCCCCAGGGGATGAAAAATTCGCTGACGATTTGCCAGTGGTATGTTGACATTGTACTGACCCCTGCCAGAGTGCAATCTCCGGGTGTTATCATATTGCACTAGATGGACGACATTCTGATCTGTGCAGAAGACCCTGAAAAACTAACCGTGACTTTGGCCCTTGTTTTCCACCTATTGCAGCAGGCGGGTTTCCAGCTATGACCAGACAAAGTCCAGCAGTCGTGCCCAGCCAAATACCTTGGACTTGTCATAAGAGAGCGTACCATCACCCCCCAGCAGCTCACCATCGCCGACAACCCTAAGACGCTGCGTGAGTTACATCAGCTGTGTGGCTCTATTAACTGGGTACGTCCGCTGCTGGGCATCTCTGAGGACCTGGCCCCACTTTTCAATTTATTGAAAGGGGGAGAACCTGGACTCACCCCGCTCTCTGACCCCTGAAGCTCGACAATGCATCAGAAGAGTGCAGGACGCCATCACGAGCAGGCAGGCACACCGCTGTGACCCCCGCTTGCCTTTCCAACTGATTGTACTGGGTGAAAAACAGTTTATGCATGGGCTAATTTATCAATGGGATGATGAACTAAAAGACAAGCTACTAATCATTGAATGGGTTTTTCTTCCCCATCAGGTAGCAAAGACCCTAATCACCCCTCAGGAGCTGGCTGCAAAGGTGATCATGAAAGCGAGATCTCGGCTTCGTGCCTTGTCAGGTCAGGATTTTATGTGGATCCAATTACCATTTACTCGTGACTATTTGGAACATCTGATGAGGTACAGTGAAAGTTTACAATTTGCCCTAGAAGGGTGTCGCTGTTGAGCGGCTAGCTGAGGAATGACCCAAGTTCTCAGACAAGGAAAGAGAGAAGCGCTTTATTGTTTTGATTTCCATATATATAGAGTTTACAGAGGTGCCCCAGATTGGTCAGCCCGAGACCTCCCCCTAGGCCCAATTGGCCAAGCCCGAACTGACCTAATCCGGAGACGTTGTTTGCAAAACATCCAAACTTTATCTTGTTTATGAAATATAGCAAAATGTTCCCACGGGAAGGACCTGTGCTAGCCACAGAAGGGTTCACTGGGAAAGTTCAAATTAGCCATATCAGACACAAGCTGTTTAACACCAGCTTTAAATTGATTTAAAAAAACACATTTGGCCCTATGCCCCATTAAGGGGGCCCTGACAATTTACACAGATGGCTCTGGGGCTTCCCACAAGTCAGTACTGACTTGGAGGAACCCCAAGACACACCAGTGGGAAGCTGACTTCGAAGAGGTTGCAGGTTCTCCTCAGCTTGCTGAATTAGCCGCTGTCGTTAGGGTGTTTAAAAGGTTTCCAGAACCCATGAACATCGTAACTGACTCAGCTTATGTAGCTGGAGTCGTATCCAGAGCAGAAAATTCGGCCCTAAAAGAAGTAACCAATCCAAATTTATTTGACTTGTTCCTGCAACTCACATAAGTCTTGTCCCACCGGGAGCAAATGTATTTCATAATGCATATCAGATCCCACACTGACCTGCCTGGGCCGATAGCTGAAGGCAACAGAAGAGCAGATGCCTTGGCTGCTCCTGTCTTATCACCCTCAGTCCCTGACACCTTTGCCCAGGCGAAGCTGAGTCACCAGCTGTACCACCAAAATGCTTCAGTGCTTGTGCGGATGTTCAGGCTGTCCAGAGAGCAGGCCAAAGCCATCATTTCAACCTGCCCTTCCTGTTGCAAAGACCAGCTCCCATCATACTATCTAGGGGTGAATCCAAGAGGGTTGCAGAGCTGTCAAATTTGGCAAATGGACATAACCCACATCACAGAGTTTGGGAGATCCAAATATGTACATGTATCCATTGACACTTTCTCAGGGGCAATGCATGCCACCACACACACAGGGGAAAAGACCACGGATGTCATCAACTGTTGGAAAACACAGTTTTCCAGCAAAACTTGTGTTGGTTGAGTAGGCCTGAACAAAGCCTCAGCATAGTCAGGCCTCAGTAAAAATCCTAGCAAGCTGTCGTGAGAAGCTAACACCTGGGAACCACAGCCGTGCTTCTGGGCTGTGAGAAGAATGTCATGGGAAAGAATAGGGAGTCAAGAGTGTTATGAGAAAGAATAAGGGAGTCACCAGGAGGATCCCTGAATATGTGAGAACAAACTGTGGATACATGTGTGGCTATAATTAGAAACATCTGAAACAGTATATAAGTTTCTCGTTTGGTGAAATAAAATGGAGCTTGCTTTATGACTTATGTTAAGTCGTGTGTGAGTTCTCTCTCGCCGTTCGTCAATCAACCATCTCATGAGAGCCTTCTCCACCCTTGGAGTTCCTAAGGAAATCAAAACAGACAATGGACCAGCATACACCTCACGACAGTTTAAAAACTTTACTGAAAAATGGGGAGTGAGCCACACCACGGGCATTCCTCACTCACCAACAGGACAATCGATTGTGGAGAGGGCCCACCGGACTCTCAAATCGGTCCTTGAACGGCAGGGGGGGAACTGAAATTAACTCCCCCCAAGTGAGACTGTGCAAAGCATTATTCACCATTAACTTTCTCAACAGTTCTTTTTCAGAGCCACTTCCTCCTGTGTTCCGACACTTTGCCAATGACACCAGGGCAAAGCTGAAAGAACAGCCACCGGTGATGATAAAAGACCCTGAGTCCCGACTGATCCAAGGCCCTTTCCCACTGGTGACGTGGGGAAGAGGCCATGCATGTGTCTCAACCCCTGCAGGCCCCCGTTGGATCCCCTCAAAATGGGTCAAACCCTACACCCCTGACCCACAGGACAAAAGAGCATTTTTTGCAAAGAAAGACATTGTCCCGGACTGGACCATCCTGCTCACCCTGGGGTGGAAAAGCAGGAGAAAGAAAAGATTAAATAAAGAATCAGAGATTTCCCCTGAATCACATATCCATCAGTTGTGGTTCCCAGACTGCCCCTCTCCCAAGCAGATCAGCCCCTGTGGCTCTGTCCTGTCCCTAAACCACCTACCTGTGTAATATCTGTGTACCCCTGGGAGGGAACCAGCTGGGGGGAGAAAAGGGAATTGCACCCCATTCATTTACCTATGTTATTCTTTTTTTCAGTTGCCTGACCCCCAGACACCATCCACCTCGGAAAGAGACCCAACCCACCATGAGCCCTGACACCATGCCCGTGCTCGCAAGCTTCGTGGCCGCTGTCACCACCGAAATCAAAGGCCACCTTGACAAGCTGCAGACACAAATGACGGACTAGCTCAGCGAGATCTTTAAGGGTTGGGGACTCTCGGGGTGGGCAGAGTCAGTTCTAAAATCAGCTATATGGGTTTTAATAATTTTGGCCCTCGCAATTTTAATTTTCCACTCTGTTTTTGTTCTTTTAGTAAAGAAAAACGGGGAGACGTAGCAGTGTGTCTGCAGGTTTTAGTGGAAGCAGGCACCACAGAGATGATTGGCACTTCACATCTCCCTTCCCCTATCCCATATTGAGTTAAGGGCTAGAAAGTTCTACTTTGTTCCCTCTAGCCAAGTTTCCCCATTGGGTTTCAAAATTCTACACCTTCCCTCCTCCTGTCCCCATTCCCTGGAGTCCCTGTCAACCCTGTATCCCTCGTGCTCCTATTGGTTCTCCTGTGTAAACCCCTCCCATCCTGCACCCCCTCTTAACCCCGTGTTCGCTTCCGCTCTGGGCTCTGTGCTTTGGGACCCAGTGACGTCCCGTCCCCCGCCGACCCTCTCCGACCCCACTCACCCCGCTCCGACCCGCTGCACCCTAATAAACCCTGGATTCCTAAAGCTCAGCGTCTGCATCTTCTAATCGCCTCGTCTCCTGTTATCCTCCGTCGGGGGGTCAGCCCATGCCTGCTTGCTGCGGCTTCCCAGCTCCGCTCTGCTGTGGCTAGCACAGGTCTTTCCCGTGGGAACATTTTGCTATATTTCATAAACAAGATAAAGTTTGGATGTTTTGGAAACAACTTCGGATTGGGTCAGTTCGGGCTTGGCCAATTGGGCCTAGGGGGGAGGTCTCGGGCTGACCAATCTGGGGCACCTCTGTAAACTCTATATATATGGAATTCAAAACAATAAAACGCTCTCTTCTCTCTTTCCTTGTCTGAGACCTTGGGTCATTCCTCAGCTAGCCGCTCAACAGCGACACTCTGCCGGTTCAGCGTGGGAGATCCCAGTGGGCACCCTGGTTTTGTGAGGTTTTCGGGGTCCTGCCGCCTCCCCGGAGCGAGAAAACCTCAGGAGCATATGTACACGATTTGCTACAGCTGATGAATGACAATAACAGAATTACCCTGTTCATTTAAGTGCTCAAAGGATCTTGATAAGGTCCTAATGACAGCTCTCCTTTAGCCTGTGTGAGAAGAAATTGTAATTTTGGGAGCAAGCAGAACTAAGTAAAGCTTGTTTAAACAAGCTGAATAGGAGCAGAGTAGGAATCTTTCAACAAAGCTGATGGAGTTAGAAAGTGTGTATGTGCTGAAGCAGAAATGTTTCATGGAAACAAACATATGTGGTTTGACAAATTTTAATTGTCAGTCATTTGTTGGATAACTGCACAGAAACAAAGCTGCTGAGGTTTGCCCAGGAATTGCTGCCCTGTAGTCAGTCCTGGCATCCTCTGGCTGGCTGAAGTAGGACTTCTTTTGTTCCCTAGAACCTGGAAATTTGGTTCTTGCGTGAAGCTGATATGACTCTTCAGTTTTGTTGTTGCTCACTCCTAAATACATTTGCTGTCCTTATTCAGTGCTGAGAAGCCACGATATTGGAAAAAGACCCAACTATGGTCATTTTACTCAGAAGTCCTGGGCTATATCTGATACTTTCTATGTATCACCGTTTCTGAAATTAAATCTTACAGGATTTTTGCTTCATAGGAAACTTGCAAACTTTTTTTATGCCTATTTGGAATTACATTTCAAGCTATTGAAAATGTCTACAGAAAGGAAATCCTATTAATCAGCTAACCTGAGATCTGACTTCCACCTATTTATTGCTGAGATTTTGAGCAGATGTGGCTGGAGGTGTTGTGACAACCACTGTACTCCTAGCTAGCAGTTGCTTTTGCTTTATAAAATACAATTTATACTGAGGTTTACTTGCACACAGGCTCCAGAAGCTCATCCAGTGAAGACTAAGGGCAGAACAAATTTGGCTGTTTCTAAAATTCTGTGCAAGAAAGAAAATTGTTTTACAGTCTCTGATAAGATATTGCACCATTCTGTCTCTACAGAATGAGTTTGAAGCTCAGCAGCACCAACAAAAAATAGTGTTCATATTTTCTACATTCAGGAGATGTTCCTTTCTTGGGAATTTGGTCACAGGTACATTTAGTGCTTGAATAAATACCCCACCCTGGAGAATCAAAACCTCTAGGGAAGTTTAATTATTGGCTAAAGAGATCCTATGACACAATTCTATGTAGTCTTATCCTATTACAGACTGAAATCAAATCTGAAATATTATTCCTCTAAAGCCATGGCATGCCTACTGCCTTCATTTCCAAGTGGCTTCACAGGATATTGACATTATACTAGCTGTGGGATGATTAAGTTTCTCTGTGTGCAATTTTGCTGCCCCTAAATAAACAGAGACCAAGATCTTAATGAGGTGAATTCCAAGAACTGCAGCCCTGAAAGAAAAATGTAAAACTCACCCACAGCCATCAGTATTTACTTTCTAGATCAAATCTCAGGTCAGGCTTGGGGGAAGGTGTTAAGAATTAAAGTCCTGACCTAGGGACAGGACAACTGGTTCTGAGTCAGGTGCTCTGTCATCAGTTTTACATGAAAATTTGAGCAAACAGTTATATTTCATCTATTCTTGGCTCCTCATTTTCAAAGTGGGGGAAGTAGTACCTTTCTGTCTCACAGGCGTGGGAAATCAGTACAGCTTGTGAGGCTTGGTCATTACTGGTTTGAAAGTATGACAAACCCACCTGTTCTCCTGATTTTACAGATGGCAAAGGCAACATGCGGAGCTGGCTTTGTCAGAGGCTGTGCTAGAAATGATGGACTAACCAGTATAGCCTGGGAATAGCATGTTCTGATGCCAGATCTCTGCTTTGGCCATCCTGTTGCTGTCTCTGCTATGCTTGGCTTTGTATCTGAGGTGCAGAGGAGTTTCACCTGGGGGAGTAACTGGAGGTAAAAACTTCTAGTTTCTCTTCTTTACCAGATGCATTTTTTCCTGGAAAATCTGTTTCAGATTAGCTCAGTCATTAGACTCTCTAATTCCTTTAAAAAAGGTTTGTTTTTGCTTTCACATGCTGACAACATGCTGATGCCTGTCACTTGACTTGGCTGCGTAGCACTTCCCATGACCCCAGTAAGATATTTTGGAAAGGATATTAAAACAAGCATAAATTGGCTCTGAAGAAGAGTGTGTTCAGTAAGTGTGTGTTGCAAGCACTTACGTCAAGGAAGCTAGAAATCTGTGCAAAACTTTTCTGTCCCTGAAAACCTTGTCATGAGGTAATTTTCTGAGGTGCTGACTGCTGACACAAAAGGACCTTGATGATGTTTATGCAAAATCTGGTTGTCCTTCCCTCTAGTATTTACAGCACCCTCATTGATCCCAAATAACCTTGTTGATCCCACATATCCGGGGAGCAAAGGAGGCTTTACTCACATATTTCTTGGAGCACTGCACATCTGCATGGTACCACACAACTTTGGGTTCTGCCACATAGTTGGTTTGCCCATTTAAATGTTTCTGACAAAGCTAATTGTGGTCCAAAAAAGTGTGTCCATCTTCATCACTGACCAATGGAAAGAATAATTAATGCAAAGATATGATAAAAATTAAATCCAGAAATATGTGCATATTACTTTTTTTCCTCCACCTTACCAGATTTTGTTTTAATTTTGGCAAGGACTGCAGTACCTGATTGCTCAAAATGATTGATAAGTTTATGTAAAAACAAGCAGATTGTTTTGTCTATCTATGGCTGAATGCAGACTGATCTATTTTTTTATGTTTCTGTAACAGGATGTTTCATGTTTTTCAGGCTGGGTTCCTATGCAGAACTGGCTACCAGTTCCTGTTGAGTTTCCCAGTCCACCCACAAGGGCAGAAGATCCTTTGATGTGAGAGACCCACATCCAAGCCTCCTTTGGCAAAGGCTGATGCCCAGGTATTTCAGTCACCGGTGGGTCTACATTAGGTTTTGTTGTAGAAGTGGTGTGAATGGCTTCAGAAGAGAAGGCTGAAATACACAGGGAGCATATCTGATGGTTTGTTGATTGGGACCCTCTAAGAGGAATGGTACATAGGGCAGGTGGAAGTACATGAACTTGGGATCCTCTCCTACATCATGAACAACTGATACCGGGGTTACTTTTCCCCCTGTCTCTGCTGAAGCTGCTCCTCTTCATCTCCAATAACTCCTAGAGTCAAAGTGGGTTCCATGGCCAGGTGCTTGGTTCAGCCCATGCGGTACCACCTCTCTTCTGTAGCCCAGGAACAGTTTCTGTTCTTTCTGGAATCCAGCCATTCTGTCTGAGTCCTTTGGCTTTTGTAGAAAATGCCTCCCAAGGGAAATTACTTGATTTCCACCTAATAAAACATTTCACTTAATCTGAAGCCAAATGTTTCCAATTTGCCATATATTCCAAAATAAGTAATTCTCAGGGGACCCATGGCAACACTTCCTTTTTTTTTTTTTTCTGTTCCATGACAGAACAGAATTAATTAACTAATGCCTTACCTCCTCTCATGCTAAAGGCAAGGTGGCAAAAGTGGCAGTACTATCTCCCCTTGCCCTGCAAAATGTGCTCAGGCTGAGGGAAGCACTGGGGGAAGTGATAAGGGATCAAGCTCATATTTGAGTGAGTCACACTTTGTTTGCTTCCCAGTGAAAAAGTAGCCCTGCAAAAAGAGATGTGAGAGGTTCAGAGGTTCAGGGCTGTCCTCTGACAAACGGATGAATTTCACAGCACCATCTGTCCTTTGGGCACCTTTCTCTCTACCCACCGACAGCTGAACTGCTCATTTCACATGCCCTGTGGCCACTGAAGTGCTGCTTCTTTTGAGTTGTCTGACTTGCTTGAACAGTATGGAGGACCGAAGTTCCTGCTATCATGACAGTGACCTTCCTCCAGGCACCACAGAAAGTGTCCAAGGAAGGACATGGTGATGCTGTGGCCTCAGTTACATTCCTTCCCTGCAGCTGCTGCCTCTGGCTCTCTTGTTTCCCAGCAACTCTGCCTGCAGGCACGATGCCTGTCTGTGTTAAGGGGACACCTTCACCTTAGCCTCCAATGTCAAATCTGTGCTTTTACTCATCAGTCTTTTCTCTCCTCATCTGTCATTTGGGCCATGATAACGCCCCTGTGCTCCTCAGGAGGGCTAGATGAGGGAGAGGAGGAACAAACTGTCTTACAGCAATGCAGAAACATAAAGCTAGAGCTGCAATTGCACTTAGCGAGCACATAAAAGCCGTAATTTCTTTGCCAATGCACAGCCCAGAGACAAAGCCTCTGCAAAGCCCTGCTGGCAACCACCCCAGACAGAGACATCTGTGTGGCACATCCCCACAGGGGTGCAGAGCAGAGATGATATGTCTCTACTCTGCAATTAAGGCTCTCGTTTTGTCAGTTTTATTCCCTTCTTGTGGAAGCCAGTAAAACACTCTGCTTTTCCCAACTCCCACCCCCAGTGCAGTGCTTTATGGTGCTTCCCTCCCCATTCTGAGGAGAGGCTGCCACCACATCCCTGTGTCACCACTGTCCTGGCAGGGCTGGGTGACTTGCCACCCTGCCTGCCTGCCTTCCACTGAGCAATACCCTTCCAGCTTTCCTGACTGCTGCTGCAAGGCACTGACAAGCACAGGACCTTGCTGCTGGGAAACCCCCACATGCAGTCCTGCTCTGAGGCACACTGCAAAGGCTTTAATTATGTTTGTTTGCTTCTTGGGCTTGGAAGGGCTGTCCAGGCCTTTCCCCACTTTTTGTTATTTTTAAAGAATTTTTTGGATGAATCCTCTCTTTCTATGTCTGCAATTTAAAGCATGCTGCTGCAGGCCCCATGCTATAACCACTTGCCTGTCCAGCTCTCCTGTACCACCTGATGCTGTGCTGCCAGGGCACATCAAAGTGCTAAACTCTGAGTAGATGGGCTGCACTGCTCAGCTATTCAGATACACAACAGCTACTTTGGGGGATGTTACTGATCTGTTGTGATTCTATGATTTCATAGAGACTGAAATCTGGACACACCCTGGGAAGAAGTTTGGTCTGCTGCACTTCACTGACCCATTATAACAATATGTGTTGCTGGTTTTCTCTCTTCTCATTTGTGAGATGATGATGTACATCCTTTATCCTTCCTCTTTGTACCCTCACATACAAAGATCATCTCCAAGCAGAGCTGTATTTCTCAGCCTCCTAAATGAGGAGTCACCAGGCAGAATGAGTCACTAGTGCAATTTTCCATAGCTTAATCTAAACTTTTAGGGCCTGATTTCATTATTATTGCTTACATTAAGTGGTTTCTTCCTTCATGCTGAAATCAGCAGGATTTCTTGTGTCACTTGGGTGGAAAGTTTTTAAAAAACACAGGGGTTGTTTCAGGTCAGAATTCAATTAGAAGAGTGAAGTGCAGGATGAAGTGCTGGACAGGTCAACAGAGCTGGTGATGAAAACTGGCTTTACATAACTTTCCTTCTGTTGCATGTTCTTTTGTGTTACTTAAGCACGTGAGTGATTTAGTAACTTCTGTGAGCTCCAGGCTGATGGGCTGGCATGGAGAGGTGGCATTCAGTGGGAAACTAAGAAATGCCATGTCTCTCATGAAAAAATTTGTATATTTTGGAGAGCAGGGAGTTAGATGCAGTGCTGTTTTTCACATTTCCTTTTCCAATAAATCCTCACCCAGGAAATGGAACAACTTCCCCAGACCATCAGAGTTCAGTACTCCAGAAAAAGCATTTAGGTCTTTGAAAGTACCCAAGGACCTGACACCCTTTCTTCACACATCACAAAATGGATCTCTGTGATTTCTCAGGAAAAGTACAAAGATGCCATGAGGTCATGTAGAAAGAAAATGAGAAAGGCAGAAGCTCAGCTAGAACTCAATCTGACCACTGCTGTAAAAGATGATAATAAAGTGTTTTTATAAGTACATTAAGCACAAAAGGAGGGCCAAGAAAAATCTACATTCTTCATTGGATGTGGGAGGAAACAGTGTCACCAAGGATGAGGAAAAGGCTGAGGTATTTAATATCTTCTTTACCTCAGTCTTTAAGAGTGGTTATCCTCAGGGCAACAGGCTCCCTGAGCTGGTAGACAGTGACAGGGAGCAGAATAGCCCTCCTGCAATCCAGGAGGTAGGTAGTGACCTGCTGAGCTGCTTAGATGCTCACAGGTCTATGGGACAGGATGTGATTCCTCCAAGGGTGCTGAGGGAGCAGCAGAAGAGCTCACTCAGCCACTCTCCATCATTTATTAGCAGCCCTGGCTAACTGGGGAGGTTGGCCAGTGTGATGCCCATCCACAAGATGGGCCAGAAGGAGGATCCAGGGAACTACAGGCCTGTCAGTCTCGCCTTGGTGCACGAGAAGGTTATGGAACAGATCATTTTGAGTCTGATAACACAGCACACACAGGAAAACCAAGGGATCAGGCCCATCCAGCATGGGTTTAAGAAAGGCAGTCCTGCATGACCAACCTGATTGCCTTTTATGACCAGGTGACCTGCCCACTGAATGAGGGAAAGGCTTTGGGTGCAACTAGCAACTAGACAAGGACATAGTCTCAAGCAGCTCCAGGGAAGGTTCAGGTTGGACATCAGGAGGAATTTCTTCAGAGAAAGGGTTGTTAAACATTGGAATATACTACCCAAGGAGATGGTGGAGTCACCACCCCTGGAGGTGTTAAAGAAAAGACTGGACGTGGCACTTAGTGCCATGATCTATTTGAGAACGTGGTGATCAGTCAAAGGTTGGACTGAATGATCTCAGTCATCTTTTTCAATCTAATTTATTCTGTGATTTCCCAGTGTTGCAGATGATTCCTTTTCCCTCCTGTCCTTTCTGCTAAAACAAACCCAGTCCCTCTGCAGGATTTCTTAGTATCTTGGCCAGTCTGACTTGAAAAATGCTCTTGTACTGAAGCTTTCACATCTACTGTATTACATTACCTTTTCCCTACTCACATCTTTCTCTTTTTTTCTGGTTAAGCCCTTTTCACATGCATAAAAAAAGTCTTCTGCTTATTTTTGCCATATTTGCAGACTTACGAGCATATCTGTTTTGTCTCTCAGCCAAATGGCAGATACAGCTCAGTTCTGAGAGTCTGGTTAGAGTTTGTTTCTTCTCTCTGAATTCTCACTTTGATAATGTCTTACTAGCAATGTGCTACACACAACTGAGTGAAAACATCACAGAGAACATCACTCACAGATCTTATTCAGAAGAATTGTCCCTTCTGTCCTTCAGGACAGGATATATTTTCTCAGACTCTGTCAAAAAAACTTTTGCCGAAAAGGTTCCCCCCACCACTGCAGACTTGACTTTTTCAGGTTTAGCTGAGGAAGGCTTTGACCCTGCCAGATCTAGGGCAAGAGACCCTCGGGGACACCAAATCGGGTCGTGGACCCCCACTGCACTTGCACCAGAGTACTGGTGAGTCAGGTTGGTTACTGTGATCCCCAGTGAGTTCTGTCCTACTTTCTTTCCTTTCTTATTCCCTTTTTCTCTGTTCCTTTTCTCATGGCAAAAGAAGTTCAGCCCCTTTTACTTCAATTAGTAACTTTTTTTTTTTAAATTCAGTTCAATCTTCCCATGCTGCAGAGATTTTTTCCATGCTGGCTGTGATATCACTCTGCATGGAGACCCGTCTATTCCTGTAACCCTTGAAAGTGTGGGTGAAAACAATAGAGTATGTTCAAATATTTTGAGAAAGCATATAATAATAAAAAAATAACAAATTATTACCAGAACCATTGAAGTTCTAACTCTCAAAGTAATTAGATAATAGAGTAGGTCAGAAATATGCCTGCCCCATCTTTTTTTTCCTCCACTTTCCTCATGTTCTATTTCTTTAGTTTTTAATCCTTATAATAGCTAATCCCTTGGGAGTAAGGATGAATCTCTTGAGACTAGTGTACTTGGAAGGCCTGTAGCTTTTTCTTTTGCAAATACTAGCTTTGCCAAAATTCATAATCTGTGAGAATATTGACTCTGGCAGCCTACATAACCCATAGGATCTCCCAGATTGTTATTTGCAGTAGAAATTGTTGTGTGTAGAGGCTGTGTTTCAGATGGAATGAGCCCTGGTTTTTAAGCTGAGGTGCATGGGTGACGAATAAGAATTGCCCTTGCACATTATGCCAGGAATGTGCATGCACTAATTGATATTTTCTGTGAGGAGTAGCATCTCTGTCCTAGTTTTGGCCACAACACAGATGTTAATCTATACCACCTCACATGGTTGTTGAAGGTGGAGGGAAGGGATTCTCTGGGTTCATAAAAGAAGGGTGTGGTTTCTGGCCGAAAAAAATGTGGTGGTGGGGGGGGGTAAACTGTCTACCATTTTTCATTGTCTTGGGGTCTGTGGTGAGTATTTTTGCAGGTGAATCACGCTCTCTTTTGTATACTTTTGTTATTAACATTTTTGCTGTTACTGTTTGTTTTCTTACATCATTGCTGTTTCCAGTAAATCGTTCTTATCTCAACCCATGATCTTCATATTTTGTGTCCCAATTCTCAACTCCATCCCCCCAAAGCGGGAATGGGGAGCAAGAGAGCAGCATGTGATTTAAGAGAGTCTCGGTGGGGACGCTGAATTGGGGAGTAGCATTCCTAAACCATGACAAACACATAGGTGAAATCGTAACTAAAGAAGGGAAGGAGAGTAGAAGTTGAACAGAAGACAGGCTGGTTTATGAGGAATAGAGAAGAAAAGGGAAAACTTTTCCCACCTGATTTAGCAAAAAGTAAAAGAGGCATGATGAGGGGGGTGATCAGAGCCAGCTGAGCTTTCCCAGATTTGCAGGTGATGCCTGGGGGTCTGGCAGGTCCCCTGGGGACAGCAGCTGTCATGGCTTCCTCATTGGTTCTATGTGGACTCACAGCTGGAAAAGTCTCATGGGCTACTGAGGCTCCATCTGCTCTGTGTTTGTACTGTGATATGCTCTGCAGGACCATACGTGCAATGGACTTGTTGGAACACTGAGTCTCCGCAGAGAAAACATCCCTTGGGACTCAGGGTGATGTGCTACACAGAACAGGCATAAAGCTGCTCCCTCTTGCCAGAACCTCCACTGGCTCAGACCTCCTCTGAAAATACAAAAAGCTCAGGTCAGGTATTTGTTACTGTTGCTGGTTTGAAAAATATCTGTTCTCAGAGTGTGTTGTCTTTAGGGATCTGACACAGAGATGTAAAACTGCACATGGTGTACCACCTCCTACAATATTTACCAGGATCTAGAAAGCTAAAACTCTTAGAGGAAAGGTTGTTCTTCCAGAGAGGGTATCCCAGGCCAGGCAGGTCTCAGAGACAGGGCTGAGCTGCCAAATTCAAGCCCTCATACAGGGCTTTGTTAATGCTCCAACATAGTTGTAGCTGGAAGGGGGCTTTGGACAAGTTCTGCTTGCTCATTCTTATTGAGATCAAAGATTTTCAGGTGCCTGTCCAAATTGTGGCCTTAAATTTCAGGTCAGAGCCTGGCTCGCAGCCCAGCCTACCCATGGAAATGGGAGTGAAATTCCCAGCAACCGTGACTGCCCTGAGCTGCCTGGGTAATTATTGAGCTCTCACACACAAACTTTTGTGATAAAAAACACAAACCAGCTCTGGATCTCTCCACTCTGCACATTTTTTCTCTCAAAACAGTCAGATGTGATCAAAGCATAACCCGGTTTGACAAAGCATTTGTGAACTTGAGCAGACCTGGCCTTCACTACAGCTTGCAGTGAAACCCTGAACCGGGAGCACATCGCCCGGTTCCAG
Source organism: Entomyzon cyanotis (assembly GCA_024500445.1). Lineage (NCBI taxonomy): Eukaryota > Metazoa > Chordata > Aves > Passeriformes > Meliphagidae > Entomyzon > Entomyzon cyanotis. Next base: position 47,296 of record JAKEPQ010000972.1, read on the forward strand.
ACTGGGTTTTGCTCAGCAGCTGGGATCAATGCAGCCTCAGCCAGTTAGATTTAATTGCTACAGATGCCATATGCTGTGCAGTGAGATGCAAAGTGGAAAACAGGCTTTCAACTTCTTGTGTTCTCAACAAACACGAAAGGGGTCCAGTGGCTTCAAAGGGCAGAGGGTTTGGATGGGAGTCCCAGGGAATTTGCAGGGAGCATTCTGGTGGAGCTAGGTTTGCACAGGGGCCAAGAGCATTCCTGGTGCAACAGTGTTGACGTCAGCGCCTCATGCATTCAGCGTCGGATCCTCATTTGTATTTTCTCCTGAGCTCACAGAGCCTGGCATCTAGCTTGTGCTTTTGTTACAGCTGATGCCTGATGGGTTTTTGTATTTTTTATTTTACTTTTATACTCTCTTTATATATATCCTTTATATATAACCTTTTACCCTTCCCCATTCCTGTACTTTTTACTCCCTGTATCTTAACCCTACATGTCTATCACCCTAGTACCCCTTGCCCTGCTCGGAATCCTTTGGGGAAGACAAAACATACCCACAATCTCAAAAGCATGACACACAACCTTGAACAGGGCCCCCATCACTGAGACATGTTTTTTGTAAACTAGGTAGTAATCTTTGGGGGGGGGCAATTTTAATAAGGGGGCAATTACTTCATTTGTTAGACTTCTTATTGGAGACTTTTAGATAGGTATTCTAATCTAGGCTGTCCATAAATTGTATATGGGGGATATCGTCGGGGCTTGCTTGTTCGTAGGTATGCATCTGGGATCCTATTAAACAAAGGTAAAACCCCTTTCCTATACTGTGTCTGCATCTAAGAATTTTTTACTAGCAATTTAAGGCATCAGTTCTGGCGAGCCAGGCAGGAGGAGAAAGAACCCCGGGTTCTGATTTTGGACCAAGAAACACCCCGCTGTATCTCCCCCTTGCCGGCACTAGGGGAGGGAAGTGGCGATCCAGGATTGAAATCCGAGAGTTTCCCAAGACCGCAGAAACACAGCTGGAGAGGTAAGATCAAAGGGGTTGTTTTATGGTTTTATAGCTAGCTAGCTAGCATTTGGGAGATCTCCAAGGGTGGGAGCGTGGCCAGGGGGGCCATAAAAAGGGGGTTTTTTAACCGCTCCGCTCCCACAGGGTGGGGGTGCTGCTTTGACCCCCGAAAAACTGCCAGCTGCCCCAAAAGCAGCAACGGAAAGGTGGCTGGCAGCGCTGAACATGGCCCGGGTGCGCAGCCGCGGTGAAGCAATCAGGCAAGTGCGGCTTCCAGGAGAACGGTAGCGCTTTAAGAAAGCGGTAAATACGAAAGAGGCGTAGACTCCTGCGTTTGGGATTCTAGAGGGTTTATTATAGGAACGGGGGCGGAGGACAAGGTAAAGGATAAGGTAGCCTAGAATCCAGAAACCCAGAAGCCCCGAGCCCGGTTCTGCACGGTGTTAAAAGGGCGGCGAGCACGGGGCATGTCCAGACCCAGAGGACCTATCAGGAAGGGTCTTAGGGTGAAGGGCAGGCATACAAACCGGTAACAGTATTGCAGGGGACGGTACATGACTTTTAACCAATGGGATGTTTTAGTTGGGGGAAAATTCTGGAACAGAAATTATAAATTCAAACCTAATTCACTGCAACAATTCCTCTTTTTCTGTTTACAACAAACGAGAAAATGGGAACTCTCTATAAGGAACACGGGGGGAAAAAAGGGATCTCTGTATAGGGAGGGAAAGAGAAGTTTACATGTTAGGCTTCATCAAACAAAAATTTCAGGGAGATGCAGGACACACTCGGACTGAGGGGAATTTCTGTGGGAAATAAGTCAGCTTGTAGAATTTCTATCCAGGAATCTGGGTTATTATCTGGTTTTTGATCTGAAATTTTCTTTTTTCTCCTTTTCCATGTGTATTGGTTCGAAAACAAACCAGTGGGAGATCACAAGTCAAGACTGAAATTAAAAATAAGTGAAATAATACAAGGAAAAGCACTGACAAAGTCAGATACAACCTAACACCCTGTTAGGGTGGTAGTAGCAGTCCAACTGAAGTAGTCCAGTTGAAGCGGTGATCCTGTGAAGGTCTAGTCTCCAGCTGAAGATCCAGTAGTAGCTCTTGTCCTCCGGGAACCCAGTAGACAGGGCTAGCTCAGGCAGTTCCAAGGCCAGGTTATATCCAGGTGGGAACACCTGGCTCCTCCCTCCTGGGCAAAGCACCCCACAATGGGATGAGATAAGTCCATGAGTCACACAGTGGGTCCCTGATGGCCCATTGCCTGTCATCCGGGTGGGTCATTAGCAGCTGATAACAGCTAACGGATGGCCCATTGCCTGTCCTCCGGAGTGGGTCATTAGCAGGTGATAGCAGCTAACGGCCCACAGCTGGTGGTAATAGAATACTTAAACACATCTATATTGCAACCTAGGACACCATGCTACAGTGGAGAGGGTCTTCCAATCTGGCAGACAGTCGCTTTTGGCAAAATGCACCTGTTTTCCTGGAAGGTCTGGAGTGTGTGGTTTCACCCATTTGCTGGGTATCCACCGGGGGCCTGCAGGAGTGGATACACAGGCATACCCTCTACCCCAGGTTACTAACGGGAAAGGGCCTCTGACTTGTCGGGATTCAGGGTCTCTGATCAGCACTGGTGGCTGCTCCTTTAATTTTGCCCTGGCATCATTGGCAAAATGCCAGAACACAGGGGGAGCAGGCTCAGCAAAGGAGTTATTTAAAAAATTGATGGTGAATAGAGCCATGCAGAGACGTGCAACAGGTGAATTGATCTCTGCTCCTCCTTGCTGCTGAGAGGGGACTCTTTTGATGGTTTGGTGGGCTCGTTCCACAATTGATTGTCCCGTGGGTGAATGAGGGATTCCAGTGGAGTGCCCGATTCCCCATTTTGTAAAAAATTCCCTTAATTGTTTTGAGATATAAGCAGGGCCATTGTCTGTTTTAATTTCTGCTGGCACCCCTAGGGTCGAGAAGGCTAGAAGGAAGTGTTTGATGACATCCGTAGCCCTCTCCCCTGAGTGTGCTGAGGCATACATGGCTCCTGAAAACGTGTCAATAGAGACATGTTGTGGTGGATAATACCACCTCAGGAACTGCTGGGGAGCCGAGTGGTTCCAATACAGCAGGGCTTCACTGGTGGGAGACATCCTAGTGTCCCCTCTGGAGAACACGATGGTCCCTCCCCAAATTATGTAAATCCCCCCAGCTGTAACTTAACCCCTGATCCCATCCCTTCCTTCTCCCCATTGGTTGTGATGTTCCCCCCGCCTCCTCTTACCTGACCCTCCAGCTATCCCTATAAATATAGACAACGAGGGTCTCTCTCTCTCTTTCATCCTGGACCCCTTCGGAATAAACTTCTGGAATATCCAGCTGACTGAGCGCTCTGAGTTCTTTGTCTCTGGTGACGCACGAGCTATCCAACTCTGTGGGTGAGTGAGAATATGTGCCATACACCGGCACGGGTGTGAGAAAGGTCGTTCTGTACAGCACCAGGCAGTGCTGGCTGGAGTGATCTCTCAATAGCCTTAGAGACACTTTCGGTAAACGCAGAGGCCTGGTTCCACCCCTCCTACCCCCGCTCTGCGCCAGAGACATGTACATATTTTTGTCTGCCAAATTCTGGAATATGGGTTACATCTGTCTGCCAAAGTTGGCAGCTGTGTAACCCTCTGGGGTTAACTCCTTGGTTGCAGGAGGGAACTTGGTATTTACAACATGAAGGGCAGGTGCTAACAATGGCTTTAGCTTCTTCTCTGGTTAGCCGAAACATTCTTACAAGGGCTGAGGTGTTTTGATGGTAAAGCTGATGGCTCAACTTGGCTTGTTCGAATATGTCTGGGACGGATGGCTTTATGACTGTGGCTGCTAAAGCATCTGCCCTTTTGTTGCCCTCGGCAATTGGGCCTGGCAGGTCGGTATGAGACCTTACATGCATCACAAAGTATAGTTGCTCTCGGTGGGATAGAACTTCTATGAGTTCTGAAAGTAATTCGAATAATTTTAAATTGGATACTCCTTTAAGTACAGAATTTTCTGCTCTAGATACGATTCCAGCAACATAGGCAGAATCTGTGATTAAATTTAGGGGCTCTGGGAACTTTTGGAAGGCCCTAACAACTGCCGCTAGTTCTGCGAGTTGCGGAGACCCGGGGACTTGCTCAACATCAGCATTCCACTGCTGTGTTTTAGGATCTTTCCATGTTATTACAGATTTGTGAGAAGCTCCGGAGCCATCCGTAAAAACTGTTAGGGCTCCCTTAATAGGGGTGTTTGCCAATTTTGTTTTTTGAATTAATTTAAAATTGGTGTTGAACAATTTGTGTTTTCCGTGGCTAATTTGAATTTTTCCAGAGTATCCCTCTAGAGCAAATTGTAGATTTTCGCTAGATTGCATTAGGTGTTCTAAATAATCTTTTGTGAATGGAGCTTGGATGCATGCAAAGTCCTGGCCTGCCAGGGCACGGAGCCGGGACCTGGCTTTTATAATCACTCTAGATACAAACTCTTGTAGTGTTGTTAGAGTTTTTGAAACTTGGTGAGGCAGAAAGACCCACTCAATGATCAGTAGTGGATCTTTCAGCTCACTGTCCCACTGATAGATCAGTCCATGTATGTATTGTTTTTCTCCCAAGATGATGAGCTGGTATGGGAGTCCTGGGTTGACTCTGTGTGCCTGTCTTTGGGTCATGGAATCTTGTATACGTGCGATGCATTCTCGGGCCTCTGGTGTCAGGGAGCGTGGGGAGTCTAGGTCATCGCTTCCGCGCAATAGGTTGAACAGGGGGGCTAGATCTTCTGATGAGATCCCCAGCAGTGGGCGAACCCAGTTAATGGACCCGCAGAGTTGGTGCAATTCTCTCAATGTCCTTGGATTGTCTTGGATGGAAAGCTGCTGGGGCACGATGGTTCGTTCTCTGATTACTAGACCAAGGTACTTAGCAGGGCAGGAGCGCTGTATTTTGTCCGGATGTATCTGAAATCCTGCTTCTTGGAGAACTCGAAAAGTTAGTGCTAGAGTAACATTTAGACGTTCATTATCGGGCGCACAAATGAGGATGTCGTCCATATAATGGTACAGCATCACTCCTGGGGATTGCTGGCGGACTGGGGTGAGAACTTTGGCTACATACCATTGACATATGGTGGGGCTGTTTTTCATGCCTTGCGGCAGAACTGTCCAATGGTATCTGCGCATAGGGGCTTCATGGTTTAGAGATGGCACTGAAAAAGCGAATCTAGGGGCATCTTCAGGATGGATAGGGATGTGGAAGAAGCAATCTTTGATATCTATTACTGCTAGCTTCCACTCCCGGGGGGAGCATAGTCGCTGATGGCATTCCGGGCTGCAGAGGACCCATGTCCTCAATAACCTCATTAATTTTTCTGAGGTCATGAAGAAGCCTCCATTCATTTTTATTAGGTTTTCGGATGACAAAAACGGGGGAGTTCCAAGGGCTATTAGTTGGTACAATATGGCCCTTGGCTAGCTGGTCTTCTACAAGGGACTCGAGAGCGCGTAATTTATCATTTGAAATAGGCCACTGGTCTATCCACACGGGTGTTTCACTGAGCCAATTCAAACATGGAATAGCGCGCTCACCAGTGGCCACAGCTAAAAATCCGACTTGGGAGATGGGATATGAATTTGAGTACCCCACTGAGACAAGGTATCTCGGCCCCAAAGGTTGAATGAAGCATCCATTACCAGCGGCTGGACTTGGGCAGGAATGCCATCAGGACTTACTATGACGATGCTCTCCACACGTTGTTGTGCAGCGGAATGCCCCCCACCCCACTGATGGATTGTGTGGTGTTTTGCAAGGGCCAATGTGAGGGCCATACGCTTTTGGAAATGATAGTAACATCTGCTCCAGTATCGATTAGCCCCCTTACTGATGTAGACGTGTCTTGGTTCGATAACACGCAAGTGGCATAAGGCCTCTGTGAGTTAACCTGCTCAGTCCACCAGGCCTGTAATGAATCACAAGGGTCCAGTGTATTGTCTTTCAGTGATGTCGTTACCGTGAGCTCGTTTGATGTGGCAGCGACGTTACTTGTGTCTACACGCGACGTCCCTCCGCGCTCTTCAATTAGTTTTTTTGCTGGGTTCCTGTAGTGTGGGGTGGAATCCAAGCCGGTTGAGCAGGAGGTGGCGGTGCTGGGAACGCACAGGCAGGAGGTGGTGGCTGCTGCGCTGGTCCTGGCTGGTAGGCTTGCTTGGTATATGCTGGATACGATGGCATCTGCTCTGCAGGCACATAACTCACAGAACTGTCGTTAGTAGATAGTGGGAACACAGGGCAAAATCTGGCAATGTGACCAGGTTGATTACACCGGTAACAGACAATCGGGATGGAGGGAGGTTTAGGTGGCTTTCTCTGGTTCACAGGGAAAGCTTTAGAGGTGCCCGGGGGTGGTTTGGAGGGGGTATTGGAGTTTAGGGCTATAGGAACATGCATGCAGGCATCGATGAGCCTACCAACAGTGAGCGGGGGAGTGGGAGGGAGAGCACTGATAATTTGTTTGCAACGATCGTTTGCATTAAGCATAGCAGTTTTTAATAAAACTTGCTCTTGGGTCTCCTCTCCCACGAATTGCCTTTCAATAGTGATAGTAAGCCGATCAATAAATTCGATAAACGTTTCGTTAGGGCGTTGTGTGATCGAGGTATAAGGTAAATATGATGTGGAGCTAGTGGGGACAAGCTTTAGGGCTTGTTGTGCAGCTTTGGCTAGGTCAGATAACACAGAGAGGGGCAAAGCAGCAATTTGATCCAGTGGCTTTTCCCAGCCTTTTTCCCCACACAAACAGTCAAATGTTAAGTTCTGGCACTCGGGGTTTTCTTTATATAAGCTAATTAGAGCCTGAGCTCTCTCCTTCCAGGCTTCTTCCCACATCCTATATTGGGCATTTGTTAATATACTTTTTATAATTGCTTTAATATCGTGTGGGCACTTTGCCTCGGAGTTTAAGATTCTTTGTAAATAGGACTGAAAATTTGCTGAATCTTTCCCATATTCTTTAGCTGCTTTACACAAGTCTTTAATCAAGCTGAAGGGAATTTCCTGCCAGCTCACAGCATTCGGTTGGCTAGGGTGATTATGCTGTGGGGAAGGATTGGTGCCCCCTAGGCTATGATGTGCAGACGCTGGAAATATACTCCCGCCCCCCCGCAGCTGCACTTCCGGCCCCGGCTGGTGACGCAGTGTTGGAACCCGAGCCGGGGAACTCAAGGGTGGAGTTTTCCCTCGCTGCCACCCCGCCCTCTGATGTAATCGGGGCGGGGAATGACGACGCCAAGGGGGGAGGGTTTGGGGGTGGTGCTGAGGTGGAAGGGCTCGTGGCGGGAGAGCGAAAGGGATTATGGGGAGAAGAAGCTGCCCCGAGGGGCTGCCACAAACTATTTGGAGTAGAAATGCAGTCGGCGCCATGTTGGTTTAGTTCAGTAAAGGGAGAAGGGGTGGAGAAAGAGGGCGAGGTGAACGGGTTCGGGATAGACGACTGGACAGGTTGCGCAGTCCTGTTCAGACAAGGCGAGGGAGAAAACAAGGAAGCGCCCTGCAGCTGGTGGCAGGCAGGCGTCTGGTGACGGGATGCGGTTTCTTGTTCTCCCCTGAAAGGGTTGGAGGGATGAAGGGATTGAGGAGAAGGAAGGTCTGAGGGAGAACGCGGGGGATTTGAGGAAGGGGGGAGGAACAGAAGCGGGGGGATTAATATACACCTCCGATGGGGGTTCAGGCAGCCTGGAATTCCCACAACCCATGCTGACTAACTCCCCAAGTTTTACCCCTGCCGCGCTGAAAAACGAAAAAACAAAAACAAAAGGGGCTATGGAACCGTGGGCCCTGTCTCCCCTTAACGGTCCCTAAGGGCCACCCGCGAGTCACTATACTCAGGGAACCGGCGGGAGAAACCCCCTCCCCACTCCGGTGCGGGTATTCTCACCACAAATCGACAGCTTTCCTGCGGCTGTCTTCCGCGGGTTGACGGCTGTTTCCCACTCTTTCACAGACGTCACACAGTTCCAGCAGCAAAACAGTTCAGCTAACGGCAGGTATTCCTAAAGGCTAGCAGGGACTTTTCAAGAGGCTCTCCTGGGTTCTCCGGGAACGCCACACAAGCTCACAGAACGTCCGCTTCACGGCAGGGCAGTACAGGCTTTCTCCGGCGCTGTGGACCCGCCCGGCGCTTTCTGCGCGAAGATGGCGGCTGCGCGCAGCGCTGCTCCGGTGTTCGCGCCGCGGGCAGAGCGGGGCAGGGGCGACGGCGCTCTTCGCCGGTGGCGCGGTTTCTCTGAAGAGCGCGGTCCGCCGGCGGTTCGGCTCTGCGGATGGCGGGGCAGCGGGCGCAGGAGCGGCTGCTGTGCGGTGAAGCCGGCGCTGCAGTTTTTCGCGGCGGCGATGGTTCGTCGTAACTGCGAAGCCGCGCGGGGCGGATCACACTGGTTCCCGGGTGTTCAGCAGATCTCGGTGTTTCCCGGCCAATGCACCATTTGCTGCTTTGACCCCCGAAAAACTGCCAGCTGCCCCAAAAGCAGCAACGGAAAGGCGGCTGGCAGCGCTGAACACGGCCCGGGTGCGTAGCCGCGGTGAAGCAATCAGGCAAGTGTGGCTTCCAGGAGAACGGTAGCGCTTTAGGAAAGCGGTAAATACGAAAGAGGCGTAGACTCCTGCGTTTGGGATTCTAGAGGGTTTATTATAGGAACGGGGGCGGAGGACAAGGTAAAGGATAAGGTAGCCTAGAATCCAGAAACCCAGAAGCCCCGAGCCCGGTTCTGCACGGTGTTAAAAGGGCGGCGAGCACGGGGCGTGTCCAGACCCAGAGGACCTATCAGGAGGGGTCTTAGGGTGAAGGGCAGGCATACAAACCGGTAACAGTATTGCAGGGGACGGTACATGACTTTTAACCAATGGGATGTTTTAGTTGGGGGAAAATTCTGGAACAGAAATTATAAATTCAAACCTAATTCACTGCAACATGGGGGGGATTGTGAAGAGAGGGGGACGCCCTTCGCTAATACTCACAAGGAGCCGCATAGGGCTCACGGGGGGGCTGTGGCTCAGAGGGGGCTGTGGCCCACAGGTTGGGGTGTGAGTTCAACTATCGAAGTTCGAATCCCGCCAGGGTTTCTAAGCTGAACACGTGCGGTTTTCAGGCTTGCTTTCTTTGCTCTGCTGGTTCTGTGCTAATCTATAGGTTAGGAACTTTTTCCTACTGTTTCTTTCTGTTTATAAGTAAGATATGGGTGGTGTGTTATCTACCAACCCAAAAATCCCGCAGGATTCCCCACTGGGTTTGATTCTGAAAAACTGGAATCTGCTGACAGTACGAAGCATTGATTTACATTCCGGTGAATTAACCGGACTTTCACTGTGGGTGTGGCCTGTGTTGAAACTGGAAGGGGGGAGTAAATGGCCTCGGTTGGGCAGTTTAGATAATGAACTTATTACAAAGTTACTCGTAGAACTCCGAGTTCAGGGCAGGTTTAAGGAGTTAAGATATGCAGAATTGTTTTCTATATTTCTAAATCGAGAAGAAGTGTATAAGCAAATGAAAGAGAACTGCTTTGAGATGGCTTTACAAAAATTAGAAAAGAAAAAAGATAGACAGAAACAGCCTCCGACGAAAGATGAGGAGATAGACATGACAGACACAGACTTGGTGGCACCAGATTTATGAAGAGGGGCATCACACCAGCCGCAACAGGGGCCGGTGCCCCCTCTCCTCCCCCCTCTTCCTCCTCCTCCTCCTCCTCCTCCCCCACCGCCATTCTGGCCATCTGCCCCCCCCTTCACCTACTTGATACAGCACAGGGAAAAGAGGAGGTGTGGCCTCCTCCTCCCCCACTGCCACCCCCCCCCCCCCCCCCCGCGACCGTTCTGACGACGAGGATGAAAGCGGGAGCAGGGGTGGAGACAGGGGTGGAGTCAGGGGTGGAAGCAGGGGCAGAAGCAAAGGGAGGGACCGGGGCGGAGGGAAGGGCAGAACCGGGGCAGATCGGGATGGAGAGGGAAGCATGTCTACCGCTGGCCCCTCCCAGACTGGGGAAAGGGGGGCGGCAGGCGGCACTCCTCTCCACAGCTCCACTAGAGCTGAGAGAGAAAAATCCAAATCAAGCGTGAGTCAGATGAATCCAGTATAGATGTAGATAGCTCGGAAGAAGAAGGGGAAACCGAAGCTGAAGCTGCAGGCAGCGAACCTGCTAGGAAGAAAAGGGGGAAAATAGCCCGGGAAGCTATCGGAGCTGCCAGTCCGGTAGCAAAACGTACTAGGTCTAAGAGAGATGAATCAAGGAAGAAAGAACCTGTCCTGGAAGTACCTCTAAGGCAGGCTGTCGAGAATCAAGGGATGGTTTATATCAAAACTCCTTTCTCCCTCGGAGAACTCCGACAATTGAAAGAATCAGTTGGAACATACAGAGACAATCCAGAGAAAGTAGCCATGCGGTTTGAATTAGCTATCAAAGCACAAAACCCAGATTAGAGTGACCTGAATGTAATGTTAGATGAAGTACTAGATAGTACAAAAAAGGAGATGGTTATCAAGGCTGCTGTAAATGCTGTAGAAACTCAAATTGCAGCTGGAACCATTCAAGGACCTGTTGGTAATATTTTTCCTTTGATAGATCCAGGTTGGGATCCCAATGTGCCAGAGGAAATGGCCAAATTAAAACAGTATCAAAAGTAGATAGTTATTAGACTAAAATGTGCTATTCCTAAAGCAATTAATTGGGCCAAAATATACGAAATTAAGCAAGGTCTAAATGAGACTCCCACAGATTTCCTAAACAGGCTCAAAGAGGCTTCACGGAAGTACACAAACTTAAACTTGGATTCCCCAATGCAGCAATCTAATTTAGCCTACATATTTGTAGGCCAATCTACACCTGATATAAGGAAAAAGCTGCAAAAATTAGATGAGTATGATCTAAATAAGTTGTTGAATGTGGCCTGGAAAGTATATCAAAATAGAGATTCAACAGATAAGGATACTGGTAAACCCCACTACAAGAAGAAACAGGGTCAGGGGAAAAGAAAGGGTCCACCTCACCCTCCTCTAGCCGAGGACCAGTGTGCCATCTGCAAGAAGAAGGGACACTGGAAGAACGAGTGTCCAATGCGGGCGAAGGAGACGCCCACATCTTCTCAATTAGCTGTGACTGGGAATTTACGGGGACCGAAGGCATTATCCACCCCAGCGGAGCCTTCGGTTATAATTAAGCTGGGGAAAGATGATGTTGAATTTTTAGTTGATACGGGGGCAACATATTCTGTGTTAAATACTTTAAAGGGGAAACTGAATCAAGATACTGTAGATGTAATTGGTGCCACGGGGGTAAGTGAAACAAGGCCTTTCTTTCAACCTTTAAGATTTAAACTGGGAAAACATTGGGTAACTCATCAATTTTTATATATGCCAAATTCTCCAAAACCATTGTTGGGCAGAGATTTATTGAAAAAATTTGAGGCAGAAATTAAATTTTCCAAGGAAGAGAGAGTGAAAGTTATAATTCCTGAATCTAAATTTGTTGAAGCAGCTACTATTCTTATCCAGAAATGTTGTAGAGAAATTCCTAAAGAAGTTGAAGATGCGGTTATTCCAATAGTATGGGCCAGTGATTTTCCCGGGAGATCCAAAAGAGCTGAACCTGTGAGTATTGCACTCAAAGCGGGAGCAACACCGGTAAGGCAGAAACAACACCCTCTGAAATTAGAAAGTTGTAGGGGACTGGCACCTGTAATTGAGAAATTTCTCAAATTCGGGTTGCTAGTGGAATGTGAGTCCAAATACAACACACCCATCCTGCCAGTAAAGAAAGCTGATGGTAAGAGTTACAGGCTAGTGCAGGATTTGAGGGCAATCAACAGAATCACAGAAGACATACATTCAGTTGTACCAAATCCCTACACCTTTCTGACCACACTAACAAATGAATTAGGGTGGTTCTCAGTCTTAGATCTCAAAGATGCCTTTTTCTCTATTCCAATCCACAAAGATAGCCAGGAGCTTTTTGCTTTTGAGTGGGAAAATCCTGAGACAGGAAGAAAGACTCAACTAACTTAGACAGTGCTACCCCAAGGGTTCAAGAACAGCCCAACAATATTTGGACACCAGCTATCAAAGGAACTGGAGGACTGAAAAAAACAAGAACCAAAAAGAGAAATCCTTCAATATGTTGATGACATCCTGATCGCAGCAAAAACACGAGATGACTGCATCCAACTCACTGTAAGTCTTTTGAATTTTTTGGGCATGGGTGGATACTGAGTCTCAAAGGAAAAGGCACAGGTTGCCAAAGAAACTGTAGTATACCTGGAGCTAGAAATCTTCTGTGGTCATTGACAACTTAGCAGAGAACGGAAAGAAGCTATCTGTCGGCTTCCAGAGCCCCACACGGTGAGAAAGATGCAAGCTTTCCTCGGCATGGTAGGTTGGTGTCGACTTTGGGTAGCAAAGTATGAAATACTAGTAAAGCCTCTGTATGAAACCCTAAAGACAGCTGAAAAGGGAACCATTAACTGGACAGAGAAAGCAAAAGCTGCTTTAAACAATTACAACATTCCTTGATGTCTGCTCCAGCTTTAGGGCTGCCAGATTTAACGAAGCCCTTCGAACTGTTCACATACGAGCGGCAGAACGTAGCTCTTAGGGTGCTAGCACAATATCTTAGAGATCAGCGAAGAGCTGTGGCCTATTTTTCAAAACAGCTAGACAATGTTAGCCAAGGGTGGCCAGGGTGTCTGAAAGCCGTGGCAGCAACTATCATCCTAATCCAGGAAGCTCGGAAATTCACCCTGGGGCAGCACATTGTCGTGTATGTACCCCACGCCGTGATTTCTGTGCTGGAGCAAAAGGGGGACACTGGTTATCCCCTAGCAGAATGCCTAAATACCAGGCTGTATTGTTGGAACAGGACGATGTCACTCTAAAAACAACATCTGTTGTAAACCCAGCAATGTTTTTGTCATCCACACTGCTCGATAACGTGCCTGAGCATGACTGCAGACAATAGAAGAAACCTACTCCAGTAGACCAGACCTGAAGGATGTGCCTCTGGAGAATCCAGATTGGGAACTTTTTACTGATGGGAGCAGTTTCATACGGAACGGTAAGCGTATGACAGGCTATGCAGTGACCACCACAGATGAAGTAATTGAGGCAAAAGCCTTGCCTTCAGATGTATCATCACAGAAAGCTGAACTGATTGCACTGACCAGAGCTGTAGAACTGAGCGAAGAGAAGAAGGTAAATATATAGACTGATTCCAAATATGCATTCAGTGTTGTTCATGCCCATAGAGCTATTTGGAAAGAACGTGGCCTGCTGACTGCTCAAGGTAATGGCATTAAACATGCCAAACAAATCCTAGCACTCCTGCAGAGCATCTGGAAACCTACAGAAGTAGCTGTCATGCACTGCAAAAGTCATCAAAAAGAGAAGACAACTCCTGAAGTGGGAAATTGCTTTGCTGATGAAATGGCAAGAGAGATAACAGAAAAAGGCATTTTTGCAATAGTGCCACAGAAAGAAGTAAATCTGACAGGGTTTGCTCCAAAATATGATCAGAGTGACCAAAAGTTAATTAAATCTCTTAAGGCTGAAATTAAAGAGGGTGGGTGAGCTGTTACACCTATAGGCCAGGTTGTAGTCCCACCCCCGATCCTTCGAAAAATAGTGCAAAGAGAACATGAGAGTACACACTGGGGAACAAAAAACCTTTTAAAACATCTAAAGAAAGTAATGATAGGGAGAGGAATGACTGACATCGTGCAGTCTGTAACAAGCAAGTGTGAAACCTGCTGCAAAAACAACCCTGACACAACTAAAAGAGTAGTGTTAGGAGTGACCAAGACAGATCATCTCCCGGGAGATTACTGGCAAATAGATTTTGCTGAAATGCCACAGAGGGAGGGATACAAATATGTATTGGTATTAGTTGATACATTCAGTGGATGGCCTGAAGCTTATCCCTGTCGCACCAATGCAGCAAAAGAGGTAGTAAAAGCCTTGCTCAATCATATAATTCCAAGATTTGGGGTTCCCTTGGGGATGTCATCAGATAGGAGACCACATTTTATTGCAACAGTGGTCGGGGAAGTTAGCAAGATCCTGAGACTTACTTGGGACCTGCATACTCCATACCGGCCCCAAGCAAGTGGCAAGGTTGAACGTATGAATGGAACCCTCAAAACCCAGATTAGAAAAATTTGTCAAGAAACATCTATGACATGAGTTCAGGCTTTGCCTATAGCCTTACTGAAGGTCCACGTACAACCAAGGTGAAGGGACAACATAAGTCCCTATGAAATTCTATATGGCAGACCATATCAAGTTCCACACATTCCAGGTGAAATTCACATGAGGGGAAAAATTGATTTGCAGAAATACTTAATGGCTTTGAGTTCCACTTTGCAGAAGCTCCAGAGATTCGTTGTCCTGTCCAAGCCTATAGGATTAGACATCCCTGCCCACCCGTTTCAGCCTGGAGACTGGATCTACATCAAGTGGTGGGACAGTGACCCCTTGCAACCCAAGTGGAAGGGACCATTCCAAGTCTTGCTGACCACCCTCACTGCTGTCAAGGTTGCTGGGAAAGGACCGTGGATCCACTATTCCAGAGTGAAGAAAGCTTCTGCTCCTGAGACTACCGAGAAAACAGAGACTGATACAAATCAAGATGATAGTTAAATTGTTCCTTACATGTATGCTGTTTTTCCAACTGGTAACCATGACTCAGGGCTCAGCCCAGGAGTTGCACAATACTGTGATGCAAAATGTATCCAAAGCTCTTAATATGAGCAATTGCTGGATCTGTACTCAATTACCACCTCTAAATGAGAAAGGGAAATGGTCATTGATTGGTATTGCAATGGAAGAGGAACATACAGAAAGGTGGCAATGGATCGGGCCCAATACCACCTTGCTGCCTCCTATACCCCTGAGCGGCCTGATGGAACGTGGGAACTATACAGTTCGCTGCATGCTCATGAATGCTACAAGAAAAGCCGTTCTTCCACCATATTGTCATAAGACCAACTTCAGAGAAATACTTAACCCAAGATCTGTAACAAAAATGAGGTTGCTGGGATAGAGATTAGCTCTGCCTTTTAGGACGGGAGTGTATCGAATATGTGATGATAAAGCCTGGAAAATTCTACCTGTAGATAGGGACCAGGCCTGTGCCCTCGGGGCTGTAATTCCAAATATAACAATATTTGACCAAATTGAAAAACCACGTAGGAAGAGGAAAAGAACTCTTAATCCCCTCATTGAACGTCCCACAGTTTTCCATAGTATAGTGAGAGCCCTCCTTCCCTCTTATGAGATAGTTGAATTAGAAAGGGCAATCGTGAATATATCGAGTGTTATTGAAAACATTGAAAAACATACTGCTGATGCAATTATAGCTTTGCAAGAAGAAGTCCATGGCCTGTCAAAGGCAATAACGCAGTACAAGATAGCTCTCAAATTCTTACTCGGCGCTCATGAAGGAGTATGCGATATGATTAATGGCAGCTGTTGTTCCTTTGTAGATCAAGATGAGAAAATCAGAGAAGATTTGAAAGAAATTTGGTAGAGAACTCAAATTCTACACGAAATAGGTTCAAGAAATTACACCTTGAAATTTGACCAAATTTTCCACACCCTCACTTCATGGTTGCCAGACTGGGCCTGAGTGAAAGAAACATTTATAATTATTGTAATTGTAGTTATTATTTTTGCCATAGCTAGTTGTGTAAACCGATGTTGTAGATAAAGTAGTTTAAGTAGTTTAGAGACTAAACAAGGTAAAAGCTTGTTAGTCTCCAAAAAGGGGGGAAATGATGCCTGATGGGTTTTTTTGTATTTTTTATTTTACTTTTATACTCTCTTTATATATATCCTTTATATATAACCTTTTACCCTTCCCCATTCCTGTACTTTTTACTCCCTGTATCTTAACCCTACATGTCTATCACCCTAGTACCCCTTGCCCTGCTCGGAATCCTTTGGGGAAGACAAAACATACCCACAATCTCAAAAGCATGACACACAACCTTGAACAGGGCCCCCATCACTGAGACATGTTTTTTGTAAACTAAGTAGTAATCTTTTTGGGGGGGGGACAATTTTAAGAAGGGGGCAATTACTTCATTTGTTAGACTTCTTATTGGAGACTTTTAGATAGGTATTCTAATCTAGGCTGTCCATAAATTGTATATGGGGGATATCGTCGGGGCTTGCTTGTTCGTAGGTATGCATCTGGGATCCTATTAAACAAAGGTAAAACCCCTTTCCTATACTGTGTCTGCATCTAAAAATTTTTTACTAGCGATTTAAGGCATCACAGCAGCTGTTATTGATCTGGCTGCCTCAGTAATTTCCCCCAGTCCCTGGAAAACCCACCCAGGAGCCCATCTCTAGAGCTGTGTGATTGCTCTCTTAAGCACACACTTCCCACATTGACTCCCTCTCCACAGACTAATTCATCTGAATAATTATCCCCTACTTGGTGCTAGTTTGTTTTGAATGCAGAAATTTGGCCATTTCAATTTGTTCTATTCTTGAAAATTCCAAAGTCATTGAATAACGATGAATAGAAAAAGCCTTTTGTTAATTCAAATTCAGCAGTGAACAGTGGCAGCCTCTCTGATGGACCTGGCATGTGAGGCTCTCTCTTCTGAAAAAGTGAGTCTGTGGCTCCAGAAATTCTGCTGCTTCAGAGAAGTCAGGCAGGAGGCACTCCCTTGTCCAGTGCTACAGCAAGCATTGCTTGCAGGTGCGTTCCTGAGCAATTTACAGGTGAATTATTGGGAAATCTTTTTCAGTGGTGAAAAGTGGAGCAAAACCGCTGACCCTGAGAAACGAAAAATAGATTTCCCTTAGTGGAAGTGGTTTAGAACATGAAATATCTACCAGCACCTTGTCAGTGCAGCACTCTAGCACAGGAATTGCCACAGTATCTTAGATAAAGGGTTTGTTAGAGCCCAATTTTTGTTGCTTCAGAGGACAGCACAAAACACCATTAAAATGGACATTGGGTAGCAGCATGTTAACAACCGTGTTTGACTATGGAGGGTATTTCTGCTGTTTCCATAAACCTCTGCGGGATGTTTTTGCACTATTTCTCAAGTAAGATCTCAAGACAAAGGCCATGTCTTTCAAATTCCTGTGGAGGTATGTTTTAAAGCGAGGTCATTAGGGGTGCCTAAATGATCTCTTACATGGGTATGATTTATGTCGGCCCTTTTCTATTCTTGCTTGTGTGCTTTCCTTTGCTTGTAAAAAACCCTTTTCTTTGGATCCCTCTCTACATTTTTTATGGATTTTCAAATATTTCTAGTTGTTCTTTCACAATTTTCAATTTTATTTTGGCCGTTTCTTTTGAAAAAGAAAAATGAACACTGTTATTTCAGTGTGAGTGGTTAATTTTGTTCTTAAGACAGCAGCAAAGGCAGCTTGCCTGTTTCTCTTGGTAAGTTAGGGCCTTCTGACTTTTCTTAACATCAGGGGTTAATGATATGTGACGAAAGGGTGAGAGGAAACTCACGGCAGTCTCAATGTGAGATATAAGCAAGCTTCCTTTTATTTCACCAAACGAGAAACTTATATACTGTTACAGATGTTACTAATTATAGTTACACACGTATTTGCAGTTTGTTCTCACATCTACAGGTTTTCTTCCTGATGACTCCCTTTTCTGTTCTCATAACACTTCTGACTCCCTATCTTATCTCATAACATTTTTTCTCACAGCCTAGAAACACACATTAATTAGAAACACACAGCTGTGTTCTCAGGGTTTAGCTTCTCATGACACTTTACTAGGATTTTTACTGAGGCCTGAGTATGCTGAGGCCTTGTTCAGGTTTATTTAGTTAACACAAGTTTTGCTGGAAAACTGTGTTTTCCAACAGATATGCATC
>JAKEPQ010000973.1:0-10515 GCA_024500445.1 Entomyzon cyanotis
TATTATATTATGATTGTTTGGTACAATCTGAAATTATTTTTATGGACACTCACATCTCTTAATGTAAAGCAAAATTGTACCATACTTATCCAGTTCAGCTTTTGAGTCAAGAACTGAATGTGCACAGAGACTAAATTTTCATCCGGTGTCTCAAGTCAAGACCTGCTATGAACTGGAGGTGATAATATGTGAAGGAATCTTGTTTTGCTGCTGATATAACTTAGAAACTTTCTGCTTGAATGCTGGTAATGTACATTTTAGGTTTTTTCTAAGACAGAAACCCAGTTTCAGAAGACTTTTTTTTTTTTTGTACAGTCCTTGGATTCCTGCAATGATGACAGTAAATGGCTCGTGAAATAAAGGGACTTTTAGATGTAGGTGAAGTTAGGGGAGATTTTGGGTTCCCCTTCTAGCTGAACAGGTCATTTCATCATAGTGCAGCCTCTGATGATAACCCATGGACACATTTGCTCATGACATTTTCCTTCCCACTGTTTTCTCACACATTGTGTCTCATTTATACAGAAATGTTTTGACTTTGTTGAAAGTCAGATGAACATCACATAGAACATGAATCTATGTTTCCCTATCTGAATGTTCATGACTTGAATACTTCTTAAATTGTGCTGAGCTGAGTGTAGCCAGAGTCTGATGAGTAGAACCATATGAACAATGCTTCCATCAGCTGCTTGAAGCAGATAAACCCATGAATAATTCAGCACAGGAGAGTGCCTGGGTCTTCGCTGGTAGCTTCACAATAGGTCACAAGTGACTAAGCTCAGAAGAGGATGTGTCCTTGATGCCTGATGGGTTTTTGTCCTTTTTCATTATACTTTTATAATCTCTTTTTATATATCCTTTTACCCTTCCCCCATTCCTGTACTTTTTACTCCCTGTATCTTAACCCTACATGTTTATAACCCTAGTACCCTTGCCCTGCTCAAAATTCTTTAAAAAAGACGAAACAATCTCCACAATCTCAAGAGCATAAGGCACCAACCTTGAACAGAGCCCCGTCACTGAGACATGTTTTTATAAACTAAGTTGTAACCTTTTTGGGGGAGGTAATTTTAATAAGGGGGCAATTACTTCATTTGTTAGACTTCTTATTGGAGACTTTTAGATTAGTATGCTAATCTAGGCTGTCCATAAATTGTATACGGGGATATCGTCGCTCTCTTGGTCGTCGGTGTGCATCTGGGATCCTATTAAACCAAGGTAATACCCTTTTCCTATACTGCATATCTGCGTCTCAAAATTTTTTTACCAGTGATAAGGCATCAGTTCTGGCAAGCCAGGCAGGAGGAGAAGGAACCCCGAGTTCTGATTTTAGACCAAGAAACACCCCGCTGTACCCCCCCCACTTTCCGGCACTACGGGAGGGAAGCGGCAGTCCAAGATTAAAAACCAGGAGTTTTCCAAAGAACCTACCGCAGAAACACAGTAGGAGAAGTAAGATCAAAAGGGTTTTTTATGGTTTTATGGCTAGCTAGCATCTGGGGAGATCTCCAAGGGTGGGAACGTGGCCAGAAGAGGCCATAAAAGGGGGGTTTTTAACTACTTCGCTCCCGCGGGGGGGCTGTGAGGAGAAGGGGAAGCTCTTCTCTCTTACTCACAGCGAGCCACATAGGGCTCACGGGGGGGGCTGTAGCTCAGAGGGGGCTGTGCCCCACGGGTTGGGGGTGTGGGTTCGACTACCGAAGTTCGAATCCCGCCAAGGTTTCTAAGCTGAACACGCCTGGTTTTCAAGCTTGCTTTCTTTGCTCTGCTGGTTTGTTTCTGTGCTGATCTATAGGTTAGGAACCTTTTCCTACTGTTTCTTTCTGTTTATAAGTAAAATATGGAGAGTATATTATCTACCAACCCAAAAATCCTGCAGGATTCCCCGCTGGGTTTGATTTTGAAAAACTGGAATCTGCTGACAGTAAAAAGTGCTGCTTTACATTCCGAGGAATTAACCAGACTCTCGCTGTGGGTGTGGCCTGTGTTGAAACTAGAGGGAGGGAGTAAATGGCCTCGGTTAGGCAGTTTAGATAATGAACTTATTACAAAGTTACTCATAGAACTCCGAGTTCAAAGCAGGTTTAAGGAGTTAAGATATGCAGAATTGTTTTCTATATTTCTAAATCGAGAAGAAGCTTATAAGCAAATGAAAGAGAACCCCTTTGAGATGGCTTTATAAAAATTGGAAAAGAAAAAAGATAGACAGAAACAGCCTCCGACGAAAGATGAGGAGATAGACATGACAGACACAGATTTGGTGGCACCAGCTTTACGCAGGGGGGCATCACACCATCCGCAACAGGGGCCAGTGCCCCCTCCCCTCCCCCCCTCTTCCTCCTCCTCCTCCTCCTCTCCCACCGCCATTACGGCCGTCTGCCCCCCCCCCTTCACCTACTTGATACAGCATGAGGAACAGAGGAGGCATGGCCTCCTCCTCCTCCACTGCCGCCCTCCCCAGATCGTTCTGACGACGAGGATGAGGGCGGAGCGAGAGCGAAGTGATCCCCGCCCGCCCGCCGCCCTGGGGGCGGGAGCAGGGGTAGAGGCAAGGGTGGAGGCAAGGGGCGGGGACAGGGGCGGAAGCAAGAGTGGAACCAGGGCGGATCAGGACGGAGAGGGAAGCATGTCTGCCGCTGGGCCCTCCCAGACCGGGGAAGGGGGGAGCAGTGGGCAGCACACTCTCCACCGCTCAACTAGGGCTGAGAGGGAAAAAACCCAAATCAAGCGTGAGTCAGACAAATCCAGTGTAGATGTAAATAGCTCAAAAGAGGAAGGGAAAACCAAAGCTGAAGCTGCAGCCTTAGCAGGCAGTGAACCTGCTGGGAAGAAGAGGGAGAAAATAGCCCGGGAAGCTATCGGAGCTGCCAGTCCGGTCGCAAAACGTACTAAGGCTAAAAAAGATGAATCAAAGAAAAAAGAACCTGCCCTAGAAATACCTCTAAGGCAAGCTGTCGAGAATCAAGAGATAGTTTATATCAAAACTCCTTTCTCCCTTGGAGAACTCCGACAATTGAAAAAGTCAGTCGAAACATACAGAGACAACCTAAAGAAAGTAGCCATGCAATTTAAATTAGCTATCAATGCACAAAACCCAGATTAGAGTGACCTAAATGTAGTGTTAGATGAAGTACTAGATAATACAGAAAAAGAGATAGTTATCAAGGCTGCTGTAAATGCTGTAAAAACTCAAATTACAGCTAAAACCATTCAAGGACCTGTTAGTAATATTTTTCCTTTGATAGATCCAAGGTGAGATCCCAATGTGCCAGAAGAAATAGCCAAATTAAAACAGTATCAAAAGTAGATAGTTATTAGACTGAAACGTGCTATTCCTAAAGCAATTAATTGAGCCAAAATATACGAAATTAAGCAAGGTCTAAATGAGACCCCCACAGATTTCCTGAACAAGCTCAAAGAAGCTGCACAGATGTACACAAATTTAGACTTAGATTCCCCATTGCAGCAATCTCATTTAGCCTACATATTTGTAGGCCAATCTACACCTGATATAAGGAAAAAGCTGCAAAAATTAGATGAGTATGATATAAATAAGTTGTTGAATGTGGCCTAAAAAGTATATCAAAATAAAGATTCAACAAATAAAGATACTAGTAAACCCCACTACAAGAAGAAACAGGGTCAGGAGAAAAGAAAAGGTCCGCCTCACCCTCCTCTAGCCGAGGACCAGTGTGCCATCTACAAGAAGAAGAGACACTGGAAGAATGAGTGTCCAATGCGGGCAAAAGAGACACCCTCATCTTCTCAGTTAGCTGTGGATGGGAATTGACGGAGACCGAAGGCATTATCCACCCCAGCGGAGCCTTTGGTTATAATTAAGCTAGAGAAAGATGATGTTGAATTTTTGGTTGATACGAAGGCAACATATTCTGTGTTAAATACTTTAAAGAGGAAACTGAGTCAAGATACTGTAGACGTAATTGGTGCCACGGGGGTAAGTGAAACAAGGCCTTTCTTTCAACCTTTAAGATTTAAACTAAAAAAACATTGAGTGACTCATCAATTTTTATATATACCAAATTCTCCAAAACCATTGTTGAGCAGAGATTTATTGGAAAAATTAGAAGCAGAAATTAAATTTTCCAAAGAAGAAAGAGTAAAAGTTATAATTCCTGAATCTAAATTTGTCGAAGCAGCTACTATTCTTATCCAGGAATGTTGTAGAAAAATTCCTAAAGAAGTTGAAGATGCAGTTATTCCAATAGTATGGGCCAGTGATTTTCCCGGGAGATCCAAAAGAGCTGAACCTGTGAGTATTGCACTCAAAGCGGGAGCAACACCAGTAAGGCAGAAACAACACCCTCTGAAATTAGAAAGTCGTAGGGGACTGGCACCTGTAATTGAGAAATTTCTCAAATTCGGGTTGCTAGTAGAATGTGAGTCCAAATACAACACACCCATCCTGCCAGTAAAGAAAGCTGATTGTAAGAGTTACAGGCTAGTGCAGGATTTGAGGGCAATCAACAAAATTACAGAGGACATACATTCAGTTGTACCAAAACCCTACACCTTTCTGACCACACTAACAAATGAATTAGCGTAGTTCTCAGTCTTAGACTTCAAAGATGCCTTTTTCTCTATTCCAATCCACAAAGATAGCCAGGAACTTTTTGCTTTTGAGTGGGAAAATCCTGAGACAAGAAGAAAGACTCAACTCACCTGGACAGTGCTACCCCAAAGGTTCAAAAACTGCCCAACAATATTTAGACACCAGCTATCAAAAAAACTAGAAGACTAGAAAAAACAAAAATCAAAAAGAGAAATCCTTCAATATGTTGATGACATCCTGATCGCAGCAAAAACATGAGATGACTGCATCCGACTCACTATAAGTCTTTTGAATTTTTGAACATGAGCAGATACCGAGTCTCAAAGAAAAAGGCACAAGTTGCCAAAGAAACTATAGTATACCTAGAGCTAGAAATTTTCCGTAATCATCGACAACTTAGCAAAAAACAGAAAAAAGCTATGTCGGCTTCCAGAGCCCCACACAGTGAGAAAGATGCAAGCTTTCCTCAACATGGTAAGTTAGTGTCGACTTTGGGTAGCAAAGTATAGAATACTAGTAAAGCCTCTGTATGAAACCCTTAAGACAGCTGAAAAGAGAACCATTAACTGGACAGAGAAAGCAAAAGCTGCCTTTAAACAATTAAAACATTCCTTGATGTCTGCTCCAGCTTTAAGGCTGCCAGATTTAACAAAGCCCTTCGAACTATTTACATACGAGCGGCAGAATGTAGCTCTTAGAGTGCTAGCACAATATCTTGGGGATCAGCGAAGAGCTGTGGCCTATTTTTCAAAACAGCTAGACAATGTTAGCCAAGCGTGGCCAAGGTGTTTGAAAGCCGTAGCAGCAACTGTCATCCTAATCCAAGAAGCTCAAAAATTCACCCTTGGGCAGCACATTGTCGTGTATGTACCCCACGCCGTGATTTCTGTGCTGGAGCAAAAGGGGGGACAGTGGTTATCCTCTAGCAGAATGCTTAAATACCAGGCTGTATTGTTAGAACAGGACGATGTCACTCTAAAAACAACATCTGTTGTAAACCCCGCAATGTTTCTGTCATCCACATTGCTTGATAACGTGCCTGAGCATGACTGTTTGCAGACAATAGAAGAAACCTACTCCAGTAGACCAGACCTGAAAGATGTGCCTCTAGAAAATCCAGATTGAGAACTTTTTACTGATAGATGTGCCTCTAGAAAATCCAGATTGGGAACTTTTTACTGATGAGAGCAGTTTCATACAGAACGGTAAGCATATGACAGGCTACGCAGTGACCACCACAAATGAAGTAATTGAAGCAAAGGCCTTGCCTTCAGATGTATCATCACAGAAAGCTGGACTGATTGCACTGACCAGAGCTCTAGAACTGAGCGAGAGAAAGAAGGTAAATATATAAACTAATTCCAAATATGCATTCAGTGTTGTTCATGCCCATAGAGTTATTTAAAAAGAACGTGTCCGGCTAACTGCTCAAAGTAATGACATTAAACATGCCAAACAAATCCTAGCACTCCTGCAGAGCATCTAGAAACCTACAAAAGTAACTGTCATGAACTCCAAAAGTCATCAAAAGAAGAAGACAACTCCTGAAGTGAGAAATCGCTTTGCTAATAAAATGGCAAAAAAGATAGCAGAAAAAGGCATTTTTGCAATAGTGCCACAGAAAGTAGATCTGACAGGGTTTGCTCCAAAATATGATCAGAGTGACCAAAAGTTAATTAAATTTCTTAAAGCTGAAATTAAAGAAGGTAAGTGGGCTGTTACACCCATAGACCAGGTTGTAGTCCCACCCCCGATCCTTCGAAAAATAGCGCAAAGAAAACATAGGAATACTCACTGAAGAACAGAAAACCTTTTAAAACATCTAAAGAAAGTAGTGATTGAGAGAAAAATGACTAATATCGTGCAGTCTGTAACAAGCAAGTGTGAAACCTGCTGCAAAAACAACCCTGACACAACTAAAAGAGTAGTGTTAAGAGTGACCAAGACAGAGCATCTCCCGAGAAATTACTAGCAAATAGATTTTGCTGAAATGCCACGGAAAGAATGATACAAATATGTATTAGTATTAGTTGATACATTCAGTAGATAGCCTGAAGCTTATCCCTGTCGCACCAATGCAGCAAAAGAGGTGGTAAAAGCTTTGCTCAATCATATAATTCCAAGGTTTAGGGTTCCCTTGGAAATGTCATCAGATAGGGGACCGCATTTTATTGCAACAGTGGTCAAGAAAGTTAGCAAGATCCTGGGACTTACTTGGGACCTGCATACAGGCCCCAAGCAAGTGGCAAGGTTGAATGTATGAATGGAACCCTCAAAACCCAAATTGGTAAAATTTGTCAAGAAACATCTATGACATGAGTTCAGGCTTTGCCTATAGCCTTACTGAAGGTCCGCATACAACCAAGGCAAAAAACCAACATAAGTCCCTATGAAATTCTATATGGCAGACCATATCAAGTTCCACACATTCCAAGTGAAACTCACATAAAGAGAAAAATTGATTTACAAAAATACTTAATGGCTTTGAGTTCCACTTTGCAGAAGCTCCAGAGATTCGTTGTCCTGTCCAAGCCTATAAGATTAGACATCCCTGCCCACCCGTTTCAGCCTAGAGACTAAGTCTACATCAAGTAGTGAGACAGTGACCCCTTGCAACCCAAGTAGAAGAAACCATTCCAAGTCTTGCTGACCACCCTCACTGCTGTCAAGGTTGCTGGGAAAAGACCGTAGATCCACTAGTCCAGAGTGAAAAAAGCTTCTGCTCCTGAGACCACCGAGAAAACAGAAACTGATACAAATCAAGATGATGGTTAAATTGTTCCTTACATGTATGTTGTTTTTCCAACTGGTAACCATGACTCAAGGCTCAGCCCAAGAGTTGCACAATACTGTGATGCAAAATGTATCCAAAGTTCTTAATATGAGCAATTGCTAAATCTGTACTCAATTACCACCTCTAAATGGGAAGGGGAAATGGTCGTTGATTAGTATTGCAATAGAAAAAGAACATACAGAAAAGTAGCAACAGATCGAGCCCAACACCACCTTGCTACCTCCTATACCCCTGAGCGGCCTGATAGAACGTGGGAACTATACAGTTCGCTGCGTGCTCATGAATGCTACAAGAAAAGCCGTTCTTCCACCATATTGTCATAAGACCAACTTCAGAGAAATACTTAACCCAAGATCTGTAACAAAAATAAAGTTGCTGAAATAGAGATTAGCTCTGCCTTTTGAGATGAGAGTGTATTAAATATGTGATAATAAAGCCTAGAAAATTCTACCTGTAAATAAAGACCAAGCCTGTGCCCTCAAAGCTTTAATCCCAAATATAACAATATTTGACCAAATTAAAAAACCACGTAAGAAAGAGAAAAGAACTCTTAATCCCCTCATTGAACGTCCCACAGTTTTCCATAGTATAGTGAGAGCCCTCCTTCCCTCTTATAGAATAGTTAAATTAGAAAAAGCAATCGTGAATATATCGAGTGTTATTGAAAATATTGAAAAACATACTACTGATGCAATTATAGCTTTGCAAAAAGAAGTCCATGGCCTGTCAAGGGCAATGACGCAATACAAGATAGCTCTCAAATTCTTGCTTGGCGCTCATGAAAGAGTATGCAATATTATTAACAGCAGCTGTTGTTCCTTTGTAGACCAAGATAAAAAAATCAGAGAAGATTTAGAAAAATTTAAAAGAGAACTCAAATTCTACATGAAGTGAGTTCAAAAAATTACACCTTGAAATTTGACCAAATCTTCCATGCCCTCACTTCATGGTTGCCAGACTGGGCCTAAGTAAAAGAAACATTTATAATGATTGTAATTGTAGTTATTATTTTTGCCATAGCTAGTTGCGTAAACCGATGTTGTAAGTAGTGTAGTTTAGAGACTAGACAAGGTAAAAGCTTGTTAGTCTCCAAAAAGGAGGGAAATGATGCCTGATGAGTTTTTGTCCTTTTTCATTATACTTTTATACTCTCTTTATATATCTCCTTTTACCCTTCCCCATTCCTGTACTTTTTACTCCCTGTATCTTAACCCTACATGTTTATAACCCTAGTACCCTTGCCCTCCTCAAAATTCTTTAAAAAAGACGAAACAAACCCCACAATCTCAAGAGCATAAGGCACCAACCTTGAACAGAGCCCCGTCACTGAGACATGTTTTTATAAACTAAGTTGTAACCTTTTTGGGAAGAAGTAATTTTAATAAAAGAACAATTACTTCATTTGTTAGACTTCTTATTAGAGACTTTTAGATAAGTATGCTAATCTAAGCTGTCCATAAATTGTATACGGGGATATCGTCACTCTCTTGGTCATCGGTGTGCATCTGGAATCCTATTAAACCAAAGTAATACCCTTTTCCTATACTGCGTATCTGCGTCTCAAAATTTTTTTACCAGTGATAAGGCATCATCCTCAGTATAATTAGTCTTTCTTTAAGACTACTGAATTAGCACTTCTGTTTTATTGTACCCTGAAGGTAAAATGGTTATTAGGTTACAAAACAAGCACATTATTACTAAATGCCTTGGGCAGATTACTCAAGAGCTTCTGACTATCACTTTGTTAACTACACCTTATGTCATCAGAAAATATTAAGCTTGCAAAATTGGTAAAAAATAGAAATGTTACAGTAAAAATCGAAAAGGAGTCTACAGAGGAGAAAAAGAAAAGTAGCATTAAGGAGTTGTCTAAGTTTGATGTGCATTATGTAACATAATACATCAGCCATTGTTCCCTATGTCATGGTTGTTCAAATTGCTTCTGTAAGACTTCTTTTTTATTATGAGATGATTAGAAAATACAATTTGAATATTTATCTTGAATATAATTTGAAAAAATTGTAAACTTCCCCCATTCTGAGGCTCAGTGTTGCTACAAAGAGGTCCTTTCAATTTCATTAAGCCTGTTCTTTACAGAAACCCAAGGTGAGGCAACCAGGGGACTATATTCCTG
The DNA here is from genome assembly GCA_024500445.1 of Entomyzon cyanotis. Classification (NCBI taxonomy): domain Eukaryota; kingdom Metazoa; phylum Chordata; class Aves; order Passeriformes; family Meliphagidae; genus Entomyzon; species Entomyzon cyanotis. The sequence goes on from JAKEPQ010000973.1 coordinate 9,499, forward strand.
GACCAATTTCATAGCTAAATTACCCTCTCTAACCTGGCTCAGAAATTTTAGAAGGAACTCTTGCTGCCTGATTAGTTCTTTCTGTTCATACCTTCCAGGTACAGGGCCCTGAACAGAGGTGCCTTGGCTGGAATCATTACATGCAGGCTTTTGGGAGCCTTCCAGGAGCTCCATCATAAGAAGACTTATGATGCTGTCCCAGAGATGGGACCGGTTTTACTGACCTGATATAGCACAGGTACCTCAGCAGGTGTGGCAGAGAAACTTAGTGGCTCAATGGGATGCCGAGCTAAGAAGGACAGTGAGCAGCAGTTCTTGGAAGTGCAATTGCAGCCAAAGTTATCACCTTGGGAAATTAGAGTTTATGTCACTTTGGCACATAGATTTTTGGCCTGAACACTCACAGGTATCTCTCCTGGGCATTTAAGCCTGCCTGCAAGTTCCTCTGAGCCCCTGTTACAACATTCTCTCAGTCTTCTTCCTCTTCCAGCAGTTGGAAGGGGGTGACCAGAGTCCTGATGTGGGATGGAGGTGAGACAGACTGACCCAGGTGCAAAAATGGAGGGATGGAGACTGAGGACAGCTCAGCACCAGACCGTCACAGCTGGATGGACCCATCTGCTTGGATGGCTGCAGTAGCAGGTTCAGTGGCAGGTGCCTGTCTATCTGATGTTTTGTCTTTGGTAGCCTTACACATATAACACCAATCATAGTGAGAAAGTACTAAAAACTGATGAGTGTAGCTGTGGCTAGCACAGACCTTTCCCATGGGAACTTTTTCTCTTTTCTTCCTGTGTTTTATAAACAAAGATAAAGTTTGGATGTTATTAAAAAACAGTTTCTCGGATGTGGACAGTTCAGGCCTGGCCAATCAGGCCTAGGGGGAGGCTTCGAACTGACCAATCCGGGTGACCTTTGAAAAGTCTATATAAGATGGAATTAAATAATAAAATCTTCTTCTGGATGCCATCTTTTGAACCCGGGCCTTCTTACTCTGCTAGCGGCTCAACAGCGACA
>JAKEPQ010000974.1:0-142337 GCA_024500445.1 Entomyzon cyanotis
AGAGGTAGGGACAATAAATCTTGATATTGTTACAAATGGAGAGACCATGGAGGTGTTTGCCTAGAAAAAGCATGGCATTCCAAGTGATGGGAGGAAAATCAGTGAAGAGAGATTTTAAACTTTGTACTTTTGCTGTACTTTTACCACAGTAAGTCCTATAACACTTTCATCAAAAAATACATCTATAGTTCTCAGAGCTTAACTACAGATATAAATAAAATACTTCAAAATGTTTTCTAAAAATACCCCCACAATACCTTTCTTCTCTGTTACAGATTTTAAGAATCATTTTGCTATATTTTACAAACTTTTTCTACAGTTTTTAATGCATTTAACAAAACCCCATTGTCAGTATGCAAATCTACTTCACAATAAGCAAACAATTCCAACACAAATATTTTTGGTGACATTTGTTCCCCAAAGTTTTACTCTATTGCCTCTCAGCAAGGAACATGTATTGATTCTGGCCTCAGGAGCTGCATTCCATTCTTTCTCCATTTTAGCAGGTGATAAATCAAAGGTGACAAAGTAAAAGTGAACAAGTGGGACTCTAGGGAAAGGGGTAAGGTAGTCCCTTCCAGCTGGGTGGAAAAAAATAGCTTCCAAACAACTAAATTTCAGACTTAAGAAAATTATTTGGTGTCCAGGAGACAATTGTAAGAAGATTTGGTGCTTTCCAGTGGTCATATTTTCTCAAGAAAAGTTTATTTATGAATAGCTTGATTTTTTTTTCTTCTGACTTATTTACTTCTGTTTAATAGTCTTTCCATTCGTTCTTTGAAGAGCTTCTAGTCAGTATCTCCATCTTTTTATCATAGCACATAAGTAAAGACATAAAAATATCTTAACTTATTCTAACCTTTCCCTCTGCCTCCCACTGGACTTCTAAGGAGTTTCCCATCAGAGGACTGTCTGAAGTTGTCTTTTTCATTCCTGGGAAAACAGGAGGAGAGGTAAATAGGTGCTATACATTTTCTGACTTTGCATTCAACTGAAATTGTTCATTCCACAGAATCCCTCCCGGCAAGGTTTCTTCTTTTCATTTATTCTTTTAAATCTTTGCCTTTCAATGCAGTAATTTCTTACTACTTCTTACCAGGTTGTTTTGGGGCTGTGCTCCCTCTGACATAATTCCCAGAGTATTATTTTAAGCACCCGTGCAGCCTAGACGTTTATGACCTACCTTTCCCTTTTACTTTCTGTCTTATAATTCCTGAGCTAAAAATCCTACTTTTTTTTCCCCTGTTAATTTTAATCTCCAAGGAACTATGATACACTTCATGACAACAGTTATATTTTCAAATTTACCACTTTTTGATTCTATCTGTGCTTAATCCTCATGGGCTTTCTGTCATTACCAGTTATTTATTGTATAATGGATTAATATATTTTTTACTTACATATTTTAAAAGACCTGCTGGAAGTCCATAACATGAGGGGACTAAATACCTTGGTTAAAGGTTGTTTTCAGTGACCTGTTTTGTGATTGTACCAATTGGTAGAAAAAGTTTCATTATAAGATTGAGGAGTTGTTCCTGTCTGTGAGAAACAGGAGATTCTTTGTGCTCTGATCTTAACTGTAAATAAAAGAAATTACATTAATCATTCATTTCCTTCAGGTTCCTAGATTATTAAGAGATTAGACCTATTTCAAATAAATTTCACTGTCAAAAGCACAGAGTACTTGATGCAAAATGAGTAACTCTCTTTGCATGTTGCTACAGTCAATGACTATGGGCAGGAGAGGGAGGATTCAGGACTTGGCAAAGTTCTATTTTTCCCAAATACTCTATCTTGACTAAGTTTTATGCACGTACTCCTGCTTTTGAACAGAGTATTTAATATTGTGCCTTTATAATGAACTCTAGTAAAATTAGCTCTGCCCCTGAGCTCAAGAGATAGGATTTATCTTACTCAATATGATTACCATTCCTAAAAATCTTGGAAATTTATTTCACAAGTCTGTGCCTCTGTTTCCTCAAGAGAAAAACAGAACAGTTCTTCTTGAAAATAGTTGGAGTTCTACCAGTTAAGAGTACTTGGTGTTGTGTTTTATTTTAAATAATATATTGTTTGTATAATACAAAATAAAGTCTTATTCATGACTAGAAAAGAGCTGCTAACACAGTGAAGGATGAAACTGTGCAAGAGCACATAGTAATTTCATGCATATGTCAGTCTAGGAATTGAGAAATTAAAACTACTTAGGCAACTTAGAGAGAGAAAATAGAATTATATGTTTGCAGTTTATCTTTCTAATTATGACTAACAAATCAAGCCCAGCTCCCTAATCGATGAGATTTTGATTTGGGAACAGGGGAGAAATGCCAACAGCTGCAGTTGTGGTGTATTAGTATTGGTAGTTCTATTTAAGCAGTGGAGAGAGATTTTTTTAAGCAAAGAATCATACAGCGTTTACAGATAACAACAGAAGATTACTCTGCAGTGGGCAGGCCAGATTTCTTGCAGAACCTCTTGATACTTTTGTACTGTTACTTCTTAAACCTTGTACATTACAAGGGGGCTCATATCGAATTGTAGGATTCAAGATCTAACTTCTCTGCCACAGGAGAAATTCTTCCATCTTTTCTGTGTTGCTTTTTGGTACTAAATAATAGAGGAAATTAATATTGTTATCTCCTGAGGCCAGAGTTCAGTTGCTGACTCTATTTGTGCTACTGTCCATCTGGAATTGCCACACACATACATTCTTTCGGCTTTGGATTTTTGTAAAGGGAAGAAGAAAAAATTCATCATTTCTCTGAGATGTTTCCAGGTCAGGCAGTTAAACCAAGGCAGAGCTTTGACTAAGCTACCTATCCTTCAGAAATCAAAGTACAGATCTATTCTGCATGCACTAAACCAACAGTCACCACACTGAGACCTGGGCTGATGGTTTTGCTATGGAAATAGTACACATTGTCCACTTATTTGTCTGCTCTGAAATTTCAGGACAGAAACACAGACCTGTAATATTACTGTGGCAAGGTCTTAAAAATGTTCTCAGAAAGGGGATTCTTTTTGTGTTGCTTATAGAATGAGATTATTTGGCTTTACTAGGTAAATCAGGTTGCAAGAGTGTGTCCCTGAAACTTAAATGCATGGGAAATTCTTTTTCTTAAACTGCGATGCAATCATGTAATGGATAATTTGTTTTATATTGGTAATTGCAGCTAATTCATGTAACAGGGAGGTTAACTACAGAAGTGAATTCATCATCATCTCATGAGTTTCATACTCAGTACATGGCAGTGTCATTATTCTGAACTAACATGTTTTGCTATTCGTAGTGAATACACACTCCTGTAGTCATAAGGTTAATTGCCTGGTTTAAAATTTTTAACATCATGGTAATTGCAGAGTAATTACACTGTATTCAGTCAACTAACAGTAAATTTGAAAAGTAACAAAAATAGAAGTTTTGTATAATGGAAGTCTCATAAAGTTGATTGTTGTAAAGAAATAACTACAATCTTAGAATTGTAGTTTAGGACTCAGTATGGAGTATTTCTCAAATTAAGCCCACTCCCTTATTTTTGCTTAAAGACCCACATTCTGTCACACTCAGGACATGTCCTTCTTAAGCCATATTTAGAGCTCCTTTTTCAAGACAGGATTGACTTTTTTGGGGTGTCTCTTGAAAAATAATATGGAAAGAATCTCACCCAGTCTCTTTCTAGTAGCCGCTGCCTGGGGAGTCTTGTTCATTTCAAATCAAATGAGACAAGTGCACAGACTGAAATATAGAGGGCACATTTTCTCCTTGACAGAAGCAAAGCAAACCTGACCTAGAAATGTTCCTGACTTAGGAGTTGTATCCAGCTGTTCTTACTTAAAGGGAGGCAGATGTAATGTAAAGAACTTTCCCAAAGGAAGGGGAAATACATATAAAATAGGGGAATGTAATGGGGACATTAGCATCCCTCACAAAACTATTATCATGTATCAGTTGTTAATTTCTTTTTGAAAATAACAGAAATATCATTTTGTTAAAGAGAGATTCCCAAACCCCCAGGCCCTCATGTTATGCCATTGATCTGCATCTTCTTAAGTGAATTCCTAATATTCCAGTCTCATTGACCTGAGTATTTATTTGTTCTCTGTGTGTTTGTGCATATTTGGCAGCTGCTAAATGGGTTTGGCACTTTTACCCACAAGCAGCAGAGGAAAGTTGAACCCTCGGTTAATTGGCATGGTGACAATTATAAAAGTGCTGTTCTTGTGGAGGGAAAAGATAGTTTGATTGAAAGACAATTAAAGTTCTGATCAAGCTGGGGCCCATCCTCCTCTATATTCATTATTTAGATAGTAAGTTGGCAATGATTATTATCTTTAGCAGAAGAAGGAAAAAGAGAAAAGTAACCGCCTGTGCAGAAGGAAGGAAGTTTGTTAATGGAGCTTGAGGAAGTAGTAGAGCAATCTGGACAGTAGAATCACTAGTGGTTGCAGGAACAAATGATGTCAATTCAAGTGGCGTGTCAGCCTTCATTAATTCCAAAGCACTATCAATATGCTAACTACCAAATTCTTTATCCTGTGGAATGACCCTGATGGATCATAAAGCTTTTGTCTTCCTGGCATTATGCTTCTATACAAAACCCCCCAGCTACAGATCCGCACATTCTCACAGATGGGCAAGGCACACACAAACAGAGAGAGAGATTTCAGCTGTCACTGAGTGAATTGCCTTTCCAAAGCTGGTTGCAACTGTGTGGAGTATGGTTGTATATTTACTATTCATAAGTACAACATCTACAGATTTTGTAACTCTTTTAGGAAACAACAATCTTTCAGGAGAAGCAGGCAGAATATCAGCAGTTCTTTCACACTGAGAAAACACATTGATTAATTTTATCTAGTTCTGAAAGTACCTGAACATGGTGGATGGGGTAGCTTGATTTCAAATTGTAACATTTGTGCTCCATCAAGTAGAATTAGATAATGGATGGGAACTGAACACAGTGGAGAAAATTAAAAAGTAGAAACTAAACATCTAAGGAAATAAAAGGTTAAAAATTAATTTGATGTAGGAGATAATAGAGAAAAGAAATCTAAATAATAAATAGAGTGGATGGTATGCATAAATTAGTCTCTGTTTTCAGGTGTAATCCAACAATATCAAAGTCAGGACAAAATTGTTTATGTAAGTTTAATATCTTGTCAGCCCACTCAAGCTGTACCTTGTCTGGGCGGATTAAATGTGTTCTAATAGTCCTTTCACCAGGAGAATGCAGTGATAGAAGGGGCCCCTAACACTAAACTAGTTCAGAAACATGTTTAATATGCTCATTTACAGTTGCCTGGGCTGCTATGCAGTCTTCCTTCTTCCTACAGAATCTTGCATGTATGTATAAAATACTCTAAATCAACTTCTCACCCCTCCTTCAGTGACTGCAGGAAAATCAGGTGGCATCTGCCATAAACAGAAGAATGTTCCATGATAGAGGGACATTCTTTCATACCATAAAGCCATAATAAACAAAATAATTCTAGAAGAAGGCAGGGAAACGTATCATTCTTAACATATGCCAGGTCATATGGCTTCTACAACAATCAGACCCAATTCAGGCATAAAAACAGATGTCAGGGTACTGTTTCTTTCTTCACTTTCCTTTTAGTATAACTAAAATTTCTGACGAACTATTACTTAAGAGCCTGATTCTGCACAAATGACATTTTAAATGGATGACAAGCTATCCAAGAGCAGGTTTCGGACTGGGGAACCAAACTACAGGATTAGGTAGGTTAAAAAAAATAAACTACTGCAAATAAACAATAAAGACATGCTAAGTGTAAAAAGGGCTCATATCCAAAATGAAAACAGCACAAAGTTGTGATGGCAGTGTTAGGGAGCCCCGCAGGTTAGACGCTTTTCCTTTCACTCTGTCACATACCTAAAGATACATTGAAGAAATGTCCAAGAAGAAGGAAAATTGGGCAAGGACTGCATAAGGGGTCATGGAGTCTGAGAGGTGGGACAAATCCATGGAGATTTGACATGAACTAAAGCCAATAAAAGGGTAATGAAAAGTAGATCACACTTAGTATTAACACTTGCAGATGACTTTTTGAAAATGAAAACAATCCGGTTGGTAAAGAAAAAGTTTTTTCTTTAAATCTTTTACTTGTGTCAGAGACACTTGCCATGATGCTTTTTGGGGCATATTTATAAGAAATTAGAGTACTTCAATAAGTAAATATAAATATAAATATAAATATATAAATATAAATATATAAATATAGCAAGTATACTTTACAGCCATGTCTCAAGCACTATTTTCATTTTTTAATTTAAAAACAGGAAACAGTAACCACTGCAGTTTCCTTACTGTAATTATTTTGTAATGAATAGAGTGGAACTGAATCTTCATTTTTGAACTGTTTTTAACACGCCTGTGAGGACAGTCAGAACTAGATTTTCAGTTCTTTTCTTCTTTCCACAATCTTACATTTGGTTCTAATTTTAAAAATACAATTTAATATACACTGAAATCACAGTATGTTTTTTAATATAACTGGATGCAGTTTTGACTCAGATGATATATTTCTTTATTTTAATAGAAACTGATTTTGAGCTTCTTACACAATATTTAGTGAATATTGTGGTCAGAAAGAAGGCCAAGCCTGTTAAACAACATCTCAGTTGTTCAGGTATTCAGTCACAATAATGAGGCCTGTTAAAATCTCAGTTTGCAAAAGTTTGCAAATCCTGAACTTGCCTTCCCTCTCATGTATAACTCAGAGTAGCGAGTCAGTTTTGTGCCCCAGTAAGTGCTAAATTATTTAGCATCACTGAAATAGCCCCATCAGGAGAGACTGAGAAAAATAAAACATTCATCTCTTTAAACCAAAAGGTCTGAGTTGGACATGCAGTGCTTGAGTTTCAAGGTCCTGCTTTGGATTCCTTAAACAGCATTCCTGTAGTGCTGCAGCCATTGTTGGTAACTAGTCTTTCTGCATTATCCCACTTTCTTTTGTATACAGGTGAGGCTAGTTTTGTGCATTAGAATTACACAATTTGTTTCCACACTCGGTTAATATACTGTCTTTAAGCACAACCAACAGGAAGTTTTATGAAGATTCCTGGTAGGAACCTTTGGTTCACCCATTAGGTAGGGTGAGGGCTTCACACCTGCCTTGAGGCAGCTGACTACTCACACTAGAGGGTGTCAAATGCACTACAAATTCTACCAGTGTGTCTTTTTATCACTGAGAAGGCTAATGCTGCGGAAACACCTTACCTTCAGAGATGAATGTTTGCTTGTTTAAAGCACTTGATCGATATATGACTCAAGTGTCTCCTTTTACTGGATCCTATATAAGAAGGACAATTTCATTCCACATGTTCTGCTCAGATGACCACTTGTTTTCCACTGGACATAGTTAGATCCCATTGAAAGTAAAAATTCTGCTTATTCATTGTCAATACTACTTTGAATAGAGATCTATATGTGGCCCTGTAACCTTACTAGCATCTGTCTAAGCCAGTCGGTTCATACCACTGCATTAAGGTCGATAAGTATGTCCATTCCAAGCCATTTCTCATGAATACCTTCATATTACTTCCAAAGATAGCATTTGTCTCCATGGACCACAGAAAATTAGCCACCACTAAAAACTGATTTTTAAAACCCCACTATTTCTTCAATTGAAAATCTTAAAGGCTTCCAGCAGCAGTGCCATAGTTTCCCTAAAATCCTAATTACAGTGAATTAAATTACTAAAATGCTACTAATTACTTTTTAATTTCAAGAGAGATGTTTACAAAGCACAGTGTAATGAGTAATACAGTACTTCAAATGATTACTAATGTTGCCATTTTGTCTGACTTAATCTCAATTAGTATAAATCACAATGTCATCATTGCTAATTGCTATTCCTTTTGAGCAAAATGCTAATTTCTCTTTACAAGCATACAATTGCTGTTTGTTTTTCCCTTAAATTATTCCATTTAAGAGGCCCTGATAAAATGAGTGTTCAGAATATTTATTTTCTAGAGCTCAAGAAAAAGAAAGCATGAACAGAGGCTTTTAGGGTTTATTTTTCAGTAGTTTTCTCTTTTAAGTCCATTTCTTCCTATAATAAAACAAAGCTTTCATCTCTGAAATGAATCATCAAGCAAGATGTAAATTCCTATCAAACTGTATTTTCAAGGGATTTTGCTTGGTTTACTGTCAGAAATTGACTTTATTATGCGTTTCTGAAAGGAAGATTTGAATCTTTTTCGTGAATAAAATGCTGTACACTTAACTGTAGCTGTGTTCTTACAAGGTTCTCACTGTACCTGTGAAAAGCTGAATATCAACAGAGAAAGTTAAAATTATTTGTCTAAGGTCAGAGAATCTAAAAAGGGAGTGGCACAGCTGAAACCACCACGGAGCTCATTATCCTACCTGTGCACTAAGTAGCAGTCTGTGCTCCTGTGGTCTAAAATTCTCACAGAATTGGATGTCAGATGTTTGGGTCCCCTGAACCTGTGTTGCATTGCAATGCCAATGGATTTCTATTCTGGTGCTGTATAAGTGAATGGGGACAGGACACAGGACTTTGGTCCTGTTACCTTCACCATCGTTAAGTGAGGTCAACTTCCAAACTTGAGCCATCAGAAATTATTAAAGCTCCACTTTTGTACTTAAGGCATTAGTCTGTCTGCTAGTGGGATTGGATTCAGTCGAGTCATGGTATTTCCTCATCTTTCCCTCCGTATCATTATGAGAATAATTTGATCAGCAGGGCCCATTGAACTGAATGGAGCTAGAAGGAGGTGCTGGAGAGTACCAGGTTGTGCTATTACTTACTATAAGACATCTACATGCCTTTACAGCAAAATTAATACTCCAAGACCTAGTTCACTCTGTACATATATTACTAGAAATATGCAGGAAAGATTCATCTCTCTGTGCTGAGAGATGATGAGCAGAATAGATCTAATAAGCTTGTACACCTTTCAACAGCCTTTTATTGAGAAATCTGTGAAAGGAGGCCTCTGGACTGTGCTCTTTCACTCCTGATATAGACACACACAAGTCCGCTGAAAAGCTGAGTATTGTACAGGGCCTAGTATTTCTCTTTCATTAAGTCATTTCTTTTCCCCTATGGCAATCATGGTATTTCTGCTTAGGTGGATGCTTAGAGGTAAGCAATTGTCATAATTCTTAAGGCACAGTACAGGTCACAACTCCGGTAACTCTGTCTTCCAGGAATGAGCAGAGGATTAATTTCTTATTTCCTCCATACTTATGTTTTAGGTAGAGTACATACCAGTGAAAGTACAAGTAGTACATTTTCCCTATGGTTTGCTTCTAGATTCTGTTTCATAGGTATTGTTCATACTGAAATTTCTGTCTTGGGAGGAGTGACAGGTCTGGAAAGCAGATCGTCCTTATAGCATTTTTAAGAATTCATTTCCCAGTTAGCCCAAAGAAGAAACAAAAGGGATGAAAAGAACTGTAGTCATCTCTCTGTTTACCAGCTGCTGATCCTAAATCGCCAGTGTTGGTAGGATTTCCAAGGCAATTTATGAGAATTTTAGTTTGATTTCCAGATAGGGGTACATTTGTTTGATTTATTATTCTGGATACAGCTTTACTCGCTGAAGTCAAAAACATGGTCATATAGGTGTCCTACTTTTAAAAAAAAGGTCTTGAGAGTCAAAATCCAGTACAGCCAGTTGATCCTTAGGTGTGAAAGGAAAACAGATTACATCAACATAAGTACTCCTGCACCTGTGAAAATCAAAATGGGCAAAATTTAAGAAGGCAGTCCCCCCTCTTAAGTAATTACTTCAGAGATATTCCAGTCTCAGATACAGAGTTTGCAGATACAGAGTTTTGTCAGTCTCTTCAATTTGAGCAGGCTGAGAAGCAAAGGGCATCATAGTTGATCTACATAGCAATATTCTGTGCAGCCTTTTTTTCCCTCATGTAAAACTTTCCTTGTAAATTTAGTGAATCACTGTGCAGGTAGAAAGCTTTATTTGTTTTTTTCTAGCCCTCATTATAATGCAGTCAAATTGCCCTTCAAGATATTTTTCCATGCTCGTAGCTGAACTTCAACTTTCACTCTAGCATAGGCAATACCAGAAGGACTGTGGCACTGTTGATGTAAAGAGTGGGATTTTAAAAAATTGCTGTCTCTAATCATTTTGCATTTTTCAAGTTTGCACAACAAATAGACTAATCAATCTTCTAAGAAAACATGCCCCAGAAAGAACTGCATTGCAGAATAAATAACACAGGTTTTATTAGCCTTGTATTCTACTTACTAATCACCTATCTGTAGCAAGTATCTGAAGGGCACAGCAGAGGTGACTAGTCACTCTCTTGAGATTCTTTACCTGCATTTTAATAGATTTTTTTTTCTCAGGTATTTTCACAGTTTGGGGGGATGAGTGAATATCAAGAGATTAGAGAGAAAACTGCATATTATTTTTATTTTATTTTGTAAAAATGCTTCCCTCACTTCCTGTTTAGTTTTGAGCTTAAACCAAGTATATAAACCTGGTATTCCTATGACAGGACTGGCTGTATAATTATTAGCAGAACAATCTTTTTTGTCTTTCTGTTTTCCCATTGTATCTGTCACTGGAAAACCTAAGTGTCACCCAAACCTCAAATTTTATGTCGTATTCTGGTTTTGTTTAAATAAGGAACTGGAATTTTTGGATTGCCGTGTTGTAAATGTCGTATACTCTTTAGTTCCTGCAGTAAAAACCCTGTTATATTTGTATACAGATGAACTTTTTACATTGACCTACTTTGTAGCACCAAGGCAGTTAACTAAGTCACTAGATTTTTATGTAAAATGAGATATCAAAACACTGAACCTCAGATAAAAAATATAAAGCACAAGTGGTCTCCAAGTAAATGACATTCAGCACAGGGACTTTGTTGTTGTTGAATACCAAAATAAAAAACTTATTTGTGAAGGTCAAATCAGGACACTTAGATCTGTATTCTAAATTCCGAGATTTTTTTTTTTTTTTTTTAATATGAGTAGATTGCTCTTATTCAGCTCTAGCCTAAGATGTTCACTTATGAGATTTTGCTTTTAGAAGTGTCTGAAGATGTTGGAAGAATTAATGGCTTCACAAGATACTGAAATATCTCTTTGGAAAGCAAAGAAGGAGCAAGTAACCTCTGTACAATTGCAAAAGGAATTTGTTCCTGGGAGAACCTTTGTTTGAAACCAAATTCACAATGAATTCACCAAATGCAACCATCCCAAAAGTTTTTTATTAAAATGCTTTCTATCTGGGTAGGAACAAAGAGTGAATCCATTGGATTTAGGAGGCAGGCAGAATCTTAAAAACAGAGTATTACTTTCTGTGAACTGTGCTCCCATCTCAGTGATCCTGAAGACGTCAATATTGCACCTGTGAGAATATCAGTGTCGAGAGTATCTTCAGTTCATAAAGGCTGCAAATCTGTCAAATATAGTCATTACATGGCTACTCATGATAACAAGGATTAGATGTAATGAGCAAAGAAATCTGTCTTTTTCTTATCTTCCTAAGAGGTAGATATTGCCTCGACAATTTTGAGGATTCCCTGAAGATTGGTGCAATCTTGTGTCCTAGTTTTGGCTGGGATAGAGTTAATTTTCTTATTAATTTTCTCATTTCTTATTTGCAGTATATGCTTCCAGTCAGAATTTACCACCCATGGGGAAAGAGCTAAGGTTATCACACTGCTATATTTTGTAACACTGGCTTATGATGCGATAGAACTGCAGGTAATGAAACCAATGTAGTATTTGTACTCAGCATTGCTGTGGTCTCTGTACTTTGAGAGTCATCAATCTGAAACTATTAATAGTTACACTTTTAACCTTTTCTCCTCAGACGCCCAGGCTATGGAGGAGACATCTTAGCACATTTTCCCCTTTCCCACCAGTTTAGTTACAGCAGCATTTGAGAACTTGGAAAGTTTTTAATATCATTGAGATATTGAAAACAGTATGGATGTATTGCTAGGAACTAAGAGTTCCAGATCTTTGCTAAGGTTTAACAACTATTTAAGAATATCACCTAGAGATCTACCCTGGGCTGGGTAACTACAAGTGGTAGCATGCAAGGGATAGTACAGGCAAGCGCATAGGACTGGATGCCTTCAATTTTTTTGAACTCTACCCCTGAACAAGTGCAGAATTTGAAAAAAACAGTAAAATATTTGGAAAAAATTTTCTGTCACCCTGGCAGTTCCAGAGAGACACAAATAACTGCAAGGTGCTGGGACCTGAGCCATGCCTACTGAACCTTGTTCAACACTATTCAATACCCTCAAGGGCAAAAGAAAGCCTCTGTATCTGAAAACAGTGTGACAGACACTGCGGCTACTCCATCTTCTGTGAGAGACACTGTGGCTACTCCAACCCTGGTGACAGGCACTGAAGCAGAGAACCAACCCATGCCAATATCAATTGCCCTGATACACAAGAAGAAATGTCCATGAAAGTCAGCTTGTTTAGTAGGTGTGAATGAAGCAGGATCATCAGTAGAAAAGCAGGATGAGGCAGAATAAGGAGTAGCCACTTGATCTCTATCCCCTAGTGAGCTGTAAAAATATTTCAGCCATCATCCAGGTTGGTGAATTATTTATTTATTCTATTTCCATTATTAAAAGGTTCTTATCAGAGCCCATAGGTTTTACCTCTTTTCTGATCATTCTTCCCTTCCCACCAGGGTGTGTGTGTCTATCAGTGGGTGAGTGGTATTTAGCTGCCATCTGAAGTTAAACCATGATGCCCTGCAATATTCGAAGACTAGTACAAGATCAATAAAATCCCATTAAAACCCTATGTTTTGCTGATTTTATAGTAATGAACACTATGACGAAAAGTACACTTTCATAATTAAGGAATTATGAAAATTCAAGACTTTCAGAAATTCTGTTTCCAAGTGACCTCTGAAAGGTTAAAGAGCCCAACTATTCATGTACAGTGTTAGATCAAGTTAACAATTATTTTGTCCAGCAGGGTCTTGAATATCTCAAGGATGGAAATTATGCATCCTCTTTGGGTAGTTTCTCCCGGTGCCATACAGCTTCCTGATGACTACTTTGCGCCTCTTTATACTGGCTTTAGTGAGAAGAGTTGGGCTTCATTGTCTTTGGAACTAATCCCTCCATATCTCCACATCCCTCCTGAAGTGGAAAGCCAAAAACAGCCACAGTATTTCAGGCATAGCATCGCCAATGCTGAGTGAAGAAGGCTGATACTTTCCCCTGGTCTGCCTGCCATGCTGTTCCTGTGTGTAATAGGCATGTAGTCCCTAATAGTTCCAAACAGTCCCCTAAAGTCTTCTAATCACATATGGTCCCCTCATAGTCTAGTATGTGGTTTCCTTTACTCAGACAAAACTGCTGTGTGGATTGATATTTAGCCCTATGTCCACCATCAACCCCATATTCTTTTACATCAGGGCTGATACTCAGCCAGTTGGTTCTCAGCCCACAGTGCTAGAGAGGGTTACCCTGAACACAGAATTTTCCCCTTTTCCTTCTTGGACTTCTAGAGATTTCTATTGGCACAATCCCTGTTTTACAAGGAATTATGGATTGATTCTCTGCTTTTTATGCCAGCTACTTCCCCTACCAGCTGGTAGCTCATTACTATTGGCATCCCTCAGGGGTCAGTACTGGAACTGAGAGTGTTCATCATCTTTTTTACTCATCTTGGTGATGAAATGGATGTACTGTCAGAATGTCCATGAATTGTGGGCAATTTTTAATGCACTGAAGCGCATTCAGAGACCTCAACAGACTGGAGTCATGGTCTGAACCACATAAAGTCCATAGAAAGCAAATGCAGAATCCTGAAAATGAGGTGTAAGCAACAGGCTATGTAACAAGTTTCTGTAAAACAACTGTGCAGAAATAGGCAGAGGGCTGCTCATGAAGAACAAGCTGAATGTGAGTTAGGAGTCGCTTAGACAAAGAAGGCTAGCCACATACCAAGCAGGTTTAGCAAGACTAGTTTGAGGGGAGGGATTATTCCCTTCTATTCAGCCCATGTGGGACCACACTTGCATTACTATGTCCAATTTTTCGCTATATTTCATGGATGTCTTGTGCACATCAGGGATTTTCCAGATCACATGAGACTAACTGTTCCAGTCCATTGATGCAGTGGGAGAAATAACAAGGCAGAACATCCAGATTGGCCTGCTAAATAAATTTACACCCACTTAAACCATGACTCTCTCTGTGGTGTTTTCCCAAAACAGTAGAAATATCCCTCTAGACAGTGCCAAGGGCATGCTTTTGACATTGAATAACATGTTGTCAGGATGAATCTATTACTGTTACTGGAAATTGCTCCTCAGTAAATATTAGGAGACATTAGTGTCGTATCTGATTAGATAGTGTAGTTTCAGAAGTAGAGGGAGACAGATGTTACATTTTAAGTCTTTATTTTAGTTTTGTTTTAGTTCTGTCCCTCAGTGGATGCAAGTGTTGATATCTAAAAAGACACAAATGTTTTGTGTTCTGATTTCTAGCCTACATAGTAGTCATAATAGTTGAGACTTGAAGAATATTTTGCAGTCCATTCTGACAAGACAAGACAGATGAACAAGACAGATGACCATATAAGTTCCCAAGTCTTGTGGGGTCTGTTACCTGGATGAACATAACAGTATCATTATTTCAATTACCAGAACTGAAAATTAATCCATAGGAAACAGGAAAAATTTTCACTGGCACTCTTTAGCACCAGAATTTCTCTACTTCAGTAGTGCTTCAGTATTTTAAGACAGGTGGTTGAATTGAAAGGAGTAGCACAATCACAAACATTACATATTTACAGGATGACTGCTATTATTTGATGGTTCTTGTTGGGTTTTTTTTTTGTTCATTTGTTTCTTTGCTTGTTGTGATTGTTGTCGTGGGGTTGTCTTGGAAGCTTCACAGGCTCCTGGTAGGTCACCAGGACCTGGCCAGAGTCCTGGCTTCAGCCTACCCTGCTCTCCGTCTCCGCCTCCCGGCAGCTTCAGTCGGCCCCAGGGCCGCCAATGGCCCGCGGCAGAGGAGGGTGTCCTCGAGGCGGGGAGGCAGTGATACCGCTGTTAGCCCCCGAAGGTAAACAGAGTCCAGCGAGGAGGGAGTCTCCAAGGCACAGTTTATTAAGGGTAGCAGAAGCGGGGTGTGCGTCAAAGGACTCACAGGCCTGGTGGGTCACAAGGATGCCTGGTGCGGAGCACAAGAGGGTCCCTAGGCGTGACACCACGAGGACCCCAAGAGAGGGGGACAGGGGGTTTTATAGGGGGACACGGGGTTTCTGAGGGCGGGACAGCAGGGGCGGAGCCAACGGGCTCCGGTACAAACATGAGGGACAGGCGGGGGAGCAAATCATACACAACAGGGGAGGGGATACATTACAACCAATGGGGGTACAGCAGCAACAGAAGGTTCTAGCAAGGGGTGGCAACAGGGGAGGGAACAAGGCGGGGAGGCAAAACTTTAACCCAATAAACTAAGGAAGAACTTTCCGGGGAGGAGAGGGGGCGGCTCAAACCACGGCCTCTGCTGAGCCCCAGGAGAGTGCATCTTCGGCACCCTCTGCTTCGGTGGCATGGACAGCGTTGACCGCTGGGGCTGGGGACTCAGGATCGGCTGGCTCGGGCCGCCGCACCTCTACACCGATAAAGGGATAGTATAAATAAAATTAAATGTTATACATGTACAAATGAATGGATAACAAAGACTCTTGATTTGCTTCTTTATTTTCCCAGTCACTAGAACATAACATTGACCAAGACTGACATTTTATTAGAACTACGTTCTTCAATAAACGCTTGGAATATATAAGTTCTTGTACATTATCATGTCACTGAACTATCAAATCTTAGGTTTCTTTCACTTCCACTGGCAATAGTTGCTATCTTATATTCTAATGAAAGGTAATTTTTCTTCAACTGACCTACATGAGATTTTATCACCTGTTTTAGGTGTTGCACTTATGACAGAATTATTAATGTCTGTAAAATCTGTGAGTACCCTTTAAAAAATAACCAGAGTAGAAGAATTAAAGGATTTCTAGATTTTTGGATTGGAAGCAGATAGTTGTAAAGAGAGATAAGGTCTCCCCTGAGCCTCCTTTTCTCCAACCTCAGCTTTCCCAGCCGTTCCTCACAGGACTTGTGCTCCAGACCCTTCATCATCTCCAGTGGCCTTCTCTGGGATGCTCCAGCACTGCAATGCATTTCGTGTAGTGAGGGGCCCAAAACTGGACACAGGATTTGAGGTGCGGCCTCACCAGTGCTGAGCACAGGGGGACAATCTCTGCCCTGGTCCTGCTGGCCACCCTATTTCTATTACAGATGAGGATGACATTGGCCTTTTGGCCATCTTGGGCACATTTCTGGCTCATGTTCAGTCAGCTGTCAACCAACATTCCTAAACACCCTTAAAACCATGATTTTTTTTTCTTTCCAAAAGTCTTTCTTAGTAACATAGTTAGATGGATCATAGAAGTTCTGACCAGTGGTAAAATTGTGTGCCACTCTTGCACTAGCATTAATACTTCTAAAGGTCTGTACATAATTGAATGAAAAAACCTTTGTTATCTAAAAGTAAGTACTGAAGCATATGAGATACACCAAAAGAACTTTGCAACTTATTTCTCTGTGCTAGAGTTTTGTGGCTGTCACTAAAATGTCTACTATTGATCCAGTGACTGTATTATCTGAGATTCAATTACAGTGGATCAATGTTGGCTTTTTAACAATAACCTTTGTACCATGCTGAGCACCACTGAAATGTTTCTTACTCCACATACTTACTACCAATTGACAGCAGTGGTATTGCTAACATATACAAATGAGAAAATAATAAAACATTAAAGAACCAACTTCCACATGGCTAAGAAGCTTTGAGCACTCAACTCTGTCCCAAAGAAATAAAGGAAAAAAGTAGAGTTTGAAAAATTCTCAAACATTTGCTCCTATATTTTCCTTTCCATACACGTATTCAATCACTCACAGAAAGATCCTGATTTTTAAATGGAAAACAACTGTGTTTATTCAGACAGACCTTGATGTTACACTGATATATTTTCTTCTAGCACTTCTCTAAGAAGAAGTCTGATTACTCTAAGTAACACAATTCAGTATTTTCACACTTTTAGTTGCAGGTTTATTTCTTTCATTATCTGACTGGAAAAATTAATCACAACATTAAGACATACATTCAGTTTCTGTTGCAGGGTTCATGACTAATGACAGAAAAATGAATTCTTTTTTTCAATGAGGAATAGTAACAGGGTTTTACACTGGTCAGTTATGTCCACCAGTGATTTTGGGCACAGACTTTATGTTATCATTAACCAGTAAGGGGAACAAAGTCCTTATTTCAAGTCCCAGGCATCTAAGTATCATTGTGATGAGAAATTGAAAATTCTCATGGTTATAGCGGGACTTCACACAGGTTTAAAAGAGTAATGCCAGAGCATATTGTTTTTTCCTGATTAGTGGTTTTTCACAAACCCTTTACAGGTCTATTAATTTTGTTGTTTATTTTTATATATGAAAGTTTTCTATAACACATAAATAGGATGTACTGTTCTTTCCTATTCTCAAGTCCTGCTGTGCTCATCCCTGAATATCTAAGGAAGATAGGAAATTTTTTTTTAAAAAGAGAAATATTTGTCATAAGAACCTTCCATATTTTTTGGATTGTTTAATTTTGGAATTAAAAGGCGTGAGTGTTAAAGTGTCTTACCCTATTTGTATGTATATATTTATATATGCCATACTACACTACTCAAGGCAAGGCTGCAACTGTTGGATACTTACAGCCTTCTTCCTCTTGACTCTGACTCTTTGTGATTCATACTGATATAACATTTATAGAAATAATAACTCTGCAGTTCCTTTTGACAGTAGTGATTAGATCAGTCAGAAGAAGACGATTAAAAGTTTCCAAAGCTTTTTATAGTCAGGGATCACTCTTCCATTCTATCCCTTCCTATGATTGTTAAAATAATGCCCCTAAAGCTACACTGTTCTATTTGTCTTAAATTACTCAAAAATAAAAAAATAGCATTTCATTATATGTCTCAAGCCGTATAGATGTACTTGAGCACCCCTATAACACCTGAGATATATTAAAGATTATGTAAAATGAGGACTAGGTTAATATTGATGGTGGTGGGCACGTATCATCAGGAACAAAACACAATAGGATTTAAGGATAGTACATCAGCCCTTGTGCTTAGGCAGGAAAGTTTCCACCTTTTCTCACTGTTCTTTCTATCATTCCTCATCAGATTAAGATACTACCCTCTGAATCAAATCAGAGCACAGTGGTCACTAAGTGCTTGTACACACTTTCCCACGGAGCTGCAGAGTGACAGCAACCACAGGTGAATGCATTTATGCATGCTCAGGTTAAGGCTCTGTATTTATATAGAGTAGCTGTGTCAGTGTATTATATGGAAATAATTCTCTCACTGAAATGTGCAGTAAATAAGAAAGGTAAAAGTGAACAGTCCAGTGAATAGAAGGATTTTCAGGATTTTATGAAACTTTAGTGGTAGTCTGAGACGCAACTAGGGCAAATTACCCTTAGTCTTTCATTCAAATTTGCTTTCATTTCCAGTGAGGTGTGAAAGGCTTTTGTTCTTATGCCGGTGCAGTACCTAGCCTTTGTGGGTGTAGTCATCAGTACCATTTTAAAATTATCTTATTTGCCAGAGGAGAATCCAAGGGCTTCAAATCAAGCATAAATTAATATTTTGTCATTTCACCCAGTTAAAGGGGATAAAAAAGATGGAGCAGAGAGTGTTCAAAGGCCTCCTTTGGGGTCTACTCATCTCTGTGCACAGAACCTGGATTCCAGGATGATTTAAAGGTGCTTTCAGGTCCCTAGCCACAGAAGGCAAAACTGAAAGGTTATTGAGGCCTGGGTTGCAGAGCCAGGTGTGTTATAGCTGGCATTCCTGGAGAGTGGGAAGTTTGAACATCTTCTCCTCAGACTTCAGGGAGTTCCACTACTTCTGTCCCCCACAGACTGTCAGAGTATTGCTTAAAGCAACTTTAGATAAGAAAATACTGCAGAGATAAATGAGCATGTTTGAGCCTTTTCCTGCCAAAAGGAAGAAGGATATACCTCCAAGGAGCAGGATCTCTTAGGGATCTTTGTCTTAAATCATGCAAAACACTCTGTCTCAGGAAGGAATATATTAACCTCTTCCCTCCTTCAAGCACCCAAATGAAGAGAAAGCCTTTAATCTGGTTGGAAATCTACATGTGATGTGTTTGAGAATACAGTCTTGATAGAAGTAAATACTAAATAACTAAAGTGTACACATCTCCGACTACATTCAGACAGCTGAAATTCCACAAACATACTTTACTGGAATAAAAGCTTGGAACTGTGCCAAACATCTTTCCTCTCACCATACAAGTTAGGAGTTTGACAATAATGACCAGGATTATCAGCACTCACATTTTAACATTAATCTGTCATTTATGTCTATGTAGATATCTTCTTTTTTTGCTGTACAAGTGAACAGGAGAGTTATATCCCTAAATGTCTAGTCTGACACATATGGCCTCAGCCAAAGTGACATTTAATTCAAGCATCATGCATCACCAACACTGCTCACAGAATGCAATGCTACTCAGTTTATGAAAAAGAGGAACAGAACAAGTCCTCCCATATTAGCTAATTTCCTAAATTGAGCTCATCTTAAAAAAACCCCAAAAAACAGAAGAGTTGTGCCCTGGAGATTCCTGCAACTTTTAACAAATACACTAAAGATAAGTGAATTACTTCAAAATAGTCACACTTAAGGTTGTTGTTTGCTTCCAGGTTCTAGCTATCTGCAAGAATTTTAATCAAGAATTAAAAATTTGATTTCCTCTCTTACTCCCTCTCTCTCTTATTCCTCCCCGCTCCTCCTCCTACTGGAAAGTGTTCATTAGGGAGAAGAATCATTGCAAATTGTTCATTTCTGGATTAAATTTGCACTTGTGCTACTTACAGATGGAGTATTCCCTTGTGCTCCAACAAACCAAGCTTGACATGAAAAAAACAAAGTTTGCCACTAGAGAGCTCTCACCTTAACTTGGTCAAATCATTAAGCTTTTTTTGTAGAGAATGTTGAGATAGAGACATCTTCTTTACTAAGCTCATCTTAGTAGGTATTGACTTCAAAATTTCATAAGATCAAATGGACCTCAGCAACTGCTCTGCTGCAAATGTACATCAAGAGTAGACCTACCTACATTTTACTTGTAAGTCTATCCAAACTACTTCTTACTTGTTGGCCTTTGGAATGTTTCTTTGCTTAATTGTTAATTAATTAGGAGTAGAAGGATCCATCCCAGTTTAAAAATATTGCCATAAAAAAGGTGCTATAAATACTTAGTGGGAGTTTCTACATCAATCTTGTAGAAAAACTACAAAGAATGTTAAGAGGAAAAGAAATATTTGCACTCACATCTAAGATTAATATGCACTGTTCTGACAAGATATATTTAGAACAGGTTTCTCTGGTGTCTGAGACACCACTTTCATTTTCACAGTGGAAGGAGAATTATGCTTTCTGGAGGCTCAGTGGAAAAGAGTGATGTCACTTGCAAGAGCCAGCATAAAACCAACAGTAATTACTCATCTTTGTGCAATGAATCAGCCTTCTTCCCAAAGCCACTTTGTTTTTAAACAAAGACACACACAATGCTCTATATACATCTTACATCAGGTCTTCTTTATCCAAAACATACAGAGTGTAAAATTCCTATGGCCATTGGTAGGAAGTCTCAGGGATTTTCTAAAGCGGATGAAAGAAAAATTGTATGCATACCTGATTTTATTCGCAGTACTTAATTAGGAGCATTATTAAGTGGGGTATACACTTTTTGTAGTTCCCTTGGGCACAGTACTGTGTTTCTGGAGATACTAATAAGGGTCAGACTGTATTTTCTTCATCAGATGTTCATAAATTACTTTCTCCTGCTTAGTTATAACTGTGAATTCTTTATTATGGAAAAACATGGAGATTTTAAATTTACTATGCCAAATGATAGAATCTTAATTTTTTCATTGGAATGAACCATTAGGAGAACTGAACTTCAGCCACTGCCTCACATATGCTAGCTGTTATTTGAGAGATAAGATATTTCTTTCAAAAAACTCATCTTGCCAATCAAAATATAGTCACTGGAGTCAAGCACAAAAAGAGAAGAAATTGATGTGAGAACCCAGAATTCATTAGAAGTTATGTTAATAGCCGGGTTCTTTTGGCCCTGTTCGCTTATTCTATGAAATATGTATATAAATACTTATTGCCCTAATGGAATGTTGTACATTTCTACATTTGAAGAAGCTGTGATGTACTACATCTGATGTCTAATTAATTTTAAAATTTAAATATGAATATCCAGCTCCTTGCAGAATGTGCAAACAAATATAGTTAGGTTATTCTTATCTACAGACCTTATGTGTACTTGATAAAAAATTATCTGACAAAATACACTTGCAAATGAGCATCAAGATATTTATATTTAAATTTCAAAACATGTTTCTGCTATTAAATGAGATTTTTTTAATGCCTGATTTAATGGCAATGAACCAGATACACTCAGGATAATAGGAGCATTGCAATTACAAAGGCTATGCAGAAATGTGGAGATTTTAAACATAATCTAGATATTCCTTCCTCAGCATGAATTTCCAATTACAATATACTGTTGTGAATATATGCCATGTTTTTAAGCTTTATTGTAGTTAATTTTTGGCAAAGGAACTTTGCAGCTAGCAGAATTGGTAATTTGAGGTGGCCACTTTATGAGGCTTTAGAAAGGCCTGAAGTTCAGGAAGAAATGTGACTTCGTGGTTATAGGAAGGGTTGAGAATTAGTGAGCAGGATTTCATACCATCTCTGTACTAGAACTGGACATACAGAAACAAGAACACATTTGCAAAAATTTACCTGATACTTCTTTTCCCAGTAGATTTAATTGAAATACTGATTCATTTTCAATGAGAAAAAAAATCAGCCAATGGTATTGCACTGGTTGGTTGTCCGTGATTGTCAGGTTCTATAGATAATTAGACAAACATTGCACTTATACACATCAAACTGTGAAGAAAATGCTCAGAAAACTCTAACAGAAACAATGACATTTACCTCAGAAACTCACAGTGGAGTAGATTTAGATGGAATTCAGTCCCTTTTAGTTGCATCTTACAAATGAAGAAAAACACTGTTCATTTATTTATTCCTGAATACGTTTTGTTCTTGTTTTCAGTAAATAGCCTTTCTTTAATCTTAGAAAGTTGCAAGTAGCAAATTCAGTAAATTTTTACTTTCCTTTGCTTTGATAGGATATTCTATATCAGGCTTTGCTGGCAGAGGACACACCGCTAACACTTTTTTAAATGCAAGGCTAAAGACCAGGGTTTTGATGATATTTTTTTCACAAGTTGTAAAATGAAGTCCCAATCTCCCAGAAACTGCAGAATTCAGGTAAATTTCTGTGAATATTTTCAGCTCAATTAGAAGGGGAAATTATACAAAAAATATGGAAGTATTTATTTCCTTCTAGATTGCTGAAATGTTTTGATGGCCATTTGACAATAAAACTTTTCAACAATTCTTTCATTGCAAAAAGAATTTTTAAAATTACAAGCTATTTCATATTGGATAAGAAAAATGTCAGAAAGGTGACCTGATGAAAGCTGTCTGCTTTATTTGAAAAGTCCTAAATATGCAAATACAACACAAAGAAAGAAAGAGTTGCTCTTAAATCTTTTAATATTAAGAAACACACACTGAATATTTTCCAAATTGTTAGGTTTCTACTGCTTTCTCTTTACTGGTGTTTTCTCTTGCAACTCTACCATATTGATACATTTTCAGATATCTCCACATTTACCATTGTCACAATTGTTATGCTAGGTTAAAAGGTTGTTAGTTTCGCTGCTTTCAGCAATTCTCAAAAATTTAAAATTTTCCTCATTTTAGAATTAATAAAAGCTTGGCTTATGAGTACTAATATTAATAATAATGTTAAACATTTACCTTTGGAATGGCTAAACAAACTTTTATAAGGAGAGTTGATATGGGGCAATTTCCTCGTTGTTAAGAGGAAATAATACACTATTTCCACTTATCTATTCTGAAAGTTTTTTGCAAAATTTTTATCAGCAAAATAAAACAGTCAGAGTAATTTTCAGTTGAAAGCTGTTGTAAAATAAAAATAATTTAGACCTTTAATCAGCAGGTTCTGGAGTTGGATGTTTTCTTTTGGGTTTTTTAGCTTTATTTTTAAAATTAATGTCTGAGGTAGGTATTAGTCAAAAATATGATTTTTAAAGTAAGAGTTTTATCAGCAAGTCTTTAACCATGTGTAACTTTAATGGGCACTCTGTTGACAAATTGTATTTTGGAGAGCAAAACATGAATATGTTCTTTCAAAAAAGGGTCAAAATGCTGCACGCAAGCCCTGAAGGCACATTTCCTTCATTGTGTCCTTTTGTTATACCAGAGCACTAATAACCAGTAATAAATTTCTTGAAGAAGAATTCCCCATGCATTTAAGGGAAATTATGTCAAAACAGAAAGAACCTAAATTTGTGTCTCACCTCTGAAACTCTTAAACTACCTTCAGTGTGGAATTTTGCGACTGTTCCGAACTTTTCTCCTAACTTTCCCCAAATCTGTACTGCAACACCGATAAATATGAGGAGCTCCTGAGACAGAACTTTTTCTATCCTTACATATGCCAAAAATGATAACAGTTTATGCAATTATGACAAGAAATCAAGGAGAGGGAGAAACATAAGCACGTACAACTCCAAGGCATAGCACATGGGGAGTGTTCACTTCCTCTGCAGAAATCTACAGATTTTGAATCTGAACTGTAAAATATAATAATACTAGCTCAAATTTTCATTTTGTGTTCCTTTTCACTCATGTTTGCAATGTACTACTTGTATTTTCTTGGATTATAGTGCATTTAAATACTACATATTCCATTACAATTCTTTCCTTTTTAAAGAATTGCTATACAATCTAAAGAGGACTAGCATAGGGAATGTGATTTAGATGCCCTAATATAATCATTTCTGTTCTTCTAATACTAAAGTCCTGAGAGCCAATGTAGAACTTCAGAAAACAAAGCTACTTGAGTGAACAGCTTTGCCTTTGAGTGAGTCTTTTCATTTGTTTGAGCCGTTACATGTTGTTCCAAGCCCCTTTCCCTGCAGGATACAAGGCTAAGAAGGATTACTCAATCTTCAAAACCTCATTGGCTCAGCTTATGACACAGAATCCTCTAAATTCACTGCGAAAGTAGATGCTTCTGGGGTGCTTCAGGCCCAGTTTTAGTCTCTCTTGGTATTTCAGTTGGCAAAAATGCTGTCAAAGGTGAGCTCTCCAACCAAAGAGACAGTGGAAATATGAAATATTGCCAGAAGCTGATTGACCCAGAAGTCAGAAGTTATAGTTAGACTAATTTCATAATGAAATATAAATTTCACAGTTTTCTTTTCTCACAAAGGAATCTCTGTACCACTGGGACTTTTTTCAGAGTCAAGGGGCAGAGTGATGGTCTCTTTTCGCATAACAAGTAGCATTGTCCTGTAATTTCAGTAAGTCAAGATTTTTGTTTCTTCATTTGTAAAATATGAGCTATTCATACTTAATTAAATAGGAGTCTATTGACCATTAATGTTTTCAAAGTGATACTTTTCAAAAGAGGAAAAAAGTATCATTATTTTCAAAACTGCTGATTTCACAGATGTTGATTTCTTCTTTACTGCACTTTCTAATCATTTCAGCTTCTGTCTTTGTTCTTGGGGAAAATGCTGGATCTGCCATGGAATTAGCATCACTTTTAAAGAGGCAGTCTCTTCATTCTCTTTGCTATTACTGGGAAAATACATTATCATTGGTAATATGCAATACTTTCTAATGCAATTCTTATGGTTACCAATGTCAGGCCAAAAATTGCCCTTAAACAATGTGACTGGGCTTTTCTATCTGCCTTATGAATTGAATCACTCAGCACTCTTGCTGGGATTTTGAGCTAGTAGAACATGTACAGATCAGCAACAAACTGTGCTGTACTATATCTAAGTACTGATTAGAAGGAAATAAACTTTCAAAAAAGTACATCTCATTCAGTGGGTGTAAGGTAGAAGCAGAAATCATAAAATTTACCCACAAATCTTGGGATCAAGCCAGAAATTACACTTGCAAACCTGAATCATAGTTCCATTAGAACACCTGCTCTCACTTTCACCTCACAACACCTGCCCATAAAGGGACAGAAAGTGGAATATAAACTAGGTATCTACACAAATAGAAACAGGCATTTTCTTAGTGGAAACACCAACTGATTGCATTGTAAGTTTGAATGTAAAGATTTCCTTCTTTCTGAATAGTGATTTCAGGTTTCTTTTATCTGCCTGCACTAACTGTTATTCAATAACTGTATATTCTAATATCACCATAATGCAGATAAAGAAAGAAAAAAATGGTTAGTAGTTCCATTTTAGGTGTTGGCTATGTTTCCCTACAATATTTGTGGATTTCATAAAAGCACCACACAACCCCTGTGCCTCACTTAGATTGCCTTTAGCATCTCCAAACAAGATTTGATTGCTCAAGTGTTGATCTGATACTCTGTGTATGGCTGAATTTCATCCTAGTGCAGGACTGTTGCTGACAAAACAATCTCCTCTGCTTTGTCCAATTTGGCTGCAAATGACTAAATCAATGTGACCTTCAGAAAAATCTCCTAGATGATTATTCTGTAGCCTTGACTGCCAATATGAAGCACTACCCATATACCAGAACTCTTCACAGAAAGCGATTCACTAATTGAACAACATTTCAGTGTTGGGGAAACTGAGATAATTCCTGATACAAGATAACACAAAAAGCAATATTCCAGAAGTTACTATGAAATTTAATATACTGTTACAGGCAAGCTCGGGCTGCCTGGTCCTGCCAGAACCTAGACTGTGCAAAACCCCATTTTTTTTTCTTGGTTGCTATGCCACTCTGCAACTTTATATCCATTTTATTTTTCTTAGTCTCTAATTCAGTTACAGCAAAAAGCTTTCTAAGGCTCTGAACTCTCAAAGACCTCAGGCCCAGCCTACAAACATACACATTTGAGTCTTTTTTAATGAATAGCTCCACTGCAAGTATAGACAATCTGGGCATGTTTAACATTACATTTCAAAAAATTATTGCAGTAAAAATGGATTAATATCTTAGTGTTCCTATAAATTTTATAAATTTCAGGCTGCAAGCTTTGGGACATAAACCTATTTTTAGGTAGACCCAGATTAGAGAAGAATTTTTTACTATATACATGTACTATGTGGGCAGTGCTTGAGTGAGTGTCCTTCACTACGAGGGTGTTGAGGAACTAGAATAGGTGACCAAGAGAAATTGTGGATTTCCCATCCCTGGAAGTGTTCAAGGCCAGGCTGGATGGGGCTTTGAGCAACTTGGTGCCCCTGCCCATGGCCATGGGATTGGAACAAGATGATTTTTAAGGTCCCTTTCAATCCAAACTGTTCTATGATTCTGTGTCTCTGATGCATCTGTTACTGACTGTTGCAGAAAAGGAGACAGAAAAACTGGAATGTGACATTGAAACAAGTAGTGTAGCGCCTATGCTACTGCTGACTTCAGGGGTAAAGGATATTTTGAGTAGGTTTTACGGTCCAAATCTAAATGACCACTCTGGCCATGAAGAAAGGCAAAAGTTTTTTCAGAGAGACCCACTGCCCTGCAGGACTTAGATGGACAGGCTTTCTAGGGCAATGGGAAAAGAAATATTTCCTAGCTTTCCTAAAGAACTCTCAGACATTTCATTTCAGATTCTGCCTGCAGTTTTTAAGATTTAATTGTATTTGAAAATCAGTTTTCCCAGTGCAGTCTGGTGACTAAACCTGGGTAAAGATGAGAAGAAACAGAATGGAGAAGTGAGGATTCTGTGTCCTAGTCCCTGTTCCACTACTGAGCAGCCATGACCTTGGACAAGACACTTAAAATCCATGACTTATTGCTTCAACTGCCAAATTAGGCAAGGCTGACCTGCCTTTGAGGGGGCTGTGAGCTTCAATTTTTAATGTCTTGCTACAGAACCACTCAAAACTGCAAAATAGAGGCTTTCATTGTTGTAGCTAAAAAAAATTGAGACTTCAGCTCAGTAGAAATTAAAAATCAGCGCTTTCTTCTTGTAACCCTGGGGATGATGACATAGATCCACTTGAGTAAGCACAGGAAGATTCTGAGAGATGGGCAGAATAACAAATCACAGAATAAATGAATGAACAGAAACATCCAGCACAAGTTTTCCTAGCTGTCCTCACCTCTGCTGCTTTGATTAATAGGGAACAATGAAGTAAACAGTGCTGGAGGACAAACTAAGCAGCAAAGAATTGTAACTGACAATTTGCTGCTAAAATACATAGTCCCTTGTAAAACCTATTGATTAATGAAGTCTCTCTACCAGCATAAAAAAAACCACACGCAAGAGAGGGAAGCAAACTTGAGTAAATACTGTCATTTAGAAAACTCGGCATCATGCAGCACTTAATCTGTCTGCTATTCAATAACAGCAGCACACACAAGTAACTTTTCTCTTTTGTTATTACTCAACTGGAGCTATTAATCATCAGACTACAAACAAAAGATCAAATGGAGAGAGGAGAAGCAATGAGCTTATTTTCTCCATTGATGCAGCTCTGAGGAGAGAACTGAACCCCAGGAGGGGTGCGGAGCAGCCTCCCAGCCCAGGTGGAGGGGGGACTTCAGAGGGGGTGTGCACTCAACAGAGAAGAGGTTCTCTCTTCTTGCAGCAGAGATATAGGGTGCCATCAGCAGGACCCTGAAGTCACCTTCTTGCCAGCCAAAGTTTTTAGTACAACACTGCCATCTATTGCCTAAAGTTCCACATTTGAAGGAGGCTAGATATTACAAGGAGGTCTGTCTTGTGAGATGGTCCCAGATCTGAAAACATATCCGGCAGCCAACTAGCCAAGCACTGCAAAAGTTACAACCTGGACATACCTTTTGACCTTCCAGCCCAAGTTTACTGTCATGACAGGTTGCCAGGTCAAGGCTGTGTAATGGAAGAGAAGCTGAGCAGGCTGGACTGGACTTATTTGCAGATAAGGCAGTACAAAAAAGGAGAGGTGCTCTAACTGTTCTGTTCTGACTAAACCCTCTGAATCATCCTGCATTAACCTTTTGATTACCACACTGAACTGGAGATTTATCCAGAAGATACACAATGGAGGACCCAGAACTCACTTCAAATGGCTGTCTTGTCAGAGCAATACTAAATAATCCAAAGGTCAAAGGATGAAGAGGACTTCTTGTACAAATTACTGTCTGATTAATAGAATATTAAATCACACAAAAGCAATACTTCGGCTGAGTGTAAATGCAGGCAAGTGCTTTTGCTTCTTTTCAAAAAGGTTGTTTGCAAAGCTCATTCACTGCTTTCTGGTCAGACTAGAATGTCTGTTTCTTAATTCATGCTTGCCCACCATTATACAGCTAGATAAGCATAGATATGCAGAAATAAAACATTGTTGCTTCCAGAGAGAGAAAAGATGCTGTGGCTGGTCAAGAAACACAGACCTGGATGCAGTTTGATGAATCCTTCAAGTTTCACTTTTGAAAAGAAGAAGTTGTGTATTCCAGTCTCCGTGGGAAACAAATTTAATTAGGCCCATATGAGAAGAGAAAAAAGAAAATTAGACTTTTGTATTGCCAAGGAGTAGACCAGCACAAAAAAATGTGTAGCATTAACAATACTAAATCTTTTATCCACAGGAATTCCAGGTCCAGAGAGTGTAAAGAATTCAATTGTAATATCCCCATTTTTCTCCTTTCTCAAACTTCAGGCAGTGCTGTCCTATCAATGTGATTAAAAGTCCTACATTAGATTTAACTACTTTATAAGGTTTTTCCTTTTGGAATTGGCTTGTTTAAATCTCTCTTCTGACCTGCACTATCTACCCACATGGGCTCAGTCCTATGAGAAAACACATTAACTCTGGGGCAAAGGTCCTACAGTTAGAGATAACTGATAGGGAGGATATTCTAGGCCACATGAGGTCATATTTAATCTCTCTGTGAATTCTGGAGATACAATAGAGAATTGTCAGTAGAGTAATTTGAAAAAAATATCACCCAAATATTTTTATGATGGAGGAGCTCTTTTCACAGCGGCAGCCAGATCTACATCTCTTGTAGGCTCCCTCAGCTCCCTTAGCTCTCCATCATTTTGTTTCATAATTTAATTTTTCCTCTATATTTTCTATAGGAGAATTATGTTATGATCCATCTTCTTCACAAAATTTTTTTTCCTTGGTTTTAATTCTGCTGTGAGGGCCTTTCCTGGTTTGTGTTGCTTACCTACAATTTTTTGTGTTTTGATTTAATTAGTTTAAACAATTGAGGAGGAGTTGAGTGCTTTTTTTCCCCTTTCCCAATGAAAGGGAAAAATGCAATGAAAAGGTGAGAAGAATACAGAGACACTTGCTAGATACATAATTTAAAAAAACTCAGGATATATTGATGAAATGTTAAAAAAGCTGCGGTTCTTATGGCTGATAATCTCTTTTGTATCCTAGACCAATAAAACTTAGTGTGAGTTCCAAACTCTTCCAGCAAGGCACAGGATATTAACAAAATTTCTCACTATGGGCTCCATTACTATACCAGCAAAGTATGGATTTATCTGCTGTTTATGTGTGTTCATGAGTGAAACTTCTGTGTTCTATTTTATATGGGGATTTACATCATCAGTGATGCTATAATGCCCTTGTTTGGATTCATTAAGATTTGATCTTAAGTATTCATCCAGAACTCTTACAGTCCCAGCTGATGTTTGGTGTGTAGGACCAGGCTGAATACAAAAGAGCTATGCTTTTTAAGACATCATTGCTCTCCCACATGACTTCCCCAAAGGAATAATTCTAACAAAGCTTCCACTAACCAACCTTTACTTTATTTTCTACCTCACCTATATCCAGGTTCTGTCAAAGTCCACAGCATTGCCTTTCAGAGTCTGCAGTCCTAGTCTGTACCATAAGCACCTCAGTCAGTTTGTAAACAAAACACAATGAGAAAAAAATAACACTAAAATGGTTAGACATGAATCAACATGACTAACTCTGTGACAGTTTCTTCCTCGTGAGGAAAAAAAAATCAGATGGGGCATATTCATAGCCTCTATTCCTAATGTTTCTATGGCAATTTTGGCAGCTGGTCTTGTAGACTTCATTTCTTCCGAGTCAGCTCAATCTCACACTCTGGCAGTTTTGATCTGTAGCCTCCTAGATTAATACAGCATAAACGACTCCAATTATCACAGCTCACATCAAAAGCTTTTAGAGTAAGGATAATTGAGTCAGACTGTGCCACTGAGAGAGACATACACAGTGGCATCAGGATGGTATTTGAAAGTCTCTCAAAAATCACAGCATATGACTAGAAAACACAATTTATTTAATTTTAGAGGTATTCAGCCTGGTTTTGAGTCTTCTTAAATACTCTAGCTGTCAGTCAATAGAAAAACTGTAGACTTGCTGTGGTAGATTCAAATGGAAAAGAAGATTCTGCAGTCTGGGTATTTTAAAAATACATGTGGAACATAGTTCTATTCCAGTAAAAATACATTTTCTGTGAAATAGAAAAGCCCATTTTGCAAAGATAAGAACTTCAAAGTTAATCCAAAGCAAGTAGTGAGGAAATATCTGAACCCAGAGGATTAATATCTGCAGAATGATATGTCTCCTTTTATTATATAATTTTTAAAATTTGCTTGAAATTATAATATTTCTGGAAACCTTAAAAATATTTCTAATTAACAAAATTTTTCAGTATGTAGAACAGCAAAACAACAAAATGTTATGTAGATAATCTTAGAGAATTCATCACATTCTGTGATACGTTTGATTTTTTCATTGAGCTCCATATAAATTGTCAAATGTGTGATATAACTCATGTGATTAATGCCAAAGCAGCAGCTTGGCAAAAAGTAATGACAAAAGAGTGGATTCCTGAATGTGAAATGTCAAAGGTGAAAGAAAGTTGTTTATCTGGGATTCTGCAAGAACACTGATATGCTTGAAGAACATTCCATTTTTTTTTTACCAGACAAATACTCCTTGTTGGGATCTATACCTGAAATATGGCCTGCACTGTCTTAACTGTTGCTGGCTTTGCTTTGGCTAATAAGCTTTTCCAGTCCCAAAGGAAAGGAAATGAAACTGGGATTCCCTTTAAGAAGCTGAAAGTTCAAATAGGTAGAGAAGAACAGTAGCCACTGTGTGACAGCGATGCAATATGTTATCATGGTATATAGGACATCCACCTAGTTTATCAGAATAATCTATATAGTTCCCAACGGCAGTAACATGGAATACAGTATGTTTATACAGTGAAATTTTGTGAGCTGAGACACTTAGTAATTTAGAAGTTATTGTTTTCTACTGCATCCAAGAGAACAGCATCATGATGGGATAATCAAGGGGCATTTTCAATGCAGTTTGCAGAAATAAAATCTCTAGTTTCAGTTTTAAATACAGTTGAAAGAAAAGTGAACTGCACTTTGTTATGCTTTCAGTGGAAATGCTATAGAGAGAGGTCATCAGCAATGTAACTTGTCTGTTATACAGAGCACATTTCAAAGGTCTGTACAGTAGCCTGGATTGCAGTTTGTTTCACTTTACAGCAAAAGAGAACTAGAATTTCTTACTAAATACCCAAGGGTAAAATTATGTCCAAATAAACCACATCTGGTTCTACAACATTTCAGTTCCCCACGTGTGTGCATGTCCACCACTGGTACTACTGGTATACATGGCAAAGTTTGTACATTTTCAAACACTTTGATAAAGTTCTTGGTAACATTTGGTGTACTGCTGTAATTGCTGTGCTAAGCCAGAAACTAAAAAGCGTAACGATGAGTGTGTAACCAGAAATGCCAATGTGCCTCCAGGGTGTCATAGAAGATCTGAAATGTGTCCCTTCAGAAGCACTAGACTTAAAGAGAAGACTTAAAGAGAGAGACTTAAAGAGACTTAAAGAGAAGCATCAGATCTCCTCTGTCTACCTGATCAACATGCAGCAGATGGGCTTTTTTCTGTCTCATTCTATTTCTGTCTTTCTCAGATATACGGCAAAAGGTCCACAGCCATCAATACATTAGGTCACCTCCTGTCACTCAGCAGCAAGAACCATGTCAGACAGGAGAAACCTTGAGGATTTTCTTACTTCTCCTGTGCTTTCCAGAATCTATCACTTGGTCACATTTCCTCTATGTAAATTCTGGGGTTTGATAAAGAATTATATCTCTGCTCCTTTAACGAAACTCTAATCTCTTCAGCATTTGTTATGCTGTCTCCCATGTACCTCTGCTGAGCATGGTTTGCAGCAGAATTGGGAATTATAAGGTCTAATTCAATACTGCTGTGAAGTACAGCATTTATTATTTCTTCAGGCTTTTCCTTTCTTCTCCATTAAGTGGAGGCAATCTTAAATCACAAGGAATATGACTGTGGAGCATTTTCAGATTCAAACTTCATATTATGTTCCTTTTTAGAAAATAATCTTTAGGCAGGAAAGCATCTTCAAAACAGTAAGAGAATACCTTACATCAGTGATTGACAATCTGTATAAGAAAGCCAAAAATATACTGAACAGCCTTTCTTCTACCATATCATAAAAAGTCTGGCATCCTTCACTTTTGTATTCAGTTTAGGAAGTTTTTATCCTTGAAGAGAAGCCAGCTCACACTTCAGCTCCTAGCTGGTGGAAGGGAGCTGGATGATTGTTGAGATCAAGAACTGAAAGTGTAGCTTCCAGGTACAGAAATGCAACTGCCATGTGCGAGTTGGGATGTGAACTGCTTCATAACCTTAGATTACCAGCCTACCTTTCTGCTAGTTAAAGGATACAGGTACTTAGGAAAACTAAGAAGGAAAACTGAAAGGCCTTTCAGGGGGCTTTACTTGGATCCCTTTGCCCAGCTCTGATTTTGAGCTTTGAAGGTTTTGTCAACAAATAGATTAGGGGGTTCTTTCCTGTTTACCTATGTTACATAGAAGCTTTTCTGCTTATGCTATATATTTACCAAGAAATTAAATTCTTTTTCTTTTGTTCCTCTCAGTAATGGGGTTTGAACTGGGACACAGTCACACCACACCAATGTCTTGGATCTCTCCTCAGTGAATGGTCCAACTATTAATTTTCTTTTGGGCTAAATTCCCTCGGTCTAGCAACCACTGGCACTGGGACCATTTATACATGTTGGATTTATTATCTATGGTTACCT
Organism: Entomyzon cyanotis; assembly: GCA_024500445.1. Taxonomy (NCBI): domain Eukaryota; kingdom Metazoa; phylum Chordata; class Aves; order Passeriformes; family Meliphagidae; genus Entomyzon; species Entomyzon cyanotis. Next base: position 33,320 of record JAKEPQ010000974.1, read on the forward strand.
GGTTGGATCATTTTTCTGCATGCTGAAATGGAGCATAATTGGGCTATTTCTCATAACAAATGGAGTGTGCCTATACAAAAGCAGGTTGATCTACATCAGGTTTTGCCCCACTCTTTTTAATAGCTCCAGCAGAGAAAAGGTTTAACTTCTCTGTTGGGGTCTTTCTGGATGAATGTTTTTCTGTTTGTTTAGTGTCACAGAAGTTGGTCTCTGTCATATTTTTCTGAGCAGAAAAGTGTAAGTCCTGGTCATTTTTGCATTGCTTTTCTGGAAACAAGGTGAACAAGAAAACTCCAGAAAGTGTTTCACTAGTATAGAGAATACAAATACTAATAGTAATACTTGTTTCTGGAGTTTTCATGCAAGAATATCTGGGTTTATTTTATTTGAACACAAAATCAGAACAAAGTTTCTGGGAGACATTCCAGCCTGGCAGTCCTTTATTACTATTATAATAAATAAAAGAAATTATATAAAATAATAATATTATACAGTTCTGCAATCTATTATAGCCTGATTTAAAACTAGCATCTCCAGCAAAAAGTAAATTAATGTATCTTGGTTGATGAATAAATTCATCATAGCAAGATTACTGGTTTAGTGGCCTGTGATGCCTGAGCTTTTTCTTTGCTTATTATGCAGTATGGGTCAGAGGCATGCTCCAGCAGAAGAGAAACATTTACAACTTTTCATTAAAATCAATCAAAATCTTCCACTTTGAGCATCTGCTTTTGTCTGGGTTATGTTTTCCTGATGATTCTTTGATTCACAGCTAAGGAAGGGTCAGACTCACAGGGAGACAGGCACTGTCTTTATTCCTTTAAGCCATTGCTCTCAAAAAAGCTACTGGGTAGAGACAGAGAACCATAGTAACAATCAAATCTGCTTTCCAGGCTATTCCTGTGCTAGGCATCTGGAAAGGAACATAGATGTTCACTTTACATGTTGTCTGTGTTCGACCTCTGGCTGAGGTGTGTGTCTCCATGAAAAATCAATGTTTATTGTAACACAGTTCCCCTCTTGCTGTATTATTTTTTTTAGTTGGAGGAGGATGCATTTCAAGGAAAATATATTGGTGCAAAAGAACATCAAGGTTCAGTCAATAATGATAACGCTAAGAACTGTCTGTATATCTTCCCCTCTAGCTCTTTCTGTTGCAGCCAATCTAAAAGTAAAAATAACAGTTGTAGATGTTCACATGTTTTGGTTTAGCTGCACAAAGAAATTAGAGAAGGGAAATAGAGGCACAAGGAAGGAAAGTGGCTTCTCCCTGTATGTCAGTGGCAGAACTAGACAAACACTCCCGCTTCCAAGTTTATCACATCTTTTTAGCTTCTCCATTTGCTATACCCTAGTGACATCTACTGTATGGTAAAAAAAGATGGCTTGTAGTTTATCCTGAAGGTCAGTATGGATTGGTAGCTGATAGTCAGGAGGAATCCCTGAGGACTCATTGATGGAAGATCCTTTAAAACCAGGGTACTTTAATGTGGCTAGTGCAGGTCTTTCCCATGAGAATTTTCTCCTGTGTTTTATAAACAAAGATAAAGTTTGGATGTTATTAAAAACAGTGTCTCGAGATTTAGACAGTTCAGGCCTGGCCAATCAGGCCTAGGGGGAGGTTTCTGACTGACCAATCTGAGTAACCTCTGAAAAATCTATATAAGTTAGAATTAAATAATAAAAGCTCTTTTTTTTATGCCACGCTGAGAATCCAGATCTTCTTTCTCTGCTAGCAGCTCAACAGCGACACTTTAACATGATCACTGATTGCACGTGCAACATTATTGTGAAGTCCTGCTCGTCTTCAGATTTGAAGTTACAAGAGTCTTTATAGGTCAAAACCAATCATTTGTATTGCACTTGAAAAACAGCACCCATGTTTCAGCTCAGTGCTTCCTGCATCAGCTCTCCTTCTAATATGATTTATGCTTTATTTCCATGTACAGCGTATTGCAGTAATCCAATTCCCAACTAAGTCAGGCATGGGTGGTAGCAGCAGTGTACTCTCATCTGCAAATACACGAGAAAGGAATTTTGGCATAGGAAGGTATAAGCACAACTTAAAAATCTTACAGCCCTTCATCTTCAGTCCTATGTCAGATAAAGAAAATATAGGGCATTACACTGATGATCGGAAGGGTTGCTAAAAGCAAAGAAAAGCACTACTACATTAATCATTTTTTCCCTAATAATACAATGAATGCAAGATTGAGAGATGCTGCCCTTTAATTAGTTAAAAAATTGCATATTACAAGTGCTAAGCCTGAATTTTTATTATTTTCCTCCCTTACTTATAAAAGTTAAAGTTGTAATTAGTTGCACTGAGAAAAAATTTAAATGCCTAACTTCCCAGAGATGTAGCCAAGCTATATTACCACTTTGCATTAATGCTGTCTAATAAATAGGTTTCAGGAACACACATAAGTTAACATTAGAAATGCTTTCAAAAATTAATCTACCTCCAAATTTGCTTGTTCCAGCTGATATGGTTTATAATACTTACATATGCAAAGCACGTTTATTTCTGTCCAGCATTCCTTTTTGCAGATACAGTTCACAGAAATCATTCTAAAAATTGATTCTTTTACTAAAGAAACCCCACAACTTTGCATTCTTAAGGATGAGATCCATTCTTACTTTACATCAGTTTATATTTCACTGACTTTAACAATGCTTCTCCTTATTTTCACCAGTCTAAGGGAGTTCTGAAACAGGCCTTAAATTTTTATAAATTTGTATAAATGCATACCTAATTATGATGTTGACTAACAGAATATGGCATACCACTCATGATGAATTTCTCACAGACAGTTTTTTGCTCTTTTGTATTTATTACAAGCCCTGCAATTTTAGGTGGGATATTTTCCCCATGAAATCCCAGTTTATAGAGTTATATTATTTTACAAGAAACCCAGTTTTCAGATTTCTTTTCAGAAAATAAGCTTCAAGTTCTCATGGCTGCTAGAAGACATTTGGAAAGGTTAATCTGAAAGGATCAAACACTAGAAGGCAAATAATATAAAGATCCCAAGGGATATTACTTTTAAAATCTCATGATTTTTAAACCAGTTTTATGGGATTAAAATTGCAGCAGGGGAGATTGAGGTTAAACATTAAGAAACCCTTCTGCTGTAAGGATAGTTACATATTAGGACAGTTTGTCTAGAGAGCTTGTGATTTTCCACCAGTGAAGGTTTTTAAGAGCAAACTGGACAGGTTGCTACCCAAGAACATTTAAGCTCTCACTGATTCTGCTTTTAGAAGTGGAATAGTAATAAGGTCATGTTGTGAGTTCATCTCTTGCCCCATTTTCCATAAGTAATTATTTATGTAGCCTGATTTACCATTTTTAACATTTTAGGTTAACAATGATAAGTACAAAATTGCTTCATCTAAACCACCAGGAATCATTGCTTGTAATGAATTTCTTATCAACATTGTTAATAAAAATCTTTTTTAAAAATCAACTTCAGTCAGAAAAAAGGAATGGATCCATTTTAAAAAAGCTGGAATTTTCCCACAAAGTCACTTCTGTATATTCTAAGAGATGTCTACTCAGAATAGTTTATCAGTCCAAATGGACAGGTTTGTTTTCCTTTTCGTTTTTTTCTATTCTCATCTAATCTTCTTACTTTGTTCTTGTACTAGCATGAATTTATTTCTAGAATGTTAATTTTTAAAAAATAATTATTCAGTTGTGGCCTTTACAAGTTCTGTTGAACAGTGGCCCAGCTGACATTTACGGTGGCAACTTTCTTATATGAAAATAAGTTTACCTTGTTAAAAACTGAAAAAAAACCAACTCAATAAATACTTTGTCAATGACTTTTGAGGTAATTTGCTCAGTATGGACTCTCAGACTCTCAGTTGTTAGCGCAGAATAAAAGCAGTGCACAGCAGGTATAAGATGTGCCCTTGGTTTAAGAAATCCTCAGAAATTTACTGGCTCTGTAAGAGAGAACAGAAAGGTCTGGAGGATTCAAGATATTGTTTCCTGCCTCACAGCCTGAGGTCAGAGCACACAGCTGAAAACCTTGGAGTGCAGGAGATACTTCAGCAGACACCCCTGCAATTGGATAGGTATCTCATATACCTAATATGAATTGCAGAAAAATTACATGTGGAGCATTTTGTTCCAGTAAATAGTCAAGAATTTTTATGGAAGAAAACCTCAGAAGGATGTGTAATACTGAATCTGTAACATTCTGCACTCATTTTGGATACGGAATGAGGTAAAGGTCCTGCGTGGAAAAAAAATGTGTATCAAAGCTTCTGATATAATACACACCTATAACACAAAGAGAAGTTGAAGTTACCTCTTGCCAAGCAGTACTAGTTTGCCAAGCAGTACTAGTTTGCTATGTGTCAGGTTATTAGCCTAAATAAATTACTCTGAAGGCTTCTCTAGAAAAGGAAATCATGAACAACTCTTGACATCCCCTTCCCAATTAGGATGCCAATAGCATTCTGCTAGCAGTCTTCAAAATACCTTTGACCTTGGAGCTTATTTATGGTTTATTTAATTTGAAGGAGACTTTTTATTTTTGTGGTTACTCTTATTGTTTCTGAATTGTCAGAAAGTTATTTGCACTTGGTCTACCATGTGGCTAGCACAGGTCTTTCCCATGAGAATTTTCTCCTGTGTTTTATAAACAAAGATAAAGTTTGGATGTTATTAAAAACAGTGTCTCAAGATTTGGACAGTTCAGGTCTGGCCAATCAGGCCTAGGGGGAGGTTTCTGACTGACCAATCTGGGTGACCTCTGAAAAGTCTATATAAGTTGGAACCAAAATAATAAAGTTCTCTTTTCTTGCCACGCTGAGAATCCGGATCTTTTCTCTGCTAGCGGCTCAACAGCGACACTACCACAGATGAGGGAGTACAGTGAACCAAGTTATGTTTCTTCATCTCAAAACCTGAGGAATTCCTAATATACTGTGTGCTCTGTAGGCAGAGAAAACCATCTGCCATGACCCAAGAAGTGGTTAGAAGAACTCCTAGAGAGGATCTTCTGAGGCCCTCTACTGACTCCCAGCAATCCTGTATTTTCTATGCCTGCTAATAAAATTGCCTCAGCAAATCCTATGCATTTGTAATGCAGTGCTGTGATGCTGGTGCTTTGGGTTGGGCACAAATTCATGGTAGGAACAAATTCACAAAGAAAAGCCTGAAAATGCGAATGCAACATAGTTTGTCCCAGCCTTAATTATTAGAGCAGTTGTTTGTCTCAGCTTTTAAATAAAAGGAATGTTGTATTCAATCTCTTGCACTTGTCCTATTCCTACCTTAGGAGACCCAAACCAGGGACTGAAGAATCCAAATATAATGTGGTCATACTATAAATTGAATTCCAATTTGTCAGTTCCTGGTACTCCTTTCACTAAAGAGTGGAGCCGAATACAGTGACCCATTCATTACTAGTAATAAAATACGGGTTTTGTTTTAGTTAGTTATGTTTTTATTCCCAGAGGGCAAAAAAGTTACTGAGACTCAATAGAACTACTTTTTCTTTTGCAATAACAAAGTCAATGCTTTTCAATGGAAAAAGATGCAGCTTCTCAGAAATGTCTTTCTCCTCATCTCTCTTCTGAAACTTCCCACACTCTCCTGAGATTTGTAAAAAGTCAGCCCAAGTGTAAATAAAGAAATATGTAGTGTTTTTAGGAAGGGCTATAAAAATGAATCAAAGCAATATGCCTTCCAGCAAATAGACCAAAAGTGCAGTAGGTATCTTCCTAGCAAAAGCGTAGTTTGTTAGATACACAAAAGAAAAAAAGATCCAAAACCTGCTGCCGGTTAAGCCTCTCTAAATCTGAGTAGCCATTTTGTCATTTAAAACATTCAGTGTCAGAAGACAGAATTGAGAGAAGATATGGAATGAAAACAAAATCTGTTGTTTAAAAATCTCCATCTCTCTACAATGTAAATCCCTATTGGTGACATTGAGTAAAACAATTTCCTGTGAATGTAGTGTAACATATAATTTCCCTTCCTTATCTCTGAAAATATTTAATGTAAGAATAAAGCCAAAATTCTGCTGGGGGAGAGGAGATGAATATATTTCTGAGCATTTTGTTTTGTTTTAAGATAAGATAGAAGAATTAATTCACTTTCAGGGAATATTTGTAACATTCTAATTGTGAATAAGCCTTAATGGAAATGGATTGGGAGTATGAACAGTAGAAATGCCAAGAGTTGATGTAGATGTCAAATAAGGCATCAAGGCAAAATCAGGGCCTAAGTAGAAACCAGAGCAAGGAATAACTTTAGGAAAAAAAAGAACAGAAAGAAGACTTAAGTAGGCATCCTGCAGCACCCAGAGCCAAGAGATAGTGACCCATTTCAGAAAGGTGAAACAGGCCCCTTTCAGAGCCATTGCTCTGATGTAATGATATTGTGTGAGTGACAATGGTCATTTCTCATAGACTTTGCTCATCCTGGTGGAATTAAGTGTCACCATGACCCCCATTTCTCACCATGAGTTATGATGATGATGTCATTGGTCAGCTCTAGGCAAACAAGCCTATTTTTTTTAGCAGATCCTAATGTCATGTACTATTGCTGGCCTGATTCCAGTCCATCTCTCTAGAAAAATGCTGAATTATCAATAATCTGTGTTTTATATTGCTGGTGGTCTGCATGTACAGGCATGTTGGAATGCAAGCTCAAGTCCACAACCTGTTTCAGTTCTAGAATTGTCTGAAGGTGATAGAATAGCATTAATATCTTCTTTGCTAAAGTGATTAATAGATTAATAGTGGTAGCTGAGTGCTCATAGTGATTTATTTGACAAGCCAGTTAATCATCCAGGTATAATAGTACAGAATTAGGAGCATGCACTTCAGAGCAGGGTCAAAATTAGAGATCAGGAAGTCATTTAGCAACCATGGGAGAAGATGAAGAATACAAAAGGTGAAAGGAAAAGAACTTCATGAAATATGTGAACACCGTGAAATAGCTTCTCATATATTTCTTCTAAATTCTAATTTAATTTTGAGAGCTTTTAGGAGCATGAGGACTCTGAATCATAAAAGTCTCTCATCTTTTATTTTTCTTTAGAAGAGCTCCTTGTGTGCACTTCTGTCTCCCAGCACAACAGCACAATTTGTATAATATTGTGAATAATATGCATAAATCATGCAACCCCAAATGCCAATATTTGGAGAATGGCTGTAGGAATCCAAGTACTGCTATGCAAAAGCAGTTAAAGCCTGTATCTTTCAGGCTATTTTATATTAAACACTGCATTGTGTCTGAAGCAAATAAATTGTAAAGAGAATTATACTGAATAGAAACTCAGAGCTGTTGGAACTTTTGCAGCTGAATTTGTCTGGAATACAGTGACAAGAGACTTGAACCTGTATCAACAAGCAATGGGTTTGTAGAAGACCTTTAGTAGACCATATGATTTCTGTCACTAACAAGTTCACTTAGTGTGTGAAACTTTTCTTTTTTCTCAAGAGAAGCAGATCTTCTCATGATAAGTATTTAAGGAGAATTAATCTCAGTATAAAAGCAAGAAGTACGTATTTATTTACTTCTTTATTTAGGATAGGATAGGATAGGATAGGACAGGACAGAACAGAACAGAACAGAACAGAACAGAATAGAATGGAATAGAATAGAGCACCTTCAGCTGGAAGGGACCTGCAAAGATTATTTAGTCCAACTGCCTGGCCAAAAGTCAAAGAATATTGTTTAAGACATTTTCCAAACACTGACAGGCTTGTGGCAGCACCCACCTCTCTGTGAAGGCTGTTCAAGTGTTTGACCGTCCTCTCAGTAAAAAAATGCCTAAACCTTCCGTGGTGCAGCTTTGAATGATTCATGTAAATTCTCTCACTGGATACAAGGGTGAAATGTCATAAAAATTAAGTCTTTGGTAGGTTTTGACTCTAAAGAAATTCACACTATGTGGCCAGAAAAAAGATGGTGCTGAAAGAATCCAGGAGAAGGAAAATAAAAGTAAAAACTTAGGTTATGCTGGAGGTCAACATCCAGAAAATAAGGATGCTCTTAATGGAATAAAAGAGTAAAGCCAGAAAAGAACAACCAATCTACCATTTCTGTCCTGTGCATTCTTTGCCTGAAAGTTGAGGGCTGGAAGGAAGTAAAGAGGTTTCTTGACTTGGAAATAGAGGAAACAGCAGAGAAATGATTAATGCAAAGCAAGAAACTAACAGAATTATCTGATTGTACAGAGACTCAAAAGTATTGAACAAAGATGTGAAAAAGAAAACGTTTCAATAACCAACTAAGGAATAAAATTTAGGCCATATGGCTGATGTCAAACAGCTAGCTAAAATAGACACATCAGCCTCTACCCTTATACCATCAGTGTACATGTTCAGAATAGTTAATACTCCTTTAGGACCTAGTGAAGACTGTTATTTTGATTTGCTTTGGGATGTGAGATTTTTCTGCATAATATAAAATATTTTTTATGCTATTGAGATTAATAAGATTTAGTGATATTTTTATCTGGGAGAAAGCCAAGATCTAGAGAATCCTGGCAGATCTTGAGGGAGAAGAAGGGCTGTTGGGTTAAAGATTTAAAAAACCCAAACAATTCCAAACCAGAAGAAAGTCTAGGACAAAATATACCCTGGAGTTAATGCAGAGAGCTGCACTGACAAATCCTAATAATTTTGAAGTCATCATCAATATCAGCTTTACACATAAGAAAAAGAAACAGAGGTGAGAAACTAATACTTAACCGAAAATAGCCACATGGAAAGATGACAGTTTGCACTGTAATTTAAGCTATTAGCACAGATTGGCTGGTCATTTCTGAAATCAAAGTTTCAGCCCTATATATTATGGTACTTTGATTATGTTACACTACTTACTGGGGCAAACTAATGAAAAAGGATCTTGTAGGTCATTAACAGACTTAAAATCTAAAACAAAATTGTGAAAACTTTTAATAAAGAATAGCAATACTACAGATACTGGCTTGGCATAGTACAAATGTCAAAAATACAGCAGAAAAGTTACATTGATCTCACATGAAAAAAAAATGCTTCCTGAGGCAAAGCAAGCATAGATTTTTTTTTGTGTCATCTACAAAACTTCATACTTATTCTAGATTATTGTTTCCCTGAGAAGTTGATACTGGGAGACCTTTAAAAGCATATGTAGTAAAGAAATTTTGCAATTACTTTTGGGACAATGGACTGGGAATAAAGTAAGTGGGGAAAAAAAGAGAGAAGTTCAGATTACATTCGGTACCTTCAGAGTAGAAAGTGTGAAACCTGTTTTATCATTCATTGAACTGATAAGTTTGTAATCTTAGAAACTCATGACTAAAACTCTCCAGATTTTTGGAAGTAAACAATTCAGGAAGAACAAAAAAAGACAAAAAAAAAAATCAGTTTGAATTCAGTATGGAAGCAGCTAACCACATTAGATACAAATATTCAGTTCAGTGAAAAACAGGCTGCTGCAAGCTCGAGGGCAAAACTACTGTATTTTTTCCTAGTTCTTTCACACTTTTGTAGCTATTTATTGCTGGATGCTTTCAGAGAAAGGACAAATGGGGATGACAGGACAGACTAGATATAAGGAGAGGTCTTCCTTCGTATAAGAAAGAATTCTTCTACAATGACAGTGGTGAAACACTGAGACAGGTTGCCCAGAGAGGTGGTGGATGCCCCATCCCTGGGAACATTTAAGGTCAGGTTAGATGGGGTTCTGAGCAACCTGATCTATTACGTTTTGACTGAAAAGCAAGAAAGTGGTTACACTTCACCACAGAAGTAAACCCGTGACTATCCACGTAAAAGGAAGAATTGATTAAGAGGCATCCCCTTTTCAGCCCTTACAGCGACTGAATCTCCAATGTCTTCTGAGTGGCCAGATTAAATTACAGGCTGGGGTCTCCCTGACAACACCACTGCTCGTGGCTCAGATTGTGTGGTGTGCACTCCAGAAGGGCATTCTGAACTCACCCATGATCTCTTCAAGCTGGCTGATGTGACTGTCAGTCACTTGCTGCTGTCACTAAGGCAGTCTATGGCTGAAATGGCTCTGACTGCAGCAGCCCACGCAGACTGATGCAGACTGTATTGTAGATCAAAGCTTTTCTTACCTGCCCCTGTCATCAGCAGGACCTGGAGTCTGTCGCCTGCCCATGGGGGGCAGAGGCAGAAGAACACCCATTTCTGTAATTGTGACAGCTCTGAACAGTTGCTTGAGGGTTCTGAAATATACCTGGGCTCGAACTCCAGCTGTGATTAAACTTGTTTCCAGCAGACAGCAATTTAGTGTAAAACTAGCAAGAAAAAAGTGAGGATTTTGACAAGGTGTCATCCAAAAGATTTCTCCAGCACACAGGGAGGCTGTTGGAGATTTTTCAGTATAATTCCGAATATGACAGGGACTAAAGCTGAACCCTTGGTCATTCATTTTAAATTTAAACCTTCCTGGGTCACTATGCTAAAACCACTCAAGATAATTTTTAACACAGAAGTCAAAGAAGGGATCAATGTAATTTAACGTGAAAACCCAGGCTGCTGAGTCATGCATCAGTTCTATGAGGTGGAGAGCATCAAACTGTCCTCTGATGAACACTGAAGATAAGGCCATAATAAACAAGTCATAGCAATGACTGGTCAGTGGGATTTTCTTTTACAAAAAGCAGAATATGTAATAAATTCTTACCCTACTTTTCCAAGTATTTGAAGATGGATTTGTCATGTTGAAAATATAAAGTGATGCTGTGGATATTGTTTTAATAGACTAGTGCACTCTTCACAAACTGAATTTTCAATTCTTCTTACACATGATATGGTACAATTTTCAGATGGAAATTATCTTTCATTTAGCAGAGAAAAAGATAGAAAAAAGGAGTAGTAAGGGGACAATTCTGCTGATAAGAGTGTTGACATAAGTTAAATAATTCATAGTTATAGAGAAATCAAATGAAAAATAATAATCTCGCTAGTCTTCCAGAATATGGTATTCTGTCTTCAACTGTTGGAAAAATACAGGCGATTTCCAATTACAAACTTAGTGAACTAAAACTGAGCACCAAAATGACACAGAAATAATGTAGTATTTGAGATTCAATGTACAATATTATGCATAATGAAGCATCTAAAGTGAAGAAAGGAATAATGTTTTATAGTAAAGAAATTGAAAATTATATAAAATCAAAAAGATAATTATGAAAGTCACCAACAATTTAAATTCTATTATAAGTAATTTTTAGTGTGAAGGTCATTGTATCTTCAAGGTACTAATTTTCTCTTTTGTTATCTTTCTCTCTAGAAGAAAAGTAAGCAAAATGAGATTCAGTTCTTACTCAAAAATACACCTGAGAGCTTCCAAGAGCAAACTGATAACCCAGAAATAGGATTTTTATAGAACAGTGAAATGTGATGTTCATGTTATCTCATTTATGCCCAACTTCACTTTCATCCAAGTCAAATACCTTGATTTGACTTTTGTTCTATTCAACCAGTCAGTGGTGACACTGTTGTAATGGGTAAAATGTTTCATTTCTGGTTCTTCAAACATCCATTTTCTTTGGAAAATAGGAAATGTAATTTGGAATTAAAAAAAAATTACAATGCATTGACCCATTTTGTGGGGTTTTTCTAAAAATTCTTTTTAGCCCCTGCTTTTCATGAAACATAGAAGGGTCTCAATGTATTATACATATCAAAATAAACATGTAGTTCAGAAATGCACAGCATTATGATGAATGAATGAATGAATGAAGGCATGCATACTTTCAGGCACAATAATCATGTATTCCATACTCTCAGGGAAGGTGCAAAAAAGTCCGTGAGGAGAAGCTTGTTATATCAGGTGCAGAGATGAACCTGATCTCCACATGTTCAAATGGAGTGCACTGGTATATTTAATATGACATATTTAATTATTTGTCTAAATAACACACGCACCCACACATGTCTCTTTCAAATCCAGTGTGGATTATTACCTGCCATTGAAATTGCTTGTTCACTAAAGCAATAACATCCAAAATATGTAAGCATGAGATCATATGTATTTACTGTAAAAAAAAAAAAAAAATTACATCTGGACCAGTTCAAGATATCAGTAATTTGCTCAAAGTATCTGTTGGTCATGGATCCAACGTTGCCAGTGCCATTCAGTAGTGTCATTTTGACTGCAGCTTGAAACCTTAACAGTCTGCATATGGTGATATCAGGGGTCTATCTGTGGACCAATCTCCAAACTGCATCACTGAATCTGTGTTATAACATCTGAGAGGTCCTTTCTGTCTGTGATCCCCTGCTTAAGTAAATGGATGCATTGAAGCCAATGCTAAAGAGCATTTCCTGTTCTTTTCAAGTCTGGGTTATTACCTGGGAATTACGGACTGGGATTCTGTAATGCAGTCTGTTCAGATTCTCTTCGTTGAGAGGCAAAACAAAACTGAGGTAAGTATATGTAGAGCATAAATATTACCTACTCTGACTTTTTCCTGTTGAATTCCCCTTAAGTTGGTGCGGATTTCAACATTCTTTTTGATTTTTTAAGCTATTTACTAAAGACCTTTTTTAAAGTCTTTGTTGAAGCACCTTCATATTAATTCACTTTTTTCCTTCTCTCATTTTTTACCACTAGACTATTCGTACGTAAATCTGTCATTATTTATCAGCAGGTTGGAAGGCATCATTTGCATTTCAAAAAATGTCTGTAGTAAAATCAAAATTGATCAATTGTATCTTTTCATTACTTTTTAGAAACATTTAAAGAGAAACAAGGGCAACAGATAATTTAACATAAAGTATTATAGATATTATGAAATTAAAATAAATGTTTTAATATAATTAAAAATTCTAAAGGAATAACCAAAGCCAGTCCCTGATATTAATGTGCAAAATGGGACACTTGTCCAGCCCTCTCACCTTTCACTGGTGTACCTAGGCATGCATATGTACAAACAGTATAGCCAGGAAACAAACTAGAACTGCATAATTTTTGCAGCCACAGATAAGTATTTGGTCCTGTCAGCAGAGACTGTAACTGCAGGTAAACAGCAGTTCTACTGAATATTCAATTTGTCCTATAATATATCAGTAAAAATAACAGCAATCTCTTTTGCTATAAATAATACAGGCAACTTTCAGAATTTCATCACTTCAGCAATGCTGTCAGAAGTATGTAAGGTAAAATGCTGTGTAATATGAGTATTTCATACGTCATATTGACAGTCTCCACAGCTTTTTCTTTAGATTTCAGTGGTTAGAGTGAAGATGGGCAGGGTGGCATCAACTAATTGAAGTGCTTTACTGCCAGCTTTCATTTCAGATTAACTTATTCAGGGACAGCCTCTTCCTCTGAGATAACATTGTACAGTGGCCAGCTTATCTCTCAGCTGTTATGAGTACCAGAGGGAACAAAATAATTCATACTTGATTATGAAAAAGTTGTTTTGGAGCAACTTTTAATTGATAACTAATCATAGGTTTCTGGAAGGAAATGGCTCAGACCTACTAAACGGATTTCAAATAGTCACATTAGAACAGGTAAGAAATGAAATTATCATGTTCACACATTTCTTATGTCTTCATTGCATGACAGGATGACCAAGGCACAATGCCTTTGTGCACTTGGATTCCTAATAATGTAGAGAATTGGAACATATCTGCCTAGCAACACAGGCTACTGAAAGCACATCAATTTTTTCCTCTGCTCACTAAAATTTCTTACTATAAAATACTGAATTGAGTTCAAAGTCACAGCTTCCCCTGGAAGCATTCAATTGTCTGGACCTGGCATATCTGAAGTTTGAGCATGAATGACAGCTTGGACCTTGAACCCTTTTCAATGAAAGGAAGGTTCAAATGTGCAGATGAAACTGCCTTAGAAATTAGGGTAAAACTGTCGTTGAACTCTCCTAGGAGCAAATGGCCATCACAAATCTCATTTTTCCCAGCCAAATGCAAGGTTTAACTCTTCGTTTTGTCTTTTCTAATTTTTCCTCTCTAACAGATATTGAAGAAAAGTAATACACCATTCAAAAAAAGACATTCTAGACTTCCTTCTACAGAAGAAAGATAAGAATACAAGGTACATATTGCAAGGGGCAACGTATTGCCTAATCCTCCTAATTTATTACCACAAGTGAGATCAAAGGCCACTTCCAGGGCAGTTGATCCACATGAACTTTCCCACTCTTCTCAGGCCCTTAGGGGCAATCTTGGATTGAACAGAAAGTGGTAGAAGGCACCAAAAAAAGCAAAACTGTGGAAAAAGCGGTTCAGAGAGAAAAATAATGAATTACTGAACAGTTAGTCAGGAGGGCAGATTGTTGACACAGCTCCTCATGCTCTAACTGCATGCAGCAGCTGCAGATGTTTGCTCTGTGTTTAAAAGTGACAGCTCTTCTGACAACTTAAACTCCATTAAAGAATTTTAGTTATTTAAAAGGTGATTAGATTGTATAATTTATTCTAGTTTTATTACAATGGTTTTTTCCTTAGGGATCCTAAGAGATTGTTATAATTTCTCATAAAGCACTTTTACTCCTAATAATCAATATCGATTTTACTATACCATATTATTGCTTAGATTTATATTCTTGTTTTGTGTGGGGTTTAGGTATTAATATAATTAAAAAGAAATGAGATAGAGTGCTCTGTTTGGAAGTTTCCCATTAAAAATAATTAGCTTTTCCTCTCATTTCCAAATGACACAGAAACATTTATATGGAGCTATTTATATTGAATACATTTCTTCTGTTCTTCTGAGTTAAAGAGTTTCAATAAATAAGGGATAAGAGGTCCTTTCTTTTGGGAATATCCAGGTAACAATAAAGGCTTTTCATCTAGCTGAGGTAAGAATTAGTCTCTTCAGAAATTTGAGGAGATATCCAGATTATTTCCAATGTGCTATCACATGTTTATCAAAACCAGTTAAATAATTCAAACAATAAACTTTAACCAAAGACATTTTGTGAGAATCTTTACGCTAACCCTTTGCAATAACCCCTCTCTCCCATATAATTAAGTAACATGTTTTTCTTTGTCGAACCTCAATGTTTTCTAACTCAGTTATGTCCCATAGCTCCCACTTAGATTTATCTGCCCTGGACAGTTTTTACCATAGTCTGCACAAAAAAAACCCCAAACCCTTGGCACAGAGTCTCCAACAGAGTACTTTGCAAGCTCTTCTTTTCTGTGCCCTGCAGGGATATATTTTACATATCAGAAATGTGATGGCAAAAAAAGAGAAGCATTTTTCGAAAAGAAATTCAGCCTTTTACTTTCCATACATGTAAGGGAAAGCAATAATTTTGCAGAAGAAGATTTCCTTTTAAAACAAGAATTAAAGGAATTTAGTGCTCTATCCTTTGCAACTAGCTGACCTGATCCATATTTACTGCAGAGACAGTCAGAAGTAATCAGACTGAAAGAAGCAGAAATTTGTTTTTCTCATTCAGAATTGGTATGTGCTTCAATGTGTTGTGCATTTTGGTTTTTCTGAAAGCTATATTGTAGATCAAAATTAACTTACTCCCATACTAGCTAGAACCCAATGTTGCAATTCAACCCACTTTACACCTTATTTTGTAAATAATATGGAAAGCATCTCAAAAATCAATAAATTATATTGTCTTTATCATTTGCCATTTATATTGTGGCATTTATACAATGAATTCATACAGGTTTCCAAAGCACTTTTGAATGATACATTGAGAACGTAATTTTAAAAGTATTAGGAAACAGCCATTTCAAGTATGATATATGGAGGAAATTAAATGGTGAACACAGTATAAAATGTCAAGTTAGGACAAGGAGTGCAAAATAATACTCAGTTCTTTTACACTGCATAAAGCAATGAGGTCTAGATAGGAGGTGAAACATCTAAGATGCTCCAACAGTCACAGTAAATAGCAATAATGTTAAACATTCTGTCGTGCTTTAGCCTCAACTGGCAATTGAGTACCTCACAGCTACTATCACACCTCTCCATGTCTAGTGGGATGGCAAGGAGACCAGGAAAAGGTAAAACACATGGGCTGAGATAAGAACAGTCTAAGAACTGGAATAAATTAAAATATAATGGAAAAGGGAAAGGGAAAGGGAAAGGGAAAGGGAAAGGGAAAGGGAAAGGGAAAGGGAAAGGGAAAGGGAAAGGGAAAGGGAAAGGGAAAGGGAAAGGGAAAGGGAAAGGGAGGAATAAAATCCAAATAAGTGAAGCATGATGCAATTGCTCACCAACCACTGACCCAGGCCAACCCCAAACAGTTGTTGGTACTTCCTGACGAGCTGTGCCCAGTGATAATTGCTGTTCCAACCAAAAGTAGGGCACATCCTCTTTTAGAACTGTAGGAAAAGTGAAAAAATGTAGAGCAACTTTCTTTTCATGAATTTATATGCTATATTTTACAGGAGTTCCATTTTAATCACATATCACTATATAACAAAGGCACCACATAATAGAAGCAGGCTGGTGCTCTTGAAAAAACTCCTGACTATAAGCCAAAATGTTAATGAAGCACCAAAGTACTTGGAAACATGATCTCCCAGGTCATTTGCAATCTAAGCACTAAGAGGCCTGATCCTTCTTCGCAAAGAACTCAAGTACAGAATGCATGCCTTCCCCATTGCTCTGTCAAGGGAGAGAAGGATGTGCTATCAAAAGGCCTTCACCAGTTAAGGAAAAATTTAATCAGAATCCTATCAGTCTGATCATATGCTAAATTTTACAGGAACAGGAGGAACACATCCAATTTTTTTTTATATATAGTATAAATATATCCAATCACTTCACTGAGGCTTAGATAATGTCTTAAGTAGGTGGGAGTAGGTTGTACTTAACTCAACTGCACACTTTGCCTTGTGACAGCAAATTACCTCCTCAGAACCGACTTCCAAACCATGAATGAACATGGGATGCCAAATTGCCACAGATTTATCACATAAATTCTCATGTATTCTACAAGAAAGCATAGAGGAATATCATAAGGGAATCATAACTCAGCATGCATTACTTTTTGTAGCTTTGCAGCCAAGCTTTGCTCTGGTGTCTCTGGGTGTTCTTTCCAGGGGAGACAATAGTACAGAGGCTACACTTGCAGTTCTTGGTAAATGACCCTTAATAAAAAAAAGTCTCTGAGCAGTTCAAATCACCACTTTACCCTATTCTCACTCAGGTTTATGGACCAAAATGGATTATCTTTCCCTTGTAAGTCATTACAAAGAATATAAAAAGTTACCAAAGCAAAACTCCAGTGCTTTAGCAAACAGGATGTTTATTCGGTTGATCCAAAGCCAGGCAGTGAACTCACTGCTTAGAGCTATGCCTTACCATAATCTGGTTTATTTCCAACTGGAAATCTGCAGCCCTGATATTCCTGTCTATAACTTTGCTCTGGTATCTATTAATAATTTATTAATTGCTAAGTAATTATAAAACTATGTGCCCTTAATAGAGAATTTGAACTCCTGTTTAAAAAACTACTTTGTGCAGTGCCCTTATACTTAACAGCCAAATAATTAAGTTCTACCTATCTAGCTAATCTAGCCAGCTAATTACTAATGTGACAGTATCTCAAGAAAATGAATGGTTCCAATCTGCACTAAGTTTCTCTTCCAGTTACCCCCTACACTGTGCTTCTGCAACATAATCAGTTGTCTTTACAACTCTAACCTTATTGTACCAAGTGCTATATCACTTCATCTATGGTTCTGTAATGTTCCAACCATGTTATTGATTCACAGTAAATAATAGTTGCACAAGCACACCTCATGGGACTGCTGTAGGCCCTGATCCACAGCACACTCCTTACCAGGCCTTTATGGTGCCATTGTCTATGGCTTGTGTGGGTCATCACATAATTCCCAGTGCCACCAGGCCATTTCATAGATCATACTCTGAAATTATCTGTCAGTCACATAGAAGAAAAAAGTAATAAAGCTTTATTCCTCCATCCAAGTAGAATTGTTCTCATTTACAGAAGACCCAGGACAGTCGGCAATAGTGCCTGTCTAAAATATTAGTCTTTCTTAGTTTAGACTGTGGTAGTGGCAAAACTAGAAGGAAATGTGATAATAGAAGTTGATTGTAAACACTAACTAAGTCCCCAGTGGATCTGATGGTGTACTCCATCTGATACAATCTACAGTTCTATAAGTTAACAGAGGAAGAGAACTCAAGTTATGAAACTATTTCCTGTTCTAACAGAGAGGATTATTTTCCTATGGCTGTATACCCTCAATGTTTCTAAACACAAAAACCCTGTACTTGGGTCCAGTACCTGGCTTAGACAGGATAATTTCTTCTTTCAAAGGCCACCATAGCACCCATCAACACAAAGGGATATTTGCTTCATATAAAATAAGCCCTTCCCTAAGATGCTTGCTTTTGACATTAGAAACGTCACTGTAGATGTTGTTTCTGATCTAATTGAATTTATCTATTTGAATTTTATTTTTGTGCCAAGCTAGCTACTGAATCAAAGCACTTTTTCTTGGTGGTGAAGGAAATTCTATTTATAATTTTATAAAGATTTCTGTTGCGGCTTTCACTATATCCAAATGTTCACCAAAACACTCACCCATGTGAGTTTCACATCTGCTCAAAAACATTTACCTTCTGAATATTCAATTTTTGCAGGTTTTGGTGGAACTCATGATGAATGATATGCCATGGCACAGGACCTGGGAGAAATTGCTTATAAAATTATGATGCTTTTGGGATGCATGAAAATTTTCCTAGTGAAATGCAGTTTGAATGATGAAGGGTTTGAGATATAACCTTAAACCAAATAGCAGATGAAAAAACGTCTCACGTTTATCTTGGATAATGATTCATCCTAGGTGGTCTAGACCCCATGAAGACACTGCTGAATAACCATACAGCTATGCCCATGTGACTTACATGTTTGACTTGCTTCCACTGATATGTTTTGGGCTGGTTTTCTTGTATGTTGTGGTGGATGTGGTGTGTTATTCTTCCAAAGCTTAAGAAATGGTCTCCGTCCATGTAAAACAGTGCTTACTATTCACCAGTACTATTGGTTGGAGATTCCAGGCCTTAAAATGCAGTGTGAATGGCACAAAGAAGCTCCATGTGCTGCTCCCATCATACACCTCCCTCTGCAGTGATTTCTGATATGATTCCTTATTTTCTTGTCTCCAAGTGCAATTACAAATTTGTAAGTAATTGTATAGCAGACTATACCCAGAAATTGAATAAAAAGAAAGGAACTTAGATTCTGTATTCACAGTTAATTTGAGAGACTATTAGGCTCTACCAACTATTCTCTAATAGGCAGGGGAAGGCATAGTTTTTACTGTGCAAATGTATTTGTATGAATAAAACAAATGATATCTCAGATATATTAGCTGGTTGGTTATTCTTCAGCACTTCTCATCATAGCCTAAAGTCTGGCAGAATAAAATTTTCAGATTTTCCTTTACTCTTTAAAAAAGGAGACTGAAAAGAAGCAAGAATGAACTTCAGAGAATTAGCTTATAAAAAGCAAGGATAAGGCCATAAAACTTTGTTTCAATCTAAACTATACATAGATGCTTTTCATGTCTTTTTTTCTGGATAGGTTGAGCTAAGCCTCATTGAAGGAAGGAGAATGCAAAACAAAATTGAAAATACAGCAGAGTATGTTCTTTGTTAGCCTTGCAGCAGAGACACGCTACTCTTTTAATATGTTAGTGATTGCTATTGTTCCCACAGACTGGAACACTTGTGGGTTAACCGAGATATTGAGCAGTGGAATTGACTTTAAAAAGGTAACAAGAGCCTTTTACTCTGTAGATGGATTTTTTTTTAAATCAGGCCTATGCTGTCTGTAGCCAGAGTGGTCACAATCTGACAGCTTTATAGATGAACACCAGCAAACAGGCTGGGGATATGACCATGTCACAAATTTAGTATGATGCATCTGTCATTCACTGGCTTCTTATATGTAGATTACTAAGACTCTGTGCCTAAATTATGATTGGAAATTAAATGCTGCCTCACATTAGTTGCAATTCTCCTTCAGATTGACAGAGGGAAATATGAGGATAACAGTTTGATCTTGATCTAATGGAATAAATCCAGGTTGACGGAAGGGTGTTTTTTAATAAGCCTCCATGTTGTACAAAGAGAAATCAGTTGTTCTCTGGTAGCAGATGAAAATTTGCATCCACCAGTGGTCTGGTGCTGGCTTTGCTTTCCAGTAAGGACATGAGTGAGGATTATGGTGTTCATCTCAGTAGAACTGTACTTATATTGGAACAAAACAACCCCATCTGCCTCCATTTTACAAACCATTTACCCCATCTATTAAAAAATAATTTTATATCTTTATTATCTAAAGGTCCAAATTTTTGTTAGGCTTCTTACTGACCACCTGGCAAACTGAAATTTCAATAACATCTACACCAAAACACAAAGCTATTAGAATTAATTTTAATTTTTTACTAGATTTTTTATTTAGTGAGGAACAAAATACTACCAGGTTACACTCTCCTTTTTATTTAATCCTCTAATAAAATTAATTTGGGGAAAAGGTACTGTTTACAGTTTAGAAGAACTCAAATGAAGTTGCTGCTCTACTGTAATATCTACATATTTCTTCCATTAGAACTCACTTCTGTTGCCTGGGAAGCAGAACTGGATGTGAAGGTACAAATTACAGCAGAAATCGCAAACTATTTCCAGTAGATTCTTGGAAGAATTTCTCTGCTTCTTTCCTTGATGAACAGTCCAGCCTTTGTGAGAGCTATAGATGTATGCAGAAGGCACACATTTTAAAATGGTGCATGTAAGACAGCTTTATAAACGTCTATGATATCAGAACTAGTACAATATCTGAGGAATAGGCACAATTCATTTTGTTTAATACAGAGTTCAAACAATATAATGTGGGTAACTACAAGGATCACTCTTACCATGAAATCATGGACAGCTACAGAGCAAATATTGAAGGAAAACTAATTAAAACCATTAAAAGAAAATTGAATAAAATGCAACACTAGTTTACCAGCTCATTTCAAACTATTTCCATATTTCTTTTTGGTAAAACCTGTGATTTTGACCAATGCAATCTTATAGTAAGCTTGCAGTTTGTGCATTCATCACAGTTCCACAGTTCTCCCCTACAAAAAACCACATCCAACTTTGTGTTAGAAAGAGGAGACATTCACATTCATTTCCCATTCAGATGAAACTTCCCACATCCTCTTGCATTTCATATACTGTTATCATGTTTTCTCCACACTCTTCTTTTAAATCTGATTGTGCAGGATTTTTTTCTGGGCTTAAAACACCATTTTCTGTGGGAACAGAGGTAGAAAAGGTTGGTAAAAGTGGAAATGTAAAGAATTTTTCTCCAGGTTTTAGGATAGTTAAAGAAAAGGCTGCTTGTATAGTGAAGCTGTGAATATATGTTAAATAGATCATCTGAATAGTGGAAGCAATGCATTGCCAGTCAAAACAAATAATATTAAAATATATATGCAAATATTTTGTCTAAAATAGTGAGGAACATGGAATGACTGACAGAGTAGTTTACAAGAATCTGCTCCCATGTGTATATTTAGATTAAAAGAAAAATACAGTTGTGGTTATTTTCAAGTTCTGTATAAGCTCTCTTAAAGCCTATGGAGGCTGACAGCAAACCAAACTAGTTTAAACAAATCTTTTTGTATCAATAACTAATTACATCCTAGTTCTGCCTCAGTAACACAGATTGATAGTTCCATTATAGTGTTTAATTAGAATTGTTTTTAATTTATCCTTTAGAAGTGGTCTAATTGGTGAAGGAGCAGATGTTTCAGGTCACGTGGCACCAGGATGACAGTGCTGGTGCAGAATGGCCAACTGAGCTGTGAATGCCTTCCAGAATCTCTTTCAAAGGGATGGAGGGGAGTTTGCAGCATGTCTAGTTTCATTTGCAAGTATTACCTACAAAACCCATGAAGTTCTACCTCCTGTTGGAGTTCTATCTCCTCCTAAACTCTATTTAGGCTTCTCTTTATGCAGTTTTGCTTTTTTTCCTAAGCATGTGACAGAAAATGCTCTATTAACACTGACTTACAAGAGAGGCATAGCATTAGGCATTTGATATAACTCATGAATTGCAAGTATGATTTCAGTAAGATGGAGTGACATTTATGTTTGGAGGAGCTTTTACACCTCAACCTTCTGAATTCTGAGGCTGAATGCCGAATAGCTCAACAGAGCCTTGAGCCTGTCTCAAAATTGAGCTAAACAGGAAGGGGATCTCTCCGTTTTTTAATTTCAAATCAGAAAGACCTAGAATTTCAAAGCAACATAAAAATCCTCCAAGTTATGTTCCCACAGAGGAAGCAATTATGAAGAGGTTTAGCATGTAGGAAAAAGAGTCTTTTGGCATGGATAATTTCTATCTATTTTATAGTCTTTTTTTTTGAAGCAAAATGTAATTAGAAAGGTATTGGTTGATAATTATAAGAGAAGCAGAATAAAATGAAATGTTCAAAAGGCAGGACAGCTCTCTCTCAAATATCCCTGTAGGGAAAGCTCAGATTTGTCATGTCACTATCATCCCAAAAGATACCAATTGTTCACAATAAAGTAAATGGTGTATATAGGTCTGAAGTAACTACTGAGCAGACACTGTTGAAAAGCCGCTACTGCAGGGTGCAATGCAGCAGCTATTGAGCTGTGTCTGCCAATCAGGCATTCTGAAAAGGGGAAGAAACAGAATCCTGAATGCAGCAGAAATATTGGGAGAGTTTATGTCAAATAGAGTGATTACCCTGGTGATTGCAGAAAACAGCATAACACTATGATTTCAAAGGCAGAAGAGGTATGTTTCATTCAGAAGGATGCCATGCTGTTATTAGTTAGAATGGGTCTTTGATCTAATAAATGATAGGTTTTTTCTCTGCATGCATCACAGTGTTATTCCACAAGCCTCCTGGCTGTTGAATTTCTTGGTGGCAAAGTGGAAAACTAAATGTCCCTGAGACCTGGTCACTGCTGCCTAAGACCCCACTGGTCAGAGACACTCTCACATGGAGTAGAGAAGTCTCTCCCAGGACACTAATCCTGACAGAAAAGAAATGTCAGGGTTTTGCCAAAATGAGAGCTGGTTTGCCAGAATACTCATTCATTCCTGGAGATCCTATGAGGCAACTTCAGTCCCTGAAGATAATCTGTAAATGCTGCTGTATCACAAATGATCCTTCCTGAATTAGAATGACTTATCAATATCCCTCTAACTATGAACTGTTTTCATATATTAACAATCTTTCCATAGTTAACTGGAGCATGACATTGAAAAGCAAGAAATGAAGCAGAAATCAAACACATAAGTTGATTCTCTGGCACATACGTTACAAATACTTTTGAGTCCATCCATTTGCTATATACTTGCAATTAGATTATATTTTGAGAACTGGGGTTTTAAACTCAGAGACCTCAGTCAAAGCTTAGCCTTATTAACACCCAAACAATATCTGAAGGGGTACTTCACTATTTAGTTCAATGATCTGCATGAAGCAGAAAAACACTGTAATTTTTTTTTCATTCTAAGTGTTTACATGAAACTGGTCTTAAAATTATCATTTTCAACTAAAATGATAATTTTAGTTGAAAATGATAACTTTTGAAAATTATAATGTTTGAAAATGATAAAAACACAAAATTTGCTGTCAGAACAACTAATTTTTTTAGAAGTATTTGAATGTATTTTGAAATTATTGCAAGCAAAGATATATAACATCCACTAAGCAGTGCATACCATCTCAGAGAGAATTCAAAAAATAAAGTTTGCTGTAGAGAACAAAACAATGTACATCCTTGTCTCCATGCACAGAAACCTTCCACTTCATTACCTGCAGCTGACTCTCACTTGAAGTATATACTGACATGTATGCTTCCTCATTAAAAAGTGATACACTTCAAATTTTTAAGACATTTCATTCAGCTTCTGTTTAGCATGACCATGACATCACAATCTTCTATTAGCAGGGAAAATGTAACTGTGATTTAATAACGCCAGGTTTTCAGAAGTTGCCCATGGTTCAAGCGGTAGAAATAGTAGATAAATGCTTTTTTTCTAAGAAAGAAAGAAGACTAGATGAGTGGATTGTGGCATCCACCATAGAAGCTACACAATAATCAAGGACTTCAGTGATTAACAAAGAGTGCTGCTAGAATTTTCTGCATTTTTTCTTCCCATTGCGAGCCAAATGTAATGTAGAACCAGAGAAGATATGAGCATTGAGCATTTGATAGATTTGACAGGCATATGAAACAATAAAAATGGTAGCAGCTCAGCCTGAGAAAACTATTTCTTGACATCTTTCACTCAGAAAAATATATATTGTCCCAGTAAGAAGTACCAAACAGATACGGATAACACCAAACAAACTAATGCAAGTGCAGAGGCCTGTGCATTGTCTACTGTAGCATTTATCCACAAGTGTCTGAGTGCCTTAGTTGAGGAAGAACATATCTGGGTGGCACTCTGATGGACAGAGAAAAGTGAAATTAAAATGCTGTTTTGACACACAAGGAATTGTCACAATTAACCAGCAAATCATTTTACTGAAGTACTGTGCTCAGAGTTTTGATCTCAAATGTTCATACATTTCTTTCATTGACTCTGCAGCTGGAAGTTGTCCTGACATGATGATGTTCTTTGTCTAGACTATTTACATCAAATATCGCATAGAAGTCAATCCTGTCAAAATTTATATATATGCATTATAGGGAGAGTCCTCACTAGTCCGTTAACAAGTTTACTTCATTTCTGTCTGCATTCTACAGTAAATCTCAGGTGTTCTGTCCTTTCTCTGCAGTTGATTTCATTGCAGAGCAATGTATTTCAAACCTTTATACCTCCACATTAGAAAAATAAGATGATAATGAATAATCCTGTCATTTTAACTGTCACTTGGAAAGCATCATGCAATTATTTCCAGATCAGTAAAGCAGTAGCAAGCTCATTTGCACATAGTATCTGTGGGACTTGTGATCTTGTTCAACAATGAGACCTGATAAGAGTCTGTGGATAGCACCAAACTTTTTGTAAAATATTCTTATTTGTAAAATTTTTCATTCTTACAGATTTTGTCACACAGTTTCACAGAACCATAAAGGAGCAGGAACTTAAAAACCCCTCAAGATAGGGGGGAAACATTCCAATGGTTTTCTTCCTTCCCTGACTTTTCCCTCTACTGTGCCCTCAAAATCAAATAAAAAAAAATTTGAACCTTTTAGTACAAACTTAAATTCTGGAGAAATGTTTTCATTTCAGTTGTTTTATAAACATAATTAATAAAGTTGTCTTAATTTTATTGTCTGCCAGATAAGACATTCTTCATTTTGGAGAGGGTAAAATTAGATTATAAAAATTCAGAAAGGATTTGAGCATCACCTTTCTACATTATTTATGGCACATCTATCACAGTACAACCCTTCCTAAGGGACTGATTGAATTATATTTTCTTTGGAATCTGGATTAATAGCTCACCTGTGTTACAGAGAAGAGTAAATTTTAACAGTAATTAAATTTGTTTCATTAATGTAAGAGCAAACTGGTAACTGTGTATTTTGCTGTGGCAATGGGCTGTATCTCTAGTTCTTTCACTGATCATCAGACAATGGGTTTTCTTCCTTCCTCATATACTTTTGCATGTAATTGGAGCAACATATTTCTCCTCATAGCCATGCCATGGAAGACTGTGATTGTGCAATGAAGTTGTCTGTTAAGCTGGTTTGTGCATGGATGACTATCCTTTCCCAGCAGTCTATCTTCAACAGCAGCTTGAGATGCACAGAACACTGTTTGTGTGCATGTCGAGGGGTAGGGCACTTTATATCTTGGAGGTAATCAGTTTCCCAGAAACAATGCTTCCTGCTTCATCTGCAGAGTACCAGGCAGGTAGATTACAGTTTAGTGAATTACACCCAAGAGCTGTCTCTAACCTTCAAATGTGCTACCATATTATTTCATTTTCAGACAGTTTAATACAGTTCCTGATCGTTAATGTGATTTTAATATCTGACAGTGCAAAGGGGTAATAATGTTGTGGGGCTTAGAAAGTAGAAAGAATAAAACAGTTGTCACCACCAGTGATTCACTGCTGGCATGTCATGTCTAGAAAATGTATTTTATTGCCCTGGTATGCCTGCAGAGCTCAGGGAAAGAATCAGTCATTCAGCTCTCAGATATGTAAAAAATTATTTTAATTCTGTTTCTATTTGTTCCCACTCTTACCTCTTCTCTGAGCACTGTGCCAGATACTATCTGTGACCAGTAGGTGCCACTTAGCCTCACATTTGCAGGCTGCAAGCTTTCCTCAGGAATGTGTCTGACAGCTATAACATGTGCCTGGGGGATTTGGGGCTGAGGGACAGTGACTGACAACAAACCAACGTTCAGGAGTTTCAAGAGCATGACTCCATACCATCTTTCTGGGGACATTTTTTGGCTGCTTCATAGTTCTCTTCCTAGTTTGCCCTGCATTTCCTTTCACATTTTCAATTTTTACTGAGATTTAAATATATGCTAGTGGTTCTCAGGTGGTTCCACTGATTCCCAGAGATGGGCACTTCTGCCTTCTGTTTTCTCAAGATGTGTCTGATTTAAGAGTAGTAGGAATTGGTACAGGGGTCCAGTGGCTGCCACAGATCACCATCTAATGTTCGGTAACCATGCCACTGTGGCATTGCACCCTCATAAATAAATTTCAGCCAATGAGCAGGACAGATTGGTCTACATGCAAAGCCACACTGATGCAGCAAAGTTGCTTTCAGGATTTAAGATTACATCTGTGTGAGATTGTAATAGTCTCCACACGCATTTCAATTAACTTAAGAGTCAGCTCAGGAAACTCTGTCTTGGACAATAAAGGCTCAACATCAGTCTTGCAAGCTCTCTGAGGGAAAATCTGCATTTTCTCTTGTGTTTTAATTGCTGAAGAGTACAAGACCTAGAAAAGACTCAATTAGGTGACCTCATTCTACTATCAATGCTGACCATTCCTTCCCATCTTTTTCTATATTTGAACTAGATAATTAACTCTGTGATGACCTTTGCTTCTACCTATACCTGGTTAATTTAAGAACCCATGACAAAAGGACTTGTTCACTTACTTTTAAAAAACAGGTATACCAGAAAAATCAGTTTCCTAATTTATTCTTTCACACCCATAGCCAGTGACTCCTTCAGAGAATGCAAATCAGTATGTAAGCTCTAAGTTCACTTGGTGTTGTTTTTTAAAAGCAATGTACCATATATAGTTTAGAGCTAGTTATATACTTAAAATAGTTTCTATCATTTTGCTTGATAGAATACTCTGGTTTATTTGTCTTCCCTGAGGGCCTTAAACTCAGAATAGCTAGGAAACCCATAATTTAAAATTGTAGTAGGAAGGTCTTCTAAGAAGATCCCCATGAATGTCTGCTGTGTAGCAACAACCCACAGCTCTATCTAATATGCAGCCTCCACCTTCTGACAGATTTTGCCTCAGTCTCAACTGTCTTGACACAAGTCAATACCCAAAATCACTGTTACACAGCCCTGGTTCTTGCACACAGCCTGCAGAGTTAGACCTACAAATTCTGACTCACTCGACTGCCTCAGTTGTTTCCCCTCACATTACTTTCCTGTTTGGTGGTAATAAATTAGATGATCATTAGAAGCAAGAGGATTATAAACATAATTAACAAATGAGGTTGTTGAAGGATTTATTGTTTTGGCCTGATTCCTCACAAGTTTCTCTAAGAAAAAGCATCATCCAGCTCATATTTCCCAGTAATTAGCTTTGTCTTTATTGCATTGTAAATACTGCTTTAATTACTGCACTATTTAGCTTAGATGAGATTCAATTGCAGTAACTTAAATGGGATTCTTGTGCTATCAATTTTTTTTCTTCCCTTAATTCATTTTATTCTTAACTCCTTTTAAGATAAACACACAGCAAGGATTGGCAAAGACATCTGGATGGGTTTTCATTATTAAAACCTTGCACAGGACTCCTCTAAGAAGGAATGAACTCTGTTACTAGACAAAAGAAATCTACTCCTATAAGAGACTGCCATAATGGACCTGTGCTGGGCTACAGCTGTCTTCTATTATATCACAAGCATAAAGAGGCAGGCACTCAGCCACAGAACTCTAGCAGAAAATTTCTTTGGCTTACAGCAGTTCCTACTGCCATATATGCTTTGTACCACCCCCTGTGTCTCTATCCATCCATACTCAATGACAAGATGTAATTTCAGTCTAGCAGATGTCATCAACCTGAAATTCAGATGAGCTTTTGAAGTTTCACACATAGACAAGGTTAAGCAAAGGAAAGCAGCACAGAAGAGAAATGCTGATGTTCTCCACTCTTAACTCAGCCTTTTGTTAATGCAGAATTCACATGGGAACCCCATTCAGTGGGGCAATAAAAAGTGTCAGAAAATGTACTCTCCTGATTTGGGAATATTAATTCACCAACGGTTCTTACTCCCTGTATCATATGGAATCCAGTGACAGACATGATCTGCTCAAATTAATTTTTCCTGCCTCTGAAAAAGCTTACCAAAAGTTATCTGTTTGACTGAAAGAGAATAGTTCTTATGGACCACCACAAGAACTGCTAGGGACCAAGCCAATTTTGTTGGTAGAGTAAATGCTGTTTTCTCCTGACACATTGCAAGGCACTGTGATAACTTTAGCAATGCAAGAAAGCATGTCTACTTATCTGATGCTCAGAGAGACAAATAAAAGCACTCCACTTCTCTTGTTCTCTCTTTGTCTAAACCAATGGTAGCTATACAAATTTGTGCTGGACTAGGAGATACTTCCTATCAGATATCTATTAGGTTCTGATTGTCTTAAAGAAGAAATGTGTGAAACCTCATTACTTTAAACAGTTGTTTAAAAATAAATTAGGCAAAGTCCTGAATTTGCCATCCTGGAAGACATTAGCAAGAAAGTTCTTTAGCTCCTACTGGTGTTCAAATTGTTAAGTCATGAGGGACCAAGTGTGTTTAGTGTTTATAATGGTTCAGAAGTATTAATCAGCAGATTTTTTGCAGAGCCTAGAGAAACATGAAGAAGTAATTGCAACTGGATTGGAATTGTAGCCAGGTTTCGTACAACACAATAAATAATTACACTGATTGTTTTCCTAAACAAAGCATTTTTTCAAGTATTACTCCCAGACACAGCATGTCATGCAAACTCTGTTCTCTTAAAAGATCAAAGTTTACAAATTAAGTAGAACCAGTTAATAGGAAACTTAAAAACATTAGGATGAATGAAAGAGAACAATTTATAGTTGCATTTTCATATTACGTCAACATTGCATGTGAAACTATGCAGGTTACTTGATACTTCCCCTTAAAAAAGAAAGAGAAGACTGTTACAAAACTCTACAAATTAAATTTCATTAACTAATTGCATTTTGCCCATTTGCTCATGCAGCTGACAATATGCCTTCCCTTCCAGTCCTAAACTGCTGCAACTTTTGTTCCTTCCACAACAATCTGAAAAAACCACACTAGTCAATACCAAGTCAATTCACTAAAAAATGTGCAAATGAGACCTGAAAAGTGCTGTTTTCACTCTAATGGCACTTACAGTGAGGAGTACCCTTTGAAGTACACTACTGAAGTGTCCCCAGATTCCTCACTGTTGAAAAGAGGATACCCCTGTATCCCTACATACTCCGCTACAAAGCCTTTGCAGAGTTATTTTCTGGCTATGCTCCAGCTATGACAGGAGCAGCATTCATTTATAGAAAAATCTATTTAGTTATTTTGAGAATTCCAGATCAAAGCCTCTATATAAAATTGTGGCCCTATCATGAAAGATAAAGGAACCTTCTTGTAAAGCTGGCCTGACAGATTGAATATATTTGACTGAATGGTTCACAGAGGATACAATGCCATAGTTCAGGTAGGAAACATCTAGGATTTAATCCTCCTTACCACCATCAGAGACTTTGTGTCACCTATTCTATATTATCCCCATGCCCTCATTCCTCTTCCATCAAATGCATTTACCTTCCCAGCAACAGAAGGCTGGAGGTGGATAAAAAATGCATCTGCGCAGCCAGGAGTGTGCCAATGCCATTGTAATGTGGGCATAAAAATCAAGGAACATATGTAGAGGCAGCTGCTCGCAGTTGTGAAGACATGTTAAAAATATGGGGAAAAACTTCAACAGATTTTATAACTGGGGAACTGTGTGGTTTTATTGTATAATATATGAACCCACAAAAAGGGATGCTTTCCTTTAGCACATTTTTCATAGCTCGTTTACAACAGAGTAATTCTTTCACGAAACAAACTGGAAGGTTTTTTGTCAAAGAACTGTAAGTTTGTTGCACTAAATCTCTCTGACAGAGAAGCCAGACAATGACAAGGACTGGATCATTACAGAGAAGGTTAAAAGGAGTCTTTCTTTTGGTGAATCGCTGGCCATATTTCAGTTCCCCATTCACAGTTTCTTAAAGGAACGAGGGGAAATTTTTTTTGGTGTCTGGGAATCCTAGAGTGGATTGTTTAAAAGAAGGAAGGAAACAATATTTGAGGTTCTCCTCTGAAACAGTGAGTACATATCTAGTCCTCCTGGATTATCTTCCAAATACTGATCTTTACTTTCATTCAGAGAAAATGCCTGTATCCTACAGACCTTCAGATAAGTTTCCTCCTAATTCAGTGGATGAGATTGCTGCCTTTGCATGAGACGTAGTTTATACAGAGTGTTACAACAGAGAAGACAAGAGATAGAATATTGCTGAATTTACCACACTTTGAACATTTCCATTTTAAAGCAATCTAGGAGTTTTAACAGAAGAAATGCTAGAGTAGCCAAAGACTAGGAAAGGCGAAACTAGACACCCAGTGAACAACTTTATATAGAAACAGTGCAAAACTTCCTTGAAAGGGAAAAAATTACTTATTTTTTAGTCAACCTTACATTGTAATGCCACTGGCTCTGGAAATTCAACTATTAATTTTAGCATGACCCCCAATACATACCCTCATCTTGTGTGAGGCCATGGGAAAGGCATCCAGTTTTTTCAGTCTCTTGATGTACAAATGATTAAACAAAGTGAAATCAATACCTTGTAGAGATAGTGGGATGATCACCTATATAGCATGATCAAAGTGCTTTTAAAGTGTGTGCACTTTCATTACAAAATAATTGAACCCTTC
The DNA here is from genome assembly GCA_024500445.1 of Entomyzon cyanotis. Classification (NCBI taxonomy): domain Eukaryota; kingdom Metazoa; phylum Chordata; class Aves; order Passeriformes; family Meliphagidae; genus Entomyzon; species Entomyzon cyanotis. The sequence goes on from JAKEPQ010000974.1 coordinate 64,461, forward strand.
CAGGGAGAGGGAAAATAGGCTTTTAATTATTATTTCTATGCCTTTCACTCATGTTCTAGCTTGTTAATTGACATAAAATATCAGATGGAGAAACTAAGCCACTCTCTAACAGTGGGAGGAGTTAACTTCGCAGTAGCTGTATGCAGTAATCATATGATTTTTGTGATAAAGCAGAGAGTAAAGGCAGAGAAAGATATGACACTAGGAATTTTAGGAGTTTCTGGCTATGGTTCTACATCAGATTATGACAGTATTCACACCATCAGCATGTGCTCCACTTAAAATCATTGGTGCAATTAGTGTGGATTTAATTGATTTTTAAGACTGATAGTAGAACATGTTAAGAAAGAGTTTCTTCATAGAGAAGTGTAAATCCCTGCTTTTGACAAAATTTATCTCGTTGAAAAATTTATGGGTGCATGCAAATAATTGTCTTAAAACAGAAGGAATAATCACTAAGAGAAGTCATATATATGGGTAAACAACTAGCAAGTAAATATCCCCTACTAACACTTATCTTCTCCCATCTGTAACAATATAGAACAGCAGCAATAGATGTACACAAAATTTTGCCTCCTGATAATTGATTTGGAATTTAAACCAGATGAAGCAGATGTTATCTTGATGAACTATGCAGAGTATTTAGACAGTCTCATCTAATACCAAGCCTCTGTCATGGGTAATTTCACAAGAAACAGAAAATTAATAAACAATATATATTACTTCTAAAAAAAACCTCACACAACAGAAAACTAGTTGTTAGTAATGTACAATGTGATTTTATGCTATATTCTTCTGTGGGCAATTTGGGGTCTTCAGTCACCATGGATAAAATTCCCAGCACTTTTATAAATGTTGGCAGTCCTTTGCCATCTTGTTCAAAAGTACTCAGTGAGAGCATGGTAGAAATTTTATTCTATTTCCTTCTCACCCTTATTTCTTCTGATCCTATCAGCAAGACCTAACCTGAAAAACTGACAGGCTTTTCTTATCAGTGTTATGTTTTACCTGGTCTTTGAGACTAAATTAGAAGAACACATGGCACAGTCATACACTGCTGCTGATATAATTCTGATCTTCCTAATCCTTCTCTCCTCATCTTTCTTGCTATCAAAATGATACCAGTTAATTTGTGTCCAAAAAGCACCTTGAAGATGTAAAACTCAGCACAAGTGCTAAGTATTTAGAACACAGCAAAATCAGCCCAGTTAAACATTCCACAATGTCATGGAAAGTCTGCTGCTGAAATGGAGATGGCAAGTACCTTACCTCCACACACTCTAAGCAGGCTAATGCCAAGATTCTGTCCTCCAGTAGCCTCATAATTCAATATCTACTACTTTTGGTGAGAACTCTACTTGTCTCCAAAGTCAGCTGTTGCTGTTTTCCTCACCACATCGTCAGTCTCTCAAATGCCCCGCATTTCTGACTACATAAAAGAATAATTCTGGCTTTTCAGAAAACTGAGAATATGAATGAGGGCATTAACTTCTCATTCACTGACATCAGGATCTGGGAATTGGGATCACTCACATCTTACCTCCTAGTGTCATTCATGTTAGCCCCTTTCTCAGGGTTCCAGAGTGGCAGCACAAGGCTTTTGGTTGAAACTGTGCAGAAGAAGCCAATTGTGAACACTGCAGCAGAGCAGTGCTTGGCACCAGATGAATGTATGTCCTGTCCTGGTCTGAAAAGACAGCAGGAGGGCCAGGGTTTCTCCAGTTAACTCTCAACAGAGAGCAGCAAGGGCTAGCTGTGTGCGGTCAGGGGGTCAGGGCAGGAGCCAGGGTGAGCCCTTCACAGACTGTGTGCTCACCAGCTGGTAGTGTCCTGCACCAGCTGAGTCAGGCATAGATAGGGCCCTGCAACAGCCCCAGGCATGCAAAGACTTTGCTTCCCTGCACAGTACTGGCAAAAACTGCAGGAGACAGCTGTGGCATGAGGGATCAAGGCAGAACTAGAAACAAGCACCCCCACAGCACAATCCAGGGAAGGGATAAAAGTCCTGGCCTGAAATAGAGCACCTGATCCTGACAGCAGCAGGTGAGGAGGGTGGATAGAGGTCCCAGGTGACACTGTTCATGGATGTTAAGGCTTGTGAGTGCCCTCGGGGATGTGACACCTGTGCTGACCTTACCTCACCTTAGAAAAAGGGAAAAATCAGTGATACTTTCAAAAATATCCACTAACTCTGAGGAAACAAATGTAAGGATTGTGCAGTTTTGCATGACTGCTCAAACATCTGCATTATTCATCTGTCCCTCATCACTGCACTGAGCTCCCAGGAAACTTTACAATACTGTCAAAATGTATTAGTTACTGCATGTTTCATAGGTCAAACCATTGTCCCTGTTTTACAGGTAGGATTTCAAGGTTCAGGCAGACTGCTGGCATGTCTGCACAATGTAGTGGACTGTGGAGCATACCTCCATGAGACAGCAATGCTAATGGCTGCTTTCGAACCAGAAGCAGTGCAGTTTCAGCACAGCCTCTGAGCAAATACACTGCAACGATCAAAGACTGAACTTATGTGGTCTGGCACAGCAATGTCAGATGTGGCCAGACTGCTTTCAGATCTCATGATTCTCCTCCTTACTGAGCAATGTCGTGTAAATGCATCAGTTTCTAATCTCCATGCTGTATTTGACTACATACTGCAGACATACCCCAAGAGATTCTCCTACAAGCATTAAGGGAGTTGATGGCAGAGCAAGAAATTGGTTTTGGAGGTTTCTGGCTAATGCTGGATAGAAGAGCCCTCCTGAAGTCACTGAGAGACCATGGGAAACCATGGAAAACCTGAAATCACATAGAGACCATAAGCTGCGGAAAAGTGAATGTATTGGGGGTGGACAAGCATTTCAGTAGAGTTATTTTGTCCTAGAAGAAATAAACAAAATAAAAAATTATGGGTAAAGTTTAGCCTTTCATTTGAGGACTCTGTTCTTGTTGGGTAAATTACAAACCTAGGAACCCTAAGGCCTTGAGCATAAAACAACAGTCTTCCATTTCTAGAAGAATTTTTCATCTTTTCCCAATATTTGAATCTCTTGCTAGACTTCAGAGTAGTGTGAAGTAATGAATAAGTTTGTAATGAAATGCATGGCTGACTTTGATTTGTATTGCAAGCCTGTCATGCCGGCATAAAATGCCCAGGTCAATAAATTGCTATAAATCAGTATTGATTGTCAATGACAAAAATGACAGTCGATGCGTTTACATCAGCAGGAAAAAAAATCAGTGGTTGCCCCCTCTATTATCAGATGAAATCCTGCTTATAATATGTATTATCTATATAGTATATGTTTATGCAAGGTGGAAATTTTCATTTACCTTGCATTTTTTAATGCCTAAATCGCATTGTCTTTGGGGAATTGATAAAATCAAAGTAATAGAAGGACAAAAATATTCTCAAGCATTCATTGCTGAGATTTTGATTTTGAGCACAAGACACAAAAATCTGAATTTTTAGCCAAAATCACTTGCAAGTTCCAGATGGTGTGACATTTAGCCTTGCTGTGTTCCCCAACTGTGCTCACTGACACTGAAGGCATGGATCTAGAAAGAGCACTGTTTATTGCACAGTACAATAGCAAAAATAGAAACAAATATAATTTAGTTTTAAATAGTGCAGCAATTTTTTACCAGAACTTTACTCAGCTTATAATCTGTTTCATGTTTCTTCTGAAAAGTAGTCTGGGCATGTATTAAATTGCTGCAATGCATGATATGTCACTTTTCATACTACTAAAAGTTTGTTTTTACCACAAGAATCCTTAGAACTCATTCTCTGAGCTTTTTTTTAAATGTATTTTTATATGTCCTCAGAACAAAACATTGCAAATGAAATCACATAGTCATGATTAATAGCTGGTGTATAAGGGTATCTGAAATTGAACCTTAAGAGTTTTCAGATTTTCTTCTGAAAAAGAATCCAAAATGCTGGCCACTGGTTCATAATTGTAGAGGTCTTTTAAGATTAGACAGGGTTTGTTTTCAAGATTTGGTTGTTTTTAAGAAAAACAGAGAGAAAATTTCCTATGTACTAAAAATAATTATACCAGCTTGGATATCACAAATTAATCTGCCAGCATACAGGATCCTAGCTGTTCATTATAGGATGTAAGAATCCTTCTTCCACCATAACCAGTCCTGTGTTGTCTTTGTATCATCAGCTCTCAGTATATTCCGAAAACAGGAAACAAAAAGTGCATTTCCCATGTAACTAACCCAGCAATTTATGTCTGCAACTGCTAATATTCAGCATGCAATTCATGCAAGGCTGTCCCATGTATAAGGAATGCCTACTACAGGCTCCTGCCATTCCACACAGCCAGAACACTGGCATAGAAATATGTCTCCTCTATATGCCTGTGCCTGAGATATGCTAGTACTATGGAAAATTTTGCACTATGAAAAATATGGAACAATGGCAGGTAAAAGGACAATGAAGTGGAATTTAAATGTTTGCGGTCCTTCTAAGCACAGTACTAATGTGGAGGTAGAGGGAAAAAGAGAGCAGTGTTGGGCTCAGTGGTTTTGTTTAGAGGAATATTTCAGCCAACAGAAAAAAGGCTAAAATTATGGCAGACTAGAATTAAGCACTCTCTATATTTCTGTTACTTGCAAGTCACCAGACATTAGAATACAAATCCAGACTTTTCTGATTGCAAATTATCCAATTTCTGGAAACATTTCTCTAAAAGCCACAAGAGGAATCCAAGTTTAGGGTTTTGTGGACACATAGGTATACTAAATAGCCACTGCATTAACTAATTTGAAGGAGCTAGCCTTCCTAGAAGATACACCTCAGGGGGACATCTCTTCATTACACTCTGGCTGCATGTCCTGTTGTTTTATGCATCATCCTATGGTGACCATTTTCCCACTGACCTCACCAAGAGCTTAGGATTGCTGGTTAAGATTGGGAATTTGCACTTGGCTTTGTTAAACTGCATTCTGTTATTTCAAACCATTCCCCCAGTATGTCAGGAAAGTTTTGAACTCTCAGCTAATCATCGTCATGATGCAGTACTATGTAAAGTTTGAAATAAGGATTTTCTTTGGTCACTCATTCAGGTACAACATATTAGACAAGATAGAATACAATCACACACTGCTTCCTAACAATGAAAGCTAGATGTATAAATTCTGTTACTTTTCTCTTACTCTTAAATCTTACTATCTTTTTAGGCATTTTGCATAAATGTGATTTACTGTGTTCGTTAAATGCTTACTTTTTGTCATTCAACTCCTGACTAAAATTCTATTGTTCATAAATACTGTTTTTTGATTATTCAGTCAAGTACTTTATGAACTTGAGAGTAAGCTGCTGGCTGTTATCACCAAACTTTCCTTTTTCTTGCTTAAAGGTGTGTCTTTTCTAAGCTTCTGATACTTTATCTGTCTTGCATGAGTTATCAGATAACAGCTAAAAATTTGAGGCTGTTTCAGCCTCAGGTTATTTATTGTAAAATTCAACAGCATGAGTCAACTTCTGAAGAGAAAGTAGAAAACAGCAAACATAAAATTCTATTGTCTATATTCTACCTTTCATTTAGCTTTCACCCTGAAGTGATGCAGACCCACCTACAGTTTCTTAAAGTTTGTATTTTGTTTTCCATCCATTCCTTGTGGCTGGCAAATACAATCACTTTATCTTTTTCACTTGGGCTTAATCTTACCTTCACATATCCCTTCCTTTACAGTCAAAAAATTATTAGAACAGTTTAAGAACTTGTTGAATCACTTGTATGTGGATTGCTAGACAAAGCAATAATATCCCACACTGAGGTGTTCTGAATAGTCCCAGGGAAATTCTTTGATTAAATTTAAGTAAATAGCCTACCCCATCCTCTATCCTGCTTTTTTTCTTTCCCAGGACATATTTGAATATTTGAAATTTCTTGTTATTGTATAGTCTTTTGCTATAGATAACCTGTTAGGTAGCCACAAAAGGCCTCATCTATAATACTATCTTGATTTATTGATCTATATGATCCCACTGTTACAAGACTCTTTTTAAATCTCCTAAAGACTTTTATCATGTCTCAAGTAAGCATCCCTAATGTACAAGGTGAAATTCGTCATTTTCTGTATCTACTCCTTATTAATCAGTCATTATCTTTGCATTAATATTGCAACTTGCCAATTATTCTGTCAAATGTCCTCTTCCTAAAAGAACTGTTAATATTGATCATATCTTAAGAATACGTAGTCTTCTCTGTTCCTTATATCTTTTGTTTTGAAGACATCTTTGAGTCATAACTTTTCCTGCTGTTTTATGATCTGTTATCAGCAACTGCTTTCCTCTTTCTCTGTCTAAAACAGAGATTTTAAATATCTCTCAAGGTCATTTGTAGGCATCTATCACAAACCTTTTCTCATTTTATTTTAGAGTCTTTTTCAGTTGATCAGTGATCCTTTTTTTTTCTTTTAATCCAGATCTCAGTATAAATATTTCAGACTTTTCTCTATATGTAATGGAATTTAGACTTAAAACATGCCTATGGGGAAGACACCTATTTAACACCATTTATATTCTGAGAAAAAAAGGATGATTTATGCTGGGATCTGACTTCATTCTTGGTTACAGCTGTTGAGTACTAATGAAACCCTATATGGGCATATTTTGACTGTAAATTGTGACGGTGGTAAATTGTGAATAAGTGTTTAAATGGAGTTGATTTATACACACAGACTGAAATGCATAAAATACTACATTGATTTCAATATTCGAATTTCACAACTGTGCCAGGAAACAGGAGATCAAATATGGAAGGGAAAGCTAGGTGTTCTGACAATATAGTGTAGATCTTTTGAAATATAACCTCTTTCTTAATGTAGAAATTTACTGAAAAGAGGTAAAGTGAGGAAATATTTTATGGGTTGGGGCTTTTTTCATTTTGTTTTTTTAGTATGCATACAGATGTATGCACTGTATGAAAAGAATTTGGGGTCTCACTGTGTTAATCCTAGGTATCTCTTCTTCATCTGAATGCACAATCCCTTATTTCTCACAGCATTATTGCTTTCCAGGTCTGATTTACTGTCCTTTTGAAGAGGAGTAGGATAATGGTATCCCAAAGGTGTTATATAAGGAAATCAGGAAGCAGCCCTCATATTAGATAAAACTATTGAGGCAATTATTCTGATTCATCAAAATCACCTAGAACCACACTGAGATATGCAACAGAAAAAAATTACATTCACGATGGTGAAAGATGCATAAACTTTGTTGAATGCAAAACTTCATTTCTTCTGGATTTTCTATTTAAAGAAAGCTGCACTTATCTGATGTACTTGCCCTGAATGATGAAAACAAATGGCTCTTTTTCTTCACTTCAATCATATTCCTCCTCAAGGATTTAGGTTTGGGACTGTTCTTTCTCTGTAAGAATGGAACGATGACTGTACTCAAGAGATTCTTCAGCCATTGAAGAAACAACTTGACAATCATTAAAGGTAGAATTTCAGTGTATTTCTTTTCACTGTCAAAGAGCTTTATAAAAAAGGAAGAGTAACATCACATGCAGATATGTTTTTTGGCATTGGTTAAGATCTTTTTACTCTTGGTATAAGTTTGTAATAATTAAGAATCCATTTCCTAATAACACTAAGAAGAAAAAGTCAGAATTTTGCCCACACAGACATTTTGAAAGAAATTCTGAAAAAGTCAGTAATATAACAGAATATAAACTTCTTGCAATAGTTTGAGACAGCCAAAGTGCTTTATAAGCTGCTTAGTAGCACAGTATCCAAAAAAAGGGAAAAAAATATGGGCTTTATCTTTGAAGAAAGAGATTGCTATTAGCTGACAAATGAAATGAGCTGGGTAGTCTTAGTATAGTTCAAAGCACGAGTTTAGTGGGACTGCCTTTTTGAGAAAAGTTAGTAGATTTTGACCTGTGCCTACATCTCTTCGAGTTTCTTGTCTGCAAAGTAAAATACAGTACTTGTCTATTTATAAAGCAGATTTGCTATTTCTATAGGTTTTTCAAAATAGAGAAAAGGATATACTTCAATTCACTAAACTTCTGGCCTACATGTCACTAATGCCATTGTCTAAAAGTTGCAACCAATAGCAAATGTGAGTGGAATTAGATGTGCAAAAACAATAGAACTGTAGTGAGGGGGAGAGGGCAAAAGTTCTTCACTGTGCCATTTTCTTTAATTAATTTTAATAAAACAAAACCAGAAAAAATGCAAACAAACAAACAAAAACTCAAAAAAGGCGATACCAGTTTCAGTGATTTACTCAGCAAAGCCAAATATTAGAGGACAAATGAAAGGAGTAAAGATGATTCAAACAGTATTTAGAAGAGCCTGACTCAGAATTATACAGAGCATAAGTTTTTTTGCTGTAGATAAGGAAAGTAGTTTAGTTATTGGAGTCTCTACACAGTAGTTATGTAGGACAGAAATGTATTTTGGTTTGCTTTCCTTATGTATCTGGCTTTGGAAGCACTGATGACTGCATTTACTGGAGTATCTTTCTCTAATTTCACTTGTTAAAGGGCCTTCCAACCATTTCCTTGTGTTTCTCTCGACAGCTCAAAAAGCATAAACTGATGTCACACCATTTTTCCAGTTTGGCTGGAAAACTTAATTCATAACAACATGGAATTTATTCATCGGAAAATGTTGCTTGATTCAGGGGAGATCATTCACATCGGTTAATTCTCAGCTGGGAATTTGTAGTTTTAATCCTAAAAAGATATCAGATCAAAATTATGATCTGCTCTGAGAAGCCACAAAAATGCATATTTCCAGCATGTACGATGGTAGTCATTGCTTTGGTGGGAAATCCATAGCAAAAGGATTGTGTTGCGCTGCTGATGGTAAGCAATGCTGACATCAAAACACAATTAGCTTTTAGTAATTCTTGCCTCCTGGATCAGAGCTTGTTTTTTTTTTATCAGGACTGCCCAGTAAATTTCAGCAGATGTTCAAATTAAAAGAAATAGCACATTGGTAGTGCAAAATTGGCTCTAAATTTTTTAATTAGAAACACAAATATTGATCCATCTCCTCCCAGAAAAGGGAAGGAAAAAAGCTTTGATTTCTCCAAATCATATCACCCCACCCCCCCCGATCTTCCTTCCAGTTCAGAACAGTAACCTCATACCCAAGATTAAATCCAAACACTGTCCATGCAGAACCTGACTTCCTATGGGAAATCTCTATATGACTTTTTTGGAGTATGGACCTTAATCAGTACCCAATGTGATATAGGAAAGAAATGCAGATTAGTGGCAATCCAGTAACACAACAGCAGGGTTAGCTCTGCAAATGTTTAGCTATTGCTTAGTTACAGATGGTGTAAGGTGAAAGTGAATCAGAAAAGCAATTTAGTGAATGCATGGGTAGCACATTAAGGATATTAAAACTATAGGAGCTTACATAAGAGGTTGAGACCTAATAATCAATACAAAAAGCAAAGAGTGAACGCTATGGAAAAAGTCATTATTTTCTAGCTTCTTTGTCATGTGAGATTTATTGCCCCTCTCTATCATCACTGCAGAATTCTTCCTTTTTTTCTTCATGTAGCCCTTTCAGTTTAAGCCTGTGGACTGTGTTTCAGGTGAACATTTATTGCTGGAAGTTGGCAAATTATGACAGCTGCTCTGACAATCTTTCAGCTCATGTCTGTCATCTCAATTTACAGTGATGATTTAGTGCAAGAATTAGGTTTAGAATGGAATAAAAAGTGATTATATTTTCCCTGAAGGAAATGTACCCACAACTTCTCTAACAGCTAGGTTCTCTGCACTGATAAAAGCCTTTGGAAGTAATTACATATAGGACACAGTCCACAGCATTTTACTTTCATATGCTATAAATAAGCCAGAATCAATAGTGAGTTGTAATAAAAAAGGCAGCATGTATTAATTTTACACAGTATAATATATTTGAGGAGATGTGCAAGCTGATAACAAACTCATTGCTCTGCAGGGGAGAAAAGCTTCTTGCAACATTGACTCATGAGTCATACAATATTCTAGGAAGTGGCATTCTCTGTGCGTATGCCAAAGGTGCTTCCCTTAACAGTTTCTCTCTTCATAGAAATGGCTGGGTTTAATTGTGGAGCTTTGGAAAGAAATCTTGACCTTCATTTCCAGCAGCCTCATGACCTAATCCTCCCTCTTACTCAGTTGCCCATCGCATCTCAGTAACAGCTCCCGACTGCTGGATGATTGATTCAGTACACCAATGCTCAAGCACCTGACGCAGAAAGGCAAGGCTCTTTGTTCCTGCCTTTTTCAGAGGCTCAGATAAATTAAATACCTCAGACCTCATCAGCAAGTAATTCAGAAGGACTAAAGAATATTCTAAACTTAAGGAAGACTGAAATTAGATTTTGTCTTAAACTAGGCATGTCTTTTGAAGAAAACTGCTGCTTCAGCATGAGAAAGTTGCACTGAAGGTCATGGAGATTTCACAGCTTCCTAAATGTATGCATGCAGGCATACACGCAGACACACACAACACTCCTTCTCATTTATACAGTGAACTCCAAGTTGGATCATGGTCTATGTCTAAAACAACTGTAAATAGGATGAGTAATAACTAAAATTTTAGGAATGTGGAAGACAATTCTGGCTCATTTGATCTTGAAGTTCATTCAAGGTCACTTGAAAAATAATCCCATAGAAGTAGAAACAGAATCTACCAGAAGTCTCTGTCTAGGCAAAGTCAAGGCTATGCTTCGTTAAGATAGGATAGTAATGTAAGGAAAGGTAAAAGTTAGTAAAGCCTGAGATCCAAATCAGAAAAGAGGATTTATCAACAATATGTGGGGTTTTTACGCAATATTTTTCATTGTTGTGACGTTTGAGAAACACAAACCTTTGTCCTTGGATTCAGATTTAATTACTTACACTGAATGTTTTTTCCTTTCTCCAACCCTCTGTTAGCTGCAGTAGATCCCTCCTTGCACGTGGGTTTGAAATCACAAACATTAAATGTTCACCAGACCCACACACTCAGTTATCAAAACAGGACAAACAAACTTGCTCACTGGTTTCACTGGACTCAGACTATATTTAAGGGGGTTCTTGTTTCTGCCTAATTCACCAGAAATAAGAGCATGAGGAATCATTGCTGCTGTGGTTTTTGAATTGGCAGATGATGAGACAACACTATGTTGCATCATTTCTGCTATAATATCATCAATTTCAATGCAGTTGTGCTGGCATGAAGTAGGATCAGTACACTGGTGAATCAGGTGCAGAAAATATAAAGCCCTTAGCTGTAGGGAAAAGTAATTAATAATAGTTATGGTTTTTAAATGGAGATATATAGCTTTTTCAATAGAATTGAAATTTTGTAGTGAAAAAAGATTGAAATAATTGTAGTGACTCAGTAGCAAGGCTTTCAAGTATACTCAACTATTGTTTTAGCTATATTGATGCTTTTTCAATTAAAAATTTTCTATTTTTCTTAGTATTTCCTTATGTTTCCTGACTCCCTAGAAAACTTTTCTGTGGTGCTATTATTGAAATTAGATGAACACAGGGAGTTCCAGCTACCTACGGAGAAAAAGCAGCCCATTGTATGTGTATCTTCATTCCATGTTTCTCATTTAGTAGAGCAAAGAAAAAAAAACAAAACCAAACACCAAAATATTAAGAAAAATTTTTACACCAAGTGTGCTTGTTAATGGAAACGGCAGTGTGCACTTCAATACGTCAGAGAATTTGTATGTGGAAGAGTACTTTGACTCAGAGCAGTGGTTTTTTAAACATGAGATTGGCTTTGAACTTCAAGGATCTAAAAACAAGTTAAGCATGTGTTTGCTTTCCTCTCCTGAGTGGAGACGCAGGGACTCAGCAAGAAGCCAATGGCAACAAGATTGATTTTTGATAAAAAATAAGAACGGAAATTTTTGTGTGTGTATGTCTCTCCTCCCCAGTAAAATAAGGAAGTGTTTTGGTTTCTTATAAAAAAACAAGCAAAAAAAAAACCAAAACAAAAAAACCCAAACAAACAAAAAAAATCCAAAAAAACCAACCCACACAAACTAAAAAACCAGCCACAACCAACAAACAAAACCCAAAAGCAAGACCAAAGAAAGCTTGAATACAGATCATTGAATAATGTCCCTGAGTAGCCAGGCATGTAGCAAAATCTGGTGCTGTCTAAGAAGACTGGAGCAAGCAAGTCTGGGCGGAGCTGAAAGAATAAAAGATGAGATGGAGTTCATTTTTCTATTCAGAAGGAAACTTTGCCTTTGTTGCCTCGTGTCAATTGTTCGATTGTCACTGGGTGGCACTCTCAAATTCATTGATTTGTACAAATAAATGAACGGTAACAATTAATTACACACTCCGTGAGTACAACTCAGTTGGAAGGCAGAAGCTGTGCAGATTTGCACAGCTCCCCTACCCCCCATCATCCCTGCTGTGTGATCAGGATCCTTATTAACTCACCAGGCAATCTTTGGTGATTCCTCCTAGCTAGTTTTTCTTACCCTTTTGATCATGAACATAGAGCCTGACTGATTTCAATGAAGCCATCCAGTAGCCTGGACTGTGTGCAGCCTTTGGGGAAAAAAGGTTGCTACTGCCATTAGATGTGCCCCGTATGAAATTCCCGCATTTTACAGTGTCTGGATAAATTGTTTCTGAACTCCATCAGAGGACCTGATGAACATATAGATATAGATATACACATATGTAATATCTAATATATGTAACTTATATAATCTATTAAGTATAAGTGTAATGTGTGTGCCATGGGACATATGGAAAACTCTATTATGATCTCTAAATTGTAGCTCTCAGCTCCCACATGAAAGAAATTGAAAAGGTTAGGTCAGGCTTTTAGACAAGAAATTTCAAAGCTGTTGACATACCTCATCAACTCTCAGATTCTAAGGACTGGGTCTGTTTTCCATCTTAGTGGCTTTTAAAGGAAGGCTAGACCTGCGACCTCTATGGTCAAACCAAAGGGCTTGCAGATATGATGAAAGATATAGGTGACTAGCTGGGAGTTCCTGCAAGATGCTCTGAACTCTTTGAAGCAGTTTGAGAGCTGAGAACTTGGCAAAGAAAGCACATGTCCTACATCCCTCTTTGGGAAAAGGCTCGAGGGAGTTTTGCTGCTTTCTTTACTGCTGACTTCACAGCCAGCTGGAAAAGAGCATCAGAAAGAGTAGATGAGGTGTTAAGGAGAGGCCAGACTCAACAAAAGCAGAGCATCAGGATAATTTTGTGTAATGAAATGCCAACATTTTTGACACATAAAAGATCAGGAGTCATAGGTGAACCTACATTTTCAGCATGGCCACACTACTGAGAGGCTCAGTTAGTCTGACTTGGTGATCTGGCTTGGCTTGGGCAGAGTTAGGTTTCTTCGTAGTAGCTGATATGACAGATTTTGTTTTGGATTTTTTCTGGAAACAGAGACAATAATACAGGCATGGTTTTTTGACTGCTGAGCAGCGCTTCCACACAGTCAAGGCCTCTTCTGCCTCTCACCTCATCCCCCCAGTGAGCAGGCTGGGGTTGCACAAGGATTTGGGAGGGGGCACAGCCAGAATAGCTGAGCCCAAGTGACCAAAGGGATATTACAGACCATATGGTGTCATGCTTAGCATATAAAGCTGGGGGAAGAAGAAAAAGGAAGGGACTTTTAGGGCGATGGCATTTGTTTTCCACTGTAACCATTAGGAATGGGGAACATCTGTCCTGGTGAACATCTGTCTGCCCATCAGAAGCACTGAATAAATACCTTGTTCAATTTTATGTGTGTGTGTGCCTTTTGCTTTACCTATTGAACTGTCTTTATCTCAGTCCATGAGTTTTCCTACTTTTGCTCTTCCCATTTTCTCCCACATCCCACCAGGAGGGAGTGAGCAGCTGTGCAGGGCTGAGTTGCTGACTGGGTTTAAACCACAGCCCTGGGTTATGAAAACTATGGCTTTATTTAAAGCAGTGATAAATATTCTCATGAGCCTTCCAGTATTCCTAGCTGAACACTCAAAACATGAGTCGCAATTCATCTCTTTAATTCTAATTATATTCTTTACCTAAATTGGGAAACCTATAGTAGAACAGTCTTTCACGCCCTTTGCTTCATGATTTAAGTTCAGAAGGGGTGGATTACTGCAGCATACCTTATTTTTTGTCAGATATTTTATTCAACTTCTATCTGAACCTGTCAAAAGCAGTTTGAAAAAATAAAGTGCAGTAACTGGCTGAAGCCTAAAAAGATTTCCCTTATGAATTGTGGTATTTTGCCATCTGATGAATGATTTTATTTGTATTCAGTTCATTTTTGTTATCTCTGATATCTTCTACCTGCAGTGTTTGTTGTGCTTAAGGCGCCAGTCAAATGTTCATGAAAATATTCAGCTATAACGCTATTCAGTCAATAGAGGTGTTTTTCCTTCCCATTACCTACCACAGCGCTGACATTTTATTGCTTGCTGAGATAGGAGAAACAAGAGGGAAAATTGAATCATTTAATTCCCATATCTAAAAATAAAACTCCCAAGAATGCTTTGCAGAAGAACAAGTAATTGCTGCAGAATTCACAAACTCTATTGTCCATTGAAGGGAGAATATTCTGGAGATGAAATGTTTGGAAATTAATAACTGTTTGTCATGTCACAGGTCTGTTGAAATGCTTAAACTTTCCCATGTCCTTTCTATTAAAGGATGTCTTTACCTGATGCCTGCTAGATGGGTATATAAATGTGTTGTGACATTTTAAGCGCTTTTATCATTGCAATTGTAGAAATCTTCACATGCATTAACAGCTTTCCAGCAACCTGAAAGGTATGGAAGTGTCTCCCATTGCAAACAGGAATGAAGGAGTGGTAGATTGAACAATTTGGTCAAGGTCACACAGTAAGTCTGTGCCCATACCAGATGAACCCAGATTTCTTGATCACTCAAAGAACAAAGCCAAACTCTTCTTTATACAATGAGAAAAATTACATACTTTGCCAAGTCTAAATCCATAATTATGCAACACAAAAATCACCATGCTCTGAAATACACAGACTTCTACTACATTTTTAGTCAGTCTTACCATGTTTTGAAAAGAGAGCTGTAAAGCTGGTGTAGCCACCAGTTGCCATGGTGAGTAAGGAATAAAGATTGTCTTACTGCTTCTAAAAATATGTTTGCAATGAGCAGGGAGAAATCCAAAAAAGTAGAAAAACAGAGACAAAGTGGCTGTTAACTGTTATACATGTAAACCCTAGGCTCTTCTCTGAAATCTCAAGCTATTAGAAGCTTTTTTAATCAATCTTTACTGGGAATATAGCATCTGAAAACCAGTTTATTTTTTTAATTTAATCAGATTTGTGCTGACTCTGTCGAAGTTAGGAACAGTCTTGGAGTGATTCTGAAGTCTAGGAGCTTTCAGAAGCTCTATTCAAAGCCCTGTGGAAATGGAAGGTGGCTGGATAAGAGGTGGATTAAAAGAGCTCTACAGGGAAAACCATTTTAAGTGCACCCTTACAAAACCTAGGATTTTGCTGCAGTCTTGAGCACCATCTACTGGACCTCTATGTGCTGAATCATTGTCGCTTACATGTCAACATAGGACAGCATCAGGGCTATTTCTGTTTGAAACTTTGCCCTGCCTTTAAGGTCCCTCTGTCCCTTAAATCAGGCAGGTGAACAAGTGCAGAAAGCCGCTTTTGCTACACTGGCAAGATGCAAGCATTATCTTCTCTCTTGAGTTAGTGAGGTGAAACAAACGCAGCATGGTGGAATCCAGGATCTGTCCCACAATGTAGTAATGAGCTTCTCATGGGTTGTTAATTCTGAACTTCTGTTGCCTATTCTCTTCCACATACACAAAATGTCAGGCAGAACAGACAGAATAAACGTCATTCTCTGTCCTCTCAGAGTTTCTGCCAAGGCAAAAGAGCTGCTGCAAGGCAACAATTTTTTGCAAGATTCTAGACTTACATGGATTGGAAATCAGGTTTTGACTGTGATTTGGTTGAAATTTCTGCTGGGTTTTGTGGCTGAGGATCTGCTTTGGGTTTTGTTTTTCTTTCCTTTCTCCCCAAGGCAGTTTATGGACAAAAAATAATCTGTTCATCTAACTGGCATTATTTCTTAAAAAAATCATTGAAGGTATGACCCTCATTTCCAACAAAGCATTGACAAATTTTCAATAGACACTGGTAAATCCCGAATCTGTGTTTGTTCATGCATCCAGCCATGTGCTAATATAGAAATGGTCTTTTACCTAGTATTTTTCTTTTGAGCTCACTAAAGTTTTCTCCATCCAAAATTGACTACTGTTTTGGAAAAAGCAGATATCAGTGCAGACATTCAATCTAAGATCTAGTTTAACCTCACAAGTTACCTTATAAATATGTGACAACAAACAGTATGCAAGGTTCTGCCTTCCAAAAGCTTCAATCCTCTGTGAGAATATTCAGATCTGCAGGAAGAACATTTCTCCTCCCTCCATTTCAAGGGATAGTTCCTCAAAGTGAAAAGAAGTGCAGGCAGGATTCATTCCTTCAGAAGAACTTAAAAAGTGGACCATTGGGCTCCTCTTTCCATGTACCAGTTTTATTATTGCTTCAGTCATCTGAAGTGCACTTAAAATGTGGTCTCTGGAGGTAATGGGAAATGATGAAGTAGGAAATTAATAGGTCTGTCCCAAATGAATACTCCTCTGTCCCCTGAACAGCCACCACCACTGATGTGCATTTTAATTCCTGGTCCTGGATCACTGTGACATTTTCTCCTTTATGTAGAACAGCTATTTGCATATTTGCTGCTCCATGTCCCCAATCAAAGGAGAAACCCGGTACCCAAAAAAGAAACAAATGGAAACAGTCTCTCCAGGGAAGGGGCATCAGGAGCTCTTCCCTTACTATATTTGAATTCTGTTGTTGGTTATACACATGAATCACACACAGGTGCAGTAAGCCCTGACACTTCCAGATCTATACCATTCTACATTGTCTTCATTTACTTGTTGCTTTAAAGCAGGGATAAGAGGAGTTGTTATCTTGCCAAATGGGAGGTACAGACTGCAATTTAGCAGAGATAACCAAAATTAAAACATCAAAGAGAAATAAGGAGATTTCTGTCTTTCCCATTAATCCCTAATCATTTTGCTTCTTATCAGTTATTTAACCAATGAATTTATGTTCCAGGTTTGAGCAGCTGCAGGGAGCAAGGGCTGGGAAAGAAGAGTGCTTGAAAGTGGCATCTGTCTGTTAGTGGTAATTAAGCCAAAATATGCAAAGTTTTAGAGTTCTAACTGCTCCCGTTAAGCTGTTGATGAGCAGTAAAATCTCTGATTAAATTTCAAGCATAGGGAAATGGGCCAGGCTCCTGACATGGGGAGGCTGCCAGAGTGGAGCGTGGGCAATTACATGAGCTGCCTGCCTGTGTTAGAGTGGAGACAATGCACTGGGGGGGTTCCGACTGTCCCAGCCAGCATCACCTCACCACTGCACCAGGGCTCCATTCCATGTGGCTGCCAGCCCCCAAAACAACAGCCGTTTACATCATGGTGAACACATACACCATGGGGTTGAATGATTATTGCACAGCCTTATTTTTCCAATATACATACACATCACAACCAGGATTTTTAATTTTTTTCTTGCTTGCTGTCTCAAACCATATGGATTTCTTGGGCAAATCACAATGTACTGGTGGATATGTACTCATCTCAGAATGGTAACTGTTAATTAATTAATGCTTTTATAGCACTCTGAATGCCCTGAAACACTGCTTAAAGTCAGTTAATTGTTATCCCAGTTTATATCAGTATTAATTATCATTTTCTAACTTAGCCCTCCTCCTCCAGTACTCCTGTCTGGCTTCCATCCCTTCTGTCCAAACCATTCAGCTCCTGGAATGAACCAGAGGCATCATTCCCTAACATGTGACATGTCATGAAGCTCTGTGAGTAATGAATGAGCCCATTACAACTTTACAGCAGACGAAGCAGGTTAATCCTTTGTCAAATCAGTACACACAGTATCCTCCTTCCCTGTTACAATTACTCAAGGGGAGCTGGCAGTTTCTCATCCACAGCCTTTCAGGTAGCCACTGATGCATGTTTAGGACAGGGATAGGTACAACTCTGCACACAGGCCTTCAGATACTGTCACAGGGGAAAAAGATGACAGAAGCTGACAGCAGTGACTAATGCTCTGAGCTAACTTTGTTTGGAGCAAACCTTTAGAAAAACACAAACCAAAACAAACCATGAAAAAATACCTGTTTCCAGTTCTGAAGAATTCATTTAATTAAGTATAAAAACCTACAGCATCCAAAGCCCATTGCTCCTTGAGACAGTTCTCTGTACTAAGACTGAAGTACACTAGTGCAGTATGTCATCCTGTGGATTCCCAGAGTTCATTACATGATATTCATATGAAGAATAGCCATCACAATAGTGAAAAATTATGGCTTTTTATTAAAGCAAAGAGCACATAACCACACCATAGAAAAGGGTAGGAAAGAGAGTATTGTATTGAACAGACACTGCAAGCGGAAGGCATTTTCAAGAAAGCATTTCTAGAGCATGTCAGAGCATCATCAGTTGTGTGTTTGTTAACAGGGGAGCCATAACTGAATAAGACTTTGGATGTCTTCTTCCAAGAAGGCTTATATTATGGCTTTTGTCATAGGAGAGAAGGAAATGGCATTGTCAGAGGAGAGAAGGAAACCCAAATTTTAATGCTGCTTTGGTTGTCCTTACTTCCGGGGAGGGGAGGGAGGGGAGGGGAGGGGAGGGGAGGGGAGGGGAGGGGAGGGGAGGGAGGGGAGGGGAGGGAGGGGAGGGGAGGGGAGGGAGGGGAGGGGAGGGGAGGGGAGGGGAGGGGAGGGGAGGGGAGGGGAGGGGAGGGGAGGGGAGGGGAGGGCAGGGCAGGGGAGGGCAGGGGAGGGGAGGGGAGGGGAGGGCAGGGCAGGGGAGGGCAGGGCAGGGCAGGGAAGGGCAGGGCAGGGCAGGGAAGGGCAGGGCAGGGCAGGGCAGGGCAGGGCAGGGCAGGGAAGGGAAGGGAAGGGCAGGGAAGGGAAGGGAAGGGAAGGGAAGGGAAGGGAAGGGAAGGGAAGATGGGCACTTTTTTAAGAAGGAGATGAGAACAGGCCAATTTAGGAGGTGAGTTTCCTGCAGAAGTCTCAGCAAGCAGGATTGGTTTGAATCTACAGAGATGTGACCAGCTGGAATAATTTCTATGCAGCCATTTTTAACTAGAGCTGTAGTTCAAGCAAATGCAGGCTGTGCCAGCTTCCCTAGCCCTAGATTTACCTGGTTTCACAATGGACAGGTTTTCAGAAAAACAGACAGACCCTCAAAATTTTATATGAAATCAGTATTATCATCCTTTCATGCATAATAGTTGAAGAAGTCTTTACAATGCCCAGAATTTAACCTACATGTTATTGTAAAGGTTTCTCTAAGCATAAAATGACACTGCCTAATTCCTTGGATCATTTCAAGTGGATGGATTGAATTGTATTTTTCTCAACTATAGGGTGTTATGGAGTAGGCTATGAGCCTTATATGAGCTTTCTAGCTATATATCTGTGCAGCAAGAGACAATATGCCTATATGGGTGACAATATTCCTATATGGAGAAGACAAATTCTTTATATGAAGACTGCTGAAAAGTAGGAATCCTCCTATGAAGAAGACGAAATAGGTCAGTGGAAAGCTCCCTCCACTGAAACATGATGACTAAGGACACAGAGAGCTTCTTTAGCACATACATGTTGTCACTATAGCCATTCTTCTGGAATTGCTGTGGGTATGAGGTCACCCGGCTGTGTAGACAGGATTTCATGTTCTCTGCTCACAGTGGGTGGATGTTATAATAAACATCAGCAGTCTTTGAGGACAGTAGAGAAGAATCCAGATTTTGGGTTTGTTCTTATAAAAAAGGCTTTTGTCTGGATTTTAATTGAAGACTTAGTAGAGCTCAATATCATAATAAAATGAAGGTAGGCTTAGCTAACTGTCACAGGCTTAGCAGCAGCTTAGTGTTCTGGAGGTCCAGAAACATGTCTTAGGAGGGGAATGCTTGGATGTTCTCTCTCAGTTTGATAGGTAGTAGCTGGGTGTAGCTGTAGCAGCACTAGCCTGAAGAGCATGGGATCTCTAGATTGGTGTCAGATTCCAATCATCTGGGTTATGTTGGATTTGGAAAATTATTTCTGCTCCCTGGCCTGACTACGTTTGGGCCCAAGAACTCACCAGCTTTTAAAACGGTAAGCACAAACAGTGGGAAACACTCTTCTTGCTGCTCTCCTTTTAGTTTTTCCTCACTTCTTTCTCTTTTTTGCACTGGAACACTCTTTGAAGCCTAGTTGCATGTTAGAAGCCTGGTCACCTTCCCAAACACCATGCCAACAAAACAAATGAACTGGCACTGAAATTTGCCACAAGTTAGTGCAAAAAAGACATTACTGTATGTTTATAGCTATAACAGAATTAAAATGTACACAGAGTTCTAGACAATCTGGAGTGAGACTCCTAATCAGATTCCTATCAGAATCCCTTCCAAAGGACTTTACAGAAATTCTTTATTTCTCTTTCATGGGAAAATACGTAGCTTTCAATTCAGCTGGCTCAGTCTTCAAATAGTGATTAAAATGAATTCTTGTGAGCTGGAAGTGAAATGCACTGTTTAGGCATAGACAAGTGAATGCTCTGAAGGATGAAACCGAAGAGCTTCTTTTCTAAATAAGAGAAAATGAAACAGATTGATTTTGTGGGAGACTAGTGCTGTCAGGAGAACTCTGCACTCTTGGCTCTCAAGTGTATTCAGGGACTCAAGACTGACAAAACTGGGACACTGACTGGAAAGAATAGTGCTTATTTTGGAAGTAGATAATTTGTTTTTTGTATTATAAAGTGTGTTTTCCTAGATGCACTGTAGGGTAGCATGAGGAAAACATCATCTGTTAATTCTGATAGACCAGATGCTTAGGAAGGGAGAAGATCAAGCAGAGGAAGAAAAGGTCTCCTCAGCTTTGGGATTTGCTCTTTCACTGTCCCAGGCCAAAAACCCTTATCAGACTAAATATTCTGTGCAGTAAGGTAGCATGTCTGTCCTATCTGTTTTCTAGTCCTTGTATTTAACATGAATTTTCAGATGCACTGGTTTGGTGAATAAGGCTTGCTATCTGCTCAGATATTTTGCATTTTGGCTGTTGAGTTGATCTGGTGGAAAAGTTGCCACATTTCTGAGCCTTTGTTTTTGTGTACTTAAAATCTTTCCAAAAGACCCTGAAGCTCTTGGGTACAGGAGATTTAGGATAATAATAGTTTTTAAAAAAGATGCATCTAAAACTTTTCTCTCTACTGTTACAAAGCAAAAAAAACCAAAAAAAACCCAAAACAACAGGCTGAAAATATAGGATCTGATTTTATAAAAATGAAATATCATTAAGAAAAGAACCAGCCAAACATTGGAAAGAAAGCCAAAGTTGACACACCCATTCTGACACAGGCATTCTGTTCCAAGATGCTCTCCTGATCTCTTCTGGACATATTTTAACCTACTTGATTTCTGGATTGGAATGCACTTAATTTTATGGAAACGAATATTGAAGCTGAAGCTGAAATACAATAAATTTAATTGTAAAAATGGAACAAAACAAGTCCTCATCAATTTTTATTGTAAATAATCAACACATGGTACAATAACATATTAAAGAGGATCTGTAAATGGTTTAAGCTACTTCTAATAAATAAATAAGTGGCTGCCCCAGGCACCATTGTTTAAAGGCCTGATGAATCTTTGAGTTCTAGCCCCACATCTGACACTTGTTTGATAGATTGCCTTGGAGAAGTCATGTCCACACATTATGTTTCATCCCCTTAATCTGTAAAATCAGTATGAAAATATTTACTCTCTAGGCTGTTGTAGAAATTAATTAACATTTCCATAGTTCTTTAAAGATGTAAAGTGCCAAGCAACATTATTATTATGTTGCCTCAATCTATGACTTTTTCAGATGTTACAACATGGGTCAGTAGTTAGATGCAAACATCCAGTGAAATCTAAGGGGTTTGCATGATGTTCTTCTGCAGGAGCAAATAACAACAATTTCCACTCCAAGTTAATAACAAGGTCTTCAGCATTTTATAGATGAGGAATTGTGCTGCCAGGTGTCATTTTTCAATTTGAAAGTCAAATCAAGAAAACCCTTTAATATTCTGTGGTTATTAAATACTGATGGGACCTTTCCCATAGATATACAGAGGCTAGCAATGGTGTTTTAAATGGTGTTCATGATGGGATGCTGTATTTAGTTTCCATTATTTCTGCTTTTCATGGCAGGAAGCATTCTTCATTTGCCATCATTCTTCTGTTTGCCACTTGACAGCTTGAGCGTTTGTCCTCAGAATTGGCAGTATTTTGGTGAAAGGTGATGTCATTTTCTCTCCTTGCTTTCTTAAGTGGCTTCAATGTACCTCATGAGAGGCACTGTAGCAGAGTAAGCCATTACTAGAAATCACTCAAAGCTTTGATGGGTTGAGGTTTGAAACTGCTGGTTCTCTTTCTTCTTACACATTCCATAACATATTCTCTAAGGAGCATTATCTTGCAAAATGGAATGAACTTGTTGAAAATGTGCTTAATTAAAAGTGATCCAGTAAAAACATAATTTAGTGATATAATGGCTGTGTTGCCTCTTATTCTTGCAAATAGAGAAAGTTTTAAATTCTTATCTGCTGAGTCAGTTAAAGCTGATGAGCTACCCAGGGAAATACTTTATTGACACAATTGCAGCTTACAATTGTCAATCAGCTCTCCTTAACCTTGAGGATAGGTTGCAAGCTACACATTTTCAGCCTTTTCCTCTCATCCAGAAATCATTTGTGGAACTTTATTTTTATGTCTGATGGGTTGTGGCTTCATTTCACTGTGCCAGGTGACCCACCTTGTTTGCCCAGGTTGGAGTTCATGCCTCCAGGTTGGAGTTCAAGCTTTGCCTCATCTCCAGCCTGCCAGACATATGACTTCCTCCAGACATGAGCTGGCATGGAAGCCCTGGGGAGTCTGGACTTGAGACACAGCTCCCATTGCTAAGATAGTGCAGCTGTGCTATGAGAAGTTTACACGTCTTTCCAGCTGCAGAGCTTGTTTGCTCTTGAGAACTGGTTAGCAAGGAACATTCTGTTGGCAAACCTAGATCTGTTGTTTGCTTTGATTTAATAATTAGCTAGATTTGCATGCTATCATTCCCTCTAGATAAGATAAAAGCTTGCTAAAAGTTCATTATCTCCCATCAATATGCCTGCCACTTTTGATAAAGCAGTAAATAGAAAAATTAAGAATAAATTAAGGAAAATAAAGGATCATTCAAAGGATTTCCATCAGCAGTGGTTTGGGGCTGTGGAATACTTTTCTTACAAAAACCCAACATCAAAAAAATAGATTATTTAAAATTCACAATTGAACATAATACTGTTGAGCATGCAATGGAAAATTAACCTACAGTACCAAAGGAATTAATTAGACACAGCTCCCATCCAGATATGACAACGTTTTGAACTCCCCTGTACTTGTTTTGCACAGAACAGATAGAGAATAAGGCCTGTCTTTGCCTATAAACCCATAACAAAACTACAGCCAAGCCCAAAATCAGGCCTGAAATTCTGTAGGTATCTACAGCTCCTGAATTTGCCTTGCATCTTTTATTTTCAATTCCAGGGTACAATCTCTAGTTTCTATTTAAATCCAAACATTTCTAACCAAAAGCAGATGTAAGTTAACATTGCCATGATCCTGTCCTTAATCCCAGATCTGTGTTCTTGTCGCCAGACAATCACTCTTGCTTCATCTCTTGGGCCAGCCCAAGTTCTCAGTTCATATTGCAAAATTATCCAGTACAGGGAATGAAACTTATGGAAAGCTAATTTTGGGGTTGCTTTGGATTTATTTGTTTTTTTCTCTGAAAATAATTTTCTCCCAGAGTCCCTCATTGAACATGTGCACCAGAAGGTCACATGGCCATCACAGCTGGAACACAGGAGGAGGAGGAAATAATTTTCCAGGGATTTCAATTTATCTCGGTTTAAATCATCACGGAATTAAAGCCTGGTAAAAACCTTGATAACCAGAGATTTCTTTTATGATTAGTGAAAAGGTAAAGGTAGACTAAATTATTTCATATATCACCCTATATAGGACTGGATTTTTCTTCATTCTTTGTAGAGAGATCTTGGAGATACAATTATTCTAACACAGCTACTACAATTGAGTTATGGATTAAGTTAAAGTAAATTTGGGAATAAATTTGTTTTCAGTCCAGCTTTTCTAAGTGCAGATGTTAGGACTTTGCTTCTTCCCAGATCTAATATTCTTGTAACAGAAACATAGCTGTGCTCAGGAGTGCATGTGGCAATGTCTATATTTCTAATATACAAAAGTGCCCAATATTTCAATCTGCATTCCATTCTGACTCTGGTAGTATGATGACTAAATATATATATTATCATACTCTTCTATGTATAATCAAGCATTAGTATAAACCTACCTGTGATTCATTCATTGTACAGAGAAAAGGCCAAGAAATTTACTAATCTCATGTTATCTTGGACGTGAGTGTTCCATTATGTGGGGGAAATTACCACTAGCAGTGCTTTTATTTAAAGACTTCTAGTGCTTTGCAAGGGAAAATACAGCACAGTCGCATAAGGGAGAGCTAAGATTTCTAGATTAAATAGCTACTCCATTTGCCACTATGTAATGTAACATCAGAAAAATTCATAATTCAATACTTTATTCCACTCACTCTGACTGCTGTCTTGGATAGGATTGAGTGACTTTGCACTTAGGACAGCACAGTGTGTATCCATAATAGTGTTATGGATACTGTGACTGTGCTGAAGTAGTTTGCCCTGTCTGTCATCTGCAGTGCTCTGGCCAGACTGCACCAGTTTAAACCCTACAGTGGATAGGTTTCCAAACCAGTGGGTTCTTTTTCAGGAGTACCAATGAGCACTGTACCCACTGGATTTCTCTCTCACAATTCAGAAAAGAGCAGTAGGATTCACTGACAGAATCACAGGCAAATTGATGTTGCCTAAATCCAACGCAGGACTTAGAGGTGTAGATTTCAAATAATCAGGAAGACTGGTATGTGTGCTGTGTTACCCACATCCAGGGGGCCGAAACCTGTACTTCAGCTGTGGCATGCCTGTGCCAGCCTTACCAGTTCTTTTTTCTGCCTCTTCTGCTCTGTCAGTCTGATTTGTCAGGAAAACAGGACGTAGATTTCTCTAGCACCCTGTAACATAGACAGGATACAATATCAGATCTCAGATTTTCAGTGGTGTGAAAAACTAAACAGAGGCTAAAGAGCCCATTTGTCAATGGGGATGCACATTCCCCTTACACCTTTTCCAGGCCCCACCAGGATCTCGGAAATGCTCATTAGCCTTGATGAGCAGCACCTGGGCTCAGCTCCCCTTGAGCTCCTCAGGAACACCAGCTGCTCCCAGGATCTGCTGCTGCCTCAGGAGCTCTGGCTTTTTGCTGTTGTGAATAGCCTTGGAAACTATTTTTCTTGCCTAAACTGTATAACATCCTTGTTCTCAAACTTTCAAAGAAAGTTGCCAGCCCAAAATGTGGTCAGGATTAAACCCTGCTGTGACTAAAGCCCACTCGCTGGAGGCCTATAAACAATGATCCAAAATGAGACCCTTGGAGCTCTCCTGGACTGCAATGAGTGTGACCAGAACCTTCCTCTGAGGGGAACACCTCCTGGAGCCAGTGAACTCTCAATTTGCCGCACTTGGAGGTCACTGAGCAACATGGATCCTGGGCTCAAACCTCCACTGCTCAAGGCTCAACCCTTTGCCCCTGGAGGAGACACAAAGGCATCCAAGGTGAGCATTTCACTGCCTCCCACGAGAATTGTTCACAGGTACCTTGCACTGACTCTGTGTACATACAAGTGTGAAAATGCTGTGGCAAATATGGGAGAAATGCTGCTCTCTTAGGTGTTTAAGTGAGGAGATATCTCTTTAGATATCTAAGTAAGTTAAGCCTGTAAGTTAAGCCTGTAAGTTAAGTTTAATTTATCAGCTAAGTGAAATGCTGGTAAGTCTTTTTCCTTTGCTAAGTTGTTAAGCTTAAAATATAAGTTTAAATACTGTAAATTTGAGTACAGTTATGCCTTTAGGCCATATTCCTTTCTATCCTTGCAATTCCTATTCTTTTGTCACACACACGCACACAATGCACACAACACACACACACACACACTTCTCTGTTTATTTCGGTTTAGATTGATTGACCGGACTGTGTTTGTTATTTTTTTTCCTTGGTGTGACCTAACCACCTATTAAGCAGTAGAGTGAACCTTGCCACTGAACTTTGTCATGACATTTCTTGATATTAAATCTGGTTTTTACTGATACCCTTGCTGGTGATTACTTAAGTGATCTCAAACACTTGTTCATAACAGTCAAGGCTAGAATATGCCTGACCAGGTGTTGTTTGAGGGATTTCCTTATCTAGGACATCTTGCTGTCCTGAAAGCACCTGTCCAACAATGTTTTGTGTTAGCCTCACAAGAAAGGAAGATGGAACACAGAGACCTATGCATAATCTTCCTATAAATTAGTAATACATAGTCTTCACACAAATGAATACTTCCAATGCTCCATTAGAAAGATGTTTTGCAAATTTACCTGTGTGCTTAATATTAATTGCTGTTTTAATCACAAATCTAAATGTATTCTGGTTTCTTGCATGGCACTAAGACAGTTTTTACACCAGAGATACTAGTAGCTTGTGACTTTATAGGAGAGCCATGGTGATTTGTGCACAACTAACTCAAAGTGATAAAACTTCCACATAATCAATGTTTTTTCAGTTTACTATCATGTGTAAATTGTGGTCTTGCAAACTACTTAAGGAAAACCATCTTAATCACAATATTTTATCTTCTTTTTTTCTTTTAGCAATTAATAGAAGGTGTAGATTCTAATACTTAAGTCTATGGCATCAGTGCTTTTTAATCCCCTGGAAATACATCATAGACTCACCCCAGGTCTAAGCACATCTCTTCCAGTGGTTATCGTCAACTAGTCTCATATTACCAAGTCTTAATAACTTTTGTAATGCATTGCTCTACAGTCCATTGTTGCACATTGCAGGTGTCATAAGTAACTGCAACTCTGAAATGCAGACATTCTCTTCCATTTGCTTCATCTGTTTGCTTTCTCAGAAATGCATTTCTTCCCCAGATTCCTATCAGAGTTGCTACTGTAACAGGGGACGGTTTGAAGTTATGATATGACCAAAGTGGTGCCTCATTGTCACATTCCAGAAAATTATCTTGACCATAGTCTGAGAAAGCTAAACTGGTGGGGAATTGGGATCTTGGTGCCACAATGCTGACAGGAATCCTATCAGCTGATAGGATTTAGGCTGATAGGCCTAAACCACATATGGAACTTGAGTTTTTGGGAATGCAATTTGGAGTAGCCCTCAGAATGTTCTAAACAGTCACAGTCAGGCTGGTGGCCTGCAGGCCAAATCTCACCTTGGCATATTCCATCCAGCCTCTTGTCTTTTCCTCAGCGGAAAATGGGAAAAGCTGTGTGTCTGACATTAATCTTTTCTCTTGTGATAATCAGCATTTCTGTACCAGTGTGAATTGAGACTGAGTTTCCAATGTCAAGCACCAGTCCCTGTGTCTGTCAGGCTTGCCCCGCCTTGGCAGTAGGTGATATTTTAAAGCTCAGCAGTAGTCCAGTATAGGGAGGACATAAGGAAAATTTCCTTCCTTTCCCTGCCTGGCTGTAGTTAAGGAGGTGGGCACAGCCTTTAGCACTGGCACACAATTTCACAGCCCAATTACATGATGACTCAAGGGAATATGATTAGCGAGTGTGATGTTTGCTATTTGGCATATCTGTCAAAGTCCTATAGATATTTCTTGGCATTTTTCCAGTTCTCTCCTTAATGTCTTCTGACATGTGTTCCCTATGAGGCTGGATTTTATGTTTACATCTCTCTAGCCAGAAAATGAGCACCAAAGCGGATATTTCAAAATTGAGTTTATTAAGCAGTGCAAGCCAAATAGTTTAGAAATAATTTCATTTCCATGCCTTGTTTTCTTTACAGTTTCTCTTTTATGATGCACAGTGCTTGCTTAAACAGGTGCAGAGCTGCCAAGGGACCATGAGGACTGCAGTCCCTCATTAGCATACCCAATACATCAGGCATTCTAGCTACATCTTATGGTAGTAAATGTAATGTAAGCAGGAACGTTCCCAGATACTAATGCCAATTGGCAAAGGATATCCCATGCCTATGCTGGTTTATTCTGTGAGCTTCTGAAACAGGGTGCTGCATGCAAACTGCTTATTGAGAATAAGCAAAGCCCAGGAATAATTTGGGAAACTGCTATTTGGCATTGGCCTAATGCCAGGTGTCACTCTAGCAATCAAGTTTCAATGCCCTTGGAATTTACCAGGATTTATTAGTAAGGCAGCTTTCAAGAAGAGCTTGCAACATTTCATAGTTTCTCATCTTCACCATCCAAAAAGTTCTGCCTCCAACTCTACCAGTGAAAGATAATCTCACTTAAAGGCCAGGGTGATGTGGCCACATAAATCCATAGACCTGCACAGCAGAAAGCACTTTGCATTTCTCTATTACCTCTCTTCTTCAGTATCTCCAAAAAGTACCAGTGTAGGAAAAAGAAGTTGCTGCTTGTTGTTTGTCCTGCATTACATAAGGGATAGGTGTTCTCACTGCACATGTGAAAGCACTATCAGCACTGAGTTTCAGTTTGCCATAACCTACTCATAGCCACAGCCCTTTCCCATAAGAAAAAAATTATATCAAGCAGATATAGCTTGCTCATGAGAGTCAGTCTGGTTTGTGCATTTTGAACATGTAAGTACCTAAAGAAAATGTGTTGTAAACATGAGAAGTAGTTGATAAGGTGCAAAAAATAAATTCCCTTGGAGGGACTTTTCAGTCTCCATTTTAAGAGAGCTGAGTGCATAAGGAGTCCATTTAAATTAAAAGCTACAGTCAGAAAATCAAAATTAAGTATTACAATCTCATTTGCAGGAAGTTTTTGATTGCCTCTGTTGAGGGCCTTTTCTGAATAGGCCCAGGCCCATGCATTAGGCAGACCTACCTGCTTTCTGTTTTGATTCTGACAGCATAGATATGATTTAAGAGGTCATTGTATAAAGCAAAATAATTAAGAAGGTTGCAGGACATATTATCATAGAATTAATTTTATTATTCCATCAAATACAGAAAGTAAGCACTTAATTTAATACTGTCTGATTTCTCTCTTTCATGTTGCTGCAAAACTGCATCGAAAGTCTTCTATGACTTCTGCACCCCAGATCCCAGTGGGTCTAAGGCCTGCAAGTAGAATATCTTATTCCTGACATAGCTTCTCAAGGTAGATTCATTTCAGCATTAGAGCAATCATCATAGTTTTAAATTGCTACAGCAATGTACTATCTACCAAGTAAATTAGATGATGTTCCTGGCCACTGCCAATTCACTGGGTAGCTATGGATTTATCATGTAGGGTCTTGTGAGCCCCAGGCCAAAAACATGAGCAAACCAGGCTGTGGGTGAGGACAACAGACCACTGAGAGAATCAAACAATCACATTCCAGCTATTTATTTTGAAATGCCTTTCACGAGCCCCAGAATTGGTTCCTGATGCCAGCAGTAGGATTGGATGACGTTTAGAGGTAGTGATGTTGCATGGAGTATTCCTTCCCAGCAGCATCAGTAATTACTCTACACCACCTCTAGAGCCCATCACTCCTGCAGCTCTAAGAGAAATTCACTCACCACAGCTCTCAGTCCACTTACACAGCCCACTCTCCTCTTCCCATGCCTGCAGCATCCCAGCTGCTCACTGTGGAAGAAGCAAAAATAAATAATGGCAGTATTAAGTAATGACAATGGAATTAATGGCAAGGCTGAGAAACTCTTCGTCACTGCCAGCAGGCAGCAATATATGTAATGGAAAAGCAACCACTTGGTAGTTTCTTTCATACCCATTTTGCTGTTTCAAACTGCTTTGAATTTGGATGTTTACAAGATATATTCTTCATAAAACACTCAAGAAGCACAGGCATTGTGCCTGTTGCACATTATATATTGTGAGTGCTGTGGCCAATTTTACTGTCGGCACGAGGGAAACCAAACCACTGTGCTGATCCCCACTGCTGCATTGAAGGTGACTGGTTTGAGCTAGTCTCATTCTCAGCAACTCAGTCTATTCCTCTCTTGTCCCATACTTTCTCCTGTGATTGCCAATTTGTTGCCCTCCTAATAAAAAAGGAATAAAAGAAAAATTATTAAAAGTTATCTTTTTCCAGACTGTTCAATTAATAACTATGTTTGTGTAAAAGAAAGTGATGTGACAAAAATTAATACACTGTAGCTGTTTACATCATATCATTTTGGGGCAGTTTGGACTCAGTTTCAGATCTGTGCCCTGAGCACTGAAACGGTTAAGTAACTAAAAAGATACAAGTAGATTTCAGGCATTTCAGACTGAATTCATTCTGCAGTGATTATTAAGTATGTTTGCCAAAAACCTTGCTTTGCCCTCCAAACTCATGCATCCTATTATACCTGCAGTCAGTAACTACTCTTTCTAAAGCTGTGAATGCAGGAATTACCCCTGACAAATGGTGACAGATCGTCCCCATGAGGCGATCAAGAACTCCGGCTGGAATCAGTCTTTCACAGCCCTGTCACTAAGAGACAAAAATTGTTCACAGCTCCTGACTTCTGTCTTAGCTTTCATGGACAAAAGGAACTGCAGGATGAAATATGGTTTTTTGTATTTATGTATTGTTTCAATTTCCAAAAAAGCCCCTTTTTTCTACTCTGATTATTTCTGCAATAACTGAAAATGACAATGTATCAAGACAGATCAGTGAAGCAGAAAAAAATGCAGTGTAATAATAGACATCAGTGCACTACATTTAATTACAGAGTCACATCATAATCTGAAGCAGAAATCAAAGCTGCCTAGTGAAGAAGTCTAATTGCTTTGCTTACTGAAGATTGAATATTGTTCATAAGATGTTAAATAGGATAGTGATGACTTTTCTGTAGTAGAGAACTGTCCATAGGGAGCAGAATTATAACTACCAGGCTCATTGTACATCAAAAATTAGTGACAATTTGGCGGTAGTGGCTGTGATCTGTGGTGAAGTGATAATGACTCAGTTTTTTTCCCAAATCCTGTCTGCTATCAGATCAGGGTATAAACAATCACCTTTTATTTTGGTTAATAGGAAAAATCTTTCCAGTCGCTAAATAGATGAGGGTTCTGGAGCACGGATGATAAAACACTTACAGAGCAGAAAGCTTTCATGAAAATGGGAAGTAACTGTCCAAGTAAGAGGTAGAAAATGAGAAGAAACTATTTTTAATACATATGAAACCAAGAGGCTTTTATATGCCTGAGTTATTATTGAAATCTGGCTGGATGTGATTACAGGGAGCTGTTGTTTCATGAATGATTTTTAATCCTGTTGGCAGAGTCAGACAGGGTGTAAATTTGCAAGTCGATTTGTATGCAGATCACCATGCTGCCTTGGTATTGATTTGAAAGATGCAGGATGAATGTTCCCTACTTTATAAGGAAATCATCTGAATAGGAAAAAAAGATGCTGTGAGTCCCAAGAGCTTTTGTCAAAAACTGCTAGAGGAGACACTGTATGTCATTCCAGGAACTGGAAGAAACAGTATCCAAGATGCTTCAGCTTAAATGTAGAGCTGCTGACATGTGGTATAATGGCTGTGGATGCAAAGGGCACTAGACTAATCCATTTGTTTTTCACCTTTGAGGGCATTGGTTTGACCCACACTGCCTATCATAGTGTAATGACCCAAATGAATCCTCTTTCTGAGATCGCTTTTAGCCACTTCATCTAGCAGATCCTCATTTAAAACCTCAGCACAACATCACACAAATGTAGCCACTCAGTGTCTCAGAGTGAAATGACAGAGGCTGAGTTCTCTGGCAAAAAATGAAATGCACTGGCTGATGTCATGGACCCAGCAATGCCGGCGCAGGAGAATTGCTAGCTCTCCTAGGTCAGGGCAGGAGTACAGCTCCATGAAGTATCAAGGAGAAGGTGACTCTCCTGATTCTTTCCCTTAAGCAGATTTTAACAAACTTTAATCTTGTAAACAGTATAATTGTCACAGACGTTCTATTAAAAAATGAGAACTAAAGAACTATAGTTCTGGTTCTTTGCTCACATCCAGGTTCTGCTATTTTATTCTCCACCTCCAGGGCTGCATAGTATGGATGGTAGAAGGCCCCTGGACCACTTTAAAAGCTCAGGTCTCCCCAGTGTTACCATTTCAAAGCAAATGGAGCCGTACAGGAACAAACAATCCAGTATCTGAACTGTGTCTGAATAAACAATTTCCAGACATATATCACTGACTTCAGAATATTTTGATCCCTAGCCTGCACTTAGACAGGTTAAGGATATCAGTAACTTTAACAAAATTATTAAAATATAGACACTGGGGATTTTTCCATCTGTGTAAACAGGCCAAAAACACAGTAAACACCAAAATAACACAAAAGAAAAGAATAAAATAATAGGTACTACAAGTATATGTTTCATGCAAAGTGCCTATTTCATGCATGAGATGACAAACAAAACTCTAGTGGAGAGGCAAAGATTAAGAGAAAGTTCTGATGCAATGATCTGAGTAAAGGAGGCAATTCCAGTGCTTCTAGTTATTTTTTGTCATAGATACACAAAAAAATTAAAACATAAGCCTAGTGAAAATTCAGAACACAATTTTTAAAGAGGTAACAAATTTGTTTTTAACCCACAACCCTAGGGGAAATCACATATTATTCTAGTTGTGTAGTAATCAAAAAGATTCAGGTATTTAGGCAAATAATCAAGATCCCTCCTACATGGGATTAGATATGATATTATGAGCAATACTAAAGCTTTCACTACTGAAGATTACTGCAGATTCAGTGAATTGAAGCTGCTGAGCTCAGAGAACAGCACCAGCATGGTAGTCTGTATTGTATCTGTCCTTTTGGAGCAAAAAATCATAGTAGAGGTTGCAAGACAGCTGCCAGTAAACGACTGCTTAAACAGTTGAAAAAAAAATTAAGATAAGGTGTGAGAAGCTTTTTTTAACACCCTTATCACCAAATCATTTTATTGCTTGAGTTATTCTTTCATGCCAAACTAAACCCTGATGCAGCTTGCATGTCTAGCAGTGAGTCCTGTCAAATATTTGTATATATTGTATGGACTTGCTAAAATCAAGCATAGCTTCTTTCCCCAGCTTTGTATTTGCACTATCACCTGTGCTGTTGATGGACAGGATGATTACTTTTTCTCCTGTTGCAACTAGAACACATGTTCTTTAGCACACTGCAGCCCAGTCCAGATTGTCTGCTGATCTCTTGAAAAACATGAGGTTCTCAGGTTATCCATGCCCAATGTAAATGCAATACTAGAAGATTAATGAACTGCCCAATCTTGCCAGCATGTACAGTATTCAAGCAGGTGAATAATGGGTCTTTCTGAACGTGGTAGTAACACAAAAAATGGGCTATTCTCAAAGAGCAGGAAGGAGGAGTTCTGGTTAGACGTTTATCAGGATAGACAGGACAATTATTAGATCCTTAGTAATCCATCAGATGCACATCATTGTGTTGAGAATAATCTGTAGATCTTTTCTGCATACTGAATTTCATGTAATTTTTTTTTTAAGTTTATTGTTTAACTGAGATCATTACTTGTGCCTATTCTCAGAAAATTGTCTGTGTAAAACAGTCTGTGGCTCCACAACAATCTCTGGGAGGGCAAGAACTCCTGCTCTACATATAATTTTCAGAGTTTTTAATGGCAAGAAATTTTTTTGCAAGAGACTGTGCCTGGTTGTAGAGATTTGTCACAGTCACTGAGTTTTTAAATCATTAAAAGTTTTTAAATCATTAAAAACATGTGGTGGAGGATAGTGTCTCCACTATCTCTCTCCTAACAATTTGCAGAAGTTTTCTGTGGTTGCAGGCCCCCTGTATTTTTTGGTTCCAGATCATTCCTTCTCAGCTGCATATCTGCTTGGAATATTTAATAAACACTGAAGTGGGAACTTCAGGGACATTGGTGGCACCTCTAGAAATTATCCTTGGCTTTCCACATCCTCTCCTTAGAGATACGTTGTTTGACATGTCTTTTCCTCCTTTTTGGTTACTAGCACTCATCTTCTTTCCAAGCACAATCAAATTAAACTTAATTATTTTAGCTGGATCCTGTAAATCATGATCCAGCAGAATTAAGTCAGTCATTTTCAGGTAGACTATTATATCTCTGTGGAGTGAGACATCAGCAAAATCTCAGTCACTCAGCCTTGAAAAGAGTTAGCAAAGCAAAAATTATCTTAGTTGTAAAAAGATCTTGCAATTATTAATTTTATCTGTCCCTAATTTGTTTTAATGAATACATCATAGCAACATTAAAAACTCAGACTTCAGATGATCATAACCAGCCAATGCAAATAGAAGTTTGTGATAAATGTCATATGGGTAATTAAGTTTATGCATGAATAATTTGCTATGTCAGCTGGGTGGAATGTGGCATTTTTGGATGACATGTAAAATTAAGTCCTGGATATCTCACAGTTCTATTCACAAATATCTAGCTGTGGTCTTTAGACAAGGTTCTGACAGTTCCTTCCCTCATGGTATCCTAAGTTTTTGTGGCAATTTCAGCTGGGTGCAGAATTATTCTGCAGATTCCATTCATCAACTTCCATTACTGTGTGTTGCTAAACACAGAGCAGAAGATCCTTCTGCAGACAAGTGAGCAATTTTTTTCAGGGTTTTTTGTGGGTATTTTATGTAGGGCTTGTTTTTGATCTCACAAGCTGCATTTTTAACCCTTCTGGTCGGAGAAGAATATCTTCTCCTATCCACTTTCCTAAGTGAGATCACAACAAATTTGTAAAGTGTTTAAGTCTTATATTTGTGAATGAAATTTAAGTGAAAAAGATACATCTGAGGTTGAATGATTCTCAGATTAGTTTTGTCTTAATCAGTGGTGATACGCTTTGTTTTACCTTGTGAGTTATAATGGTGAATTTCATTCAGTATGACTAAAGGCAGCTGAGTCAGTCCCCACCCTGCCTGTTCAGCAGACAGATATATATACAGTAGCTGTTTGTGATTCCATGGCAGGTGACACTGTGTTAAAACTCCTATTTAACTGAAAGAAAATGGATATCGACCTGTATTAGCCTGATTGCATGTCAGGTTCTGCACTCAGTTTGAATTATTAGGAAATAGCCAAGGAAAACTGATTGTATTTTAAAGGTCCTGTGAAATGTTTTAGGGCTGTGCATTAGGAAATGGTGCTAAGCAAATGAGAACTAATAGTTTTCAGCAGCATTAATAATCATCCATTCTGCCTCACCTCTTCAAAGCACACTCATTTTCTCTGAATAGGTACAATAAACAAAAGTTTCAGAGTGCTGCTAGCTGCTATGTAAGATTCACAGCAAGACACAATAGAGTTTTTTCCAGCACTCAAGAGATTTATCTTGCTACACTACAGATCTCAAGACCAAAGATATTGGAAGCTACATATTACAAAATTGGTCATGAGCCAGACATGAGCACAGCCACCAAAATTGGTTTCTAATACTGGAACAATTGCAGTAGAAAGTCCATGTGGTAGTCTCTGGTTGTGAATTATGAAAGGATGAAATCCCTCTGCCATCCTCCAGCACTGAGGCATAGGTATCCTGGCAGAGCCAAACAAATGCCAAGCCCTGCCACAAGTGTGGGTGCTGGAGGACCTGAGGACTGCAGTGCACCACCATAGTGCCAGGAACATATTTTCCAGGCTGGTACCAACGCACTGGGCTAGAGCTGGCATTCCATCACTGAAGAAAAAAAACCACCAGGCACAGTACCATAGCAGCACCAAGAATGAAAATTTTTAATCTAGCTGAGCCTGAAATATGTTCTTGTCTACACTTTCTGGTAGGTCAAAGGAGGTGATTCTGCCCCTCTACTCCATTCTGGTGAGATCCCATCTGGAGTGCTGTATCCAGCTCTGGGGTCCCTAGCGGAGGAAGGACATGGACCTGTTTGCATGAGTCCAAAGGAGAGCTACCAAGCTGATTAAAAGGATGGAGAGCTTCTCCTACAACAAAAGGCTGAGAAAATTTGGATTGGTTCAGCCTGGAAAATACAAGGTTTTGGAGTGACCTAATTGCAGCCTTCCAGTACCTGAATGGACCCTAAAAGAAAGATGGAGAGGGACATTTGACAAGAGCAAGTAGTGACAGGACAAGGGGGAATGGCTTCAAATTGAAAGGCAGCAGGTTTAGATTAGGAAAAATTCTTAACTGTGAGGGTTGTGAGACACAGGAATAGGTTGCACAGAGAAGTTGTGAATGTCTAATCCCTGGAAGTGGTTAAGGCCAGTTTGGATGTATTTCTGAGAAACCTTGGTCTAAGGGAAGATATCCCTGTCTATGTCATAGGGGTTTGAACTAGATGATCTTTAAGACCTCTTCAAAACCAAACCATTACATGATTCTGTGATTTTCCAGAGGAAGTTTTGTAATTCCATCAACTCTGTCCAGCTGTAGTGACCAGCTTCTGACATGGTGGGTATGTACAAGCTGGCCTTTGATTAGGGAAATGCCTGCCTTGGATTCCACTGCCAGCATCAGAATTAACACTTATGTTTATATAATTCTGTGGCATGATTTCTAATATGTCCCAGAAAAAAAAATATCTCAAAATGCTGTTACCAGATTAACCAAGTGGTATTTTTGTTTTATGGAAGCTTAGTTCCAGACCTGCCACTTTTTGGCAGGGACATGAACTCATTGGATGTGCAGCTCTGCACTTAAAGGGTTATGAGGTAACATAATCTGTGTGAAGGAGTTGCCGACAGCCTGCCAGCGCAAGGCTGAAATACTTTTTGGAAATGCTCCATGTGTGGAAGATATTTTGTGCTTTGCAGTGCCTCTGTGAGAACACCACACTTGAGCACATAGTGGAGTTGAAGATAACATTCATTTTAATAGGACAGTTAGATAATAAAACTTTGATATTTTTGTGATGTTAAGGCAAAGACAAGGACAGCTACAGAGCAGTGATCAAAAACAGGCATGTTTCCCCACCCTTATCATGGTTAATCTTTGTCTCTATCAATGCATTTTCATTCTGCCTTTACACAAGGTTGAAGTTCCTTTGTTGTCCCACAAAGGAATCCGTACTGAGACCTGCGCTGCTGAAATTATTCCTAAATGATCTATTAAAGAAGATAGATAGTGAGGAGAAAAAGTCTGCAGACAACATAAAATTACTCAAGAGAAGACCAGATAATTAAGTTTTGTAGAAGGGTCTTGTGATACTAAGTAACTGGTTTATAACACAACAAATTAAATTAAATGGGAAAAAAGCCCAAAGTAATGTGTAAGGAGAAAACAATTCTCAATGACTTTCTCTAAACTATTGTTTTTCTCAACATTAAAGGAAGAGACATTGGAATTATTGTGGATAGACATCTGAAAATATCAGCTTCATGCCCAACAAGAGTTTAAAATAAGCTATGAAATAGGATTAAATATAAAATGAAAAAAAGATATTATGATGTATGTATTAAGAAATCATAGAGAGGAAAAATTAATACTGTATCACCACATGTGAATCCCTTCCCACACATATCTTGAATGCAGTCTTGATCACCATATCTTGAATAGGCTGTAGCTCTAAAGCAGCAGACAGAAGAGCTAGGATGCCTGGAGTTATCAACAGGCTCATATATGTTTAATAAAATAACTCTTCAACATGGAGAACCGATGGCACAAAAATGGCAAGATAAAGAAGGAGAAATACTGTTCTGAACTGGCTGTACTGTCATTCTTCAACTCATCTCATTGGCCACTGTCAAGGGCAATAATAATGAGCTTAGTGAGCTTAGGAGGCTTTTTCTCTGTCCTGCCAATAAGTTTTTATGGTCTTTTATTATTTCACACTTTTGTCTGTCTCAAGGTAATTAAATTGTCTCTAACAACTTAAAGATTGTGGCAAGCTGAGGCAGATTCTTGAGTATTCAGAGGCATCCAAATTCTGGATATTTCTGAAAATGCCATCATTTTCTCCTCTGCTGCATACAACAACAAAAAAAAGTAGCTGCTTGGTTTTCATTCTTATGTCTACATTGCTATTCATGCCAGGAGACAAAAGCATGTCCAGTCAGTAAAACTGTCCCTCAAACTACAGCCATATGTCGTTCACCAAAATTTTGAGGAATGTCTTATATTTGTTTGAAGGTATATACAGAGGAATGCAAATTTCTTATCACTGTTTCCTAGCATTTACCAACAGGCTGCATGTCAAATAAATAATTTAGACTGGCTGAGGCACCGCAGGAAAACAAAGCCATCAGTCATCTCAGCTACATTATTGATCACCAATAACAAGATACTTGCTAAGACAAATGGTTCTGTCATTATGCTAGTGAATTTTAGTCTACCCTGACTAAATAAATCATGTAGACCTGTTTGTTGTTTTAAGATATACAAACATTTCTGTAATAATTTTTACCTTTCATTCTATTTGACCATCTATAGAATCTCTCTCATATATCTGTTGTTTGCTTGTCTACAGAGTTTTTCTACATACAGCTTTGTCTTTATCATATAAATTTAAGTAAGGAATTTCATGGCTGCATATGTAATTTTCATATCTACAAAATCTGAGTTTGATTGCAGAGGGAAACATGAACAAGGTGATTAAGTAAGTCAAGCACTCTACCAACTCTCAATAAAAATGTTTTTCTGCTCACTTATGTTATCGGAACTTGTAGATTCTTGTATCAGCTGTTATGATATAATTATTTTTACATTACATACGGCTTTTCCCCATTATCAATATGTAGTTATAATGACAGCAGTGCCCAGGGGTTCTTAGTAGCTCTATTCCACAGAATTGCTTCAGTATCAGAAATATCCTCCTTCCTCTCACTTTCCATACAGTATCTGATAGCTCAGAATTTGACAGCCCTCAGCAGATTGCCATGTGCTCCTCTCTCAGCTGCCTGGATCATGCTCTGGGGGAAAGAGAAGGCTGAGAGTCCACTCTCCACTGTGAATCTAACCACTTCCAAAGATACAGGGAAGAGGACTTGATCCTCAGCCTCTCAAGTGTCAGATGCTGTTTACAAAATGCTGTTCTGTCACAGCAATCAAGAGAGAGATTCTCAGCACCTTGTGGATGTGTGGAAGGCAAACTTGCTGCCAAAGCACGGGCTGAGAATGGTTCTTACAAATCCTAAACCCCTGAGCTTTCCACATAATTTTTTCCCAAGATTTTATAAACTCTGGGACTGATCTTCACCAGAATTTATTTCATGTTAAATTTTGCCAGTTAACTTGGAGTAACTAAGTATTTTAGAGGTTTATTTTAGGCATTCTTCAGACATTTCATCACAACTAAAGGCACATATGGGCTTATTTGAAATTATGGGCAGTAATTTCCAAATATCATATTCATAGGAGAAATGTGATCTAAGAATGGAAGTGAATACGCTTTCAAGTATGAAAATATGTTGGGCGAAATACCAACAAAGTTATTTCAAAGGCTGAAAGCATCATCTGTGTTCTGCTGACATTTATTGAGCAGAAAACTGAAAACAATACTTCCCTCAATGATAGATCTACATGCCAGAGTCTTTGGAGACTTAGAGAAGTATAGAGAAACAAACAAAAACCCTCTCAGTATTATTTATGGCCTTGAAAACTACAGTTGCCTCAGGGGCCTTCTGCTGTACCCCTCCCTCATGGGAAAGAGTAGTCACAAGTGGTACAGGTGTCACAGGAATCCACACTGTGATCTAATGAGATTGCACCTTGAATTGTTATATATAAACAGCAAAACTAAAGACATTAAATCCAAAGTGCCTAGCAGTGAAAAGTTAAAATGGATCAGTCAACAGAGAATGAGAAGACTGAGCCCCAGGGTGTTCTCATTCACGATGCAGGCTCTCACAAACATGTGACACCATAACACTTGATGTTTTGGGGGACACTCCCTCAGAATTTGTAAGCCTAATTATAGCAGGCATATAGTTAAACCTCTATAGTTGTAGGCGATTTTATGTCATGTTTATAATCAGTGTTTTGTTAAGTTTGGCTGAAGAAGGATGTGTGGAGATCTACATCTGAAGGCTCTTGCAGAAGCCAGTTGTCATTACATTTAAGAGCTCACCTTAGCAATACTAATCAGTCACAATTTAGGCTCTTGATAAAGCAGGTAACTGTTCAAAACATCAATTTCCAAAAGTGAAGCTTATGCCAGGATCTTTTTTCCATTAAATTCCCTGTACAGCAAAACTTCAGTACCTGCTGGTCTGAATTGGTAGAACATGGTATAATCAGGATTTTTTTTACCCTCTCAACTTATTATAGAGATATCAGCTTAGTTTCTTACTATTGAGAGTTACATAGCTGTCAATCATGGTGGCTCTGTGGAGGTACAGAGGCTTGAAAACAGCTGAAATCATACTTGCTCGAAACTCAGCAGATATGTCTCTGAAACTAGAAATACAAACTGAATAGCAACACAGAACATATTTTAGAATTTTAAACACATACAGAAGTTAATGAATACTATTACAATGATAAAAATTGATGTCTGTAAATTTTAACACTATTCGGAGTTTTCTTAGGACTCCAAATTCTCTTTTACATATCAAAATGAGGAAGCACAGTTACAGATGAAACTTGATTTTTGTTTAAAATGGATTATATGCTCTTATCCTCTAGGTGACTCATGTTGAGCAGTTCCATTTTATTTCTTCTCATTAGAAATCGCTATGGAAATCAGTAAGATTGCTACAAGCAAAAGAAAACCCTTGCCTGAAAATCTCTCCAGGTTTCCTTTCCTTTCCTTTCTCCATTCCTTTCATTTCCTTTCTCCTTTTAGTGCTCTTGAAGTCAAAGACTAAATTGACACTGATTTCAGTGAATGTAGTGCTGCTAATTAATATTACTGAAAGATGTGTCCTACATCTATGAGTTCTTTTTCCTGCTATTATTGCTTGTTAACCTTCAATCTAATAATTTCAAGGAAAAGAAAAATCCCTTTAGTGAAATCAGAAACAAACACAGAACTAAAAAGAGGAATTATGTAGCAGTGTGTCTCTGCACTCTCCTCCCCCTTCTCCCTAGGTGGCTTGCCAGAGGTTTCTCCTTTGTTCTCCTTAGCTCTGCATGTTATTGGTTCTTTTGAATTATGCACTCTCCCCCGTCAGAAGTCTGTTGGTGTGTACCCCTGCCCTTCTTCCCTCAGACTTTCCCGGGTTGGCTCTCCGGAGCTAGCTCCCCCTTTTCCCTTACCATAATAAACCCCTGCCACAGTGTGCTCGCTGTCGCAGTCTCTGGGCTTTCAGCCCCTCCGCCCTTCCCCCGTTTCCCGTCCCCGTTCACCTCCCCTGGACCCTCACCTGAAGATCCTAATAAATTCCCTGGAAGACCTCAGACTGCGTCCGTACTTTTCTCTGTCCAACCACAGTTCCTGCCAGACTTCTGTACCCTGAGCCCCACGTGGCTCCTGCATGCTCCCCCGATCCGTCGCTGCCCCCCGCGCGTCACAGCGCAGCCATCTGCCTTTCCGTGTGGTGTTGGGGCTGCGGCTGCTTATCGGGGACTCAACGCCACAGAATTACAAGATGTGTGATTTAAAAAATGTTATAATGTGACTAACACAAGGAGTTAGACTCATAAGGAATTTCAAACATGAGTTTATTATCCTACTTGTTACTAACCCAATCATACAGATGACATTCAATGACAAATAGATTGGAAATCTGACTGACATTAATCAAGAAGGTCTTTGAAGAGGGCTTGGGCTTTCTGATATTTGTATCATGGGTATTTGATACCTTGTGCAAAAATGAGGCCCACTTGTTATCCCTAGAATTCAGCAAGCCAATGTGTCATTGAACCTGTCTAAAGTTTTCTCTTCTTTCTCATGGCCAAGCTCTTACACTCATCCACCCCTCTTTCAAGCCTTGGAAGAACCTTCTTGTCGTATTTTCTTCTCTTTGTCTCCATCTCCATACATCTCTGCACTTCCAAGAGAAGAATTCACAGTCAAATTATCTTGACAGTTTCAAGCAAGTATTTTGACCCATCTTGATGAAGTAGGTTAAAAAAAAAGTGAATAGGTGGATACTATGATCTGTAGCTACCTCAGGCAAACTATGCTTCCTGCTCTAATCAAAACTCAAATGACTAGATGTGGGAGTGAATGCAAGATGCAAATCCACAGAATCCAATCTACTACTTTAAAAAAGCACACATTTTCATCTTGGAAAAAAAAGTAATTCCCTCCTTTTAGAACAGATGAATTTTCTGTGTTGTGATTCAAACCCAGCCAGCAACACAGCTGCTTGCTCATTTCCCCACCAGAGGAATGGGGGAGATAACTGGAGGAGTAAAAGCTGGAAAACTCATGGGTTGAGATAAAGACAGTTCAGTAGGTAAAGCAAGAGTCATGCACTCAAAGAAAGCAAATAAAGTCATTAATTCAGTGCTTCCCATGGGCAGGCAGGTGTTCAGCCATCCCCAGGGAAGCAGGGCTCCATCATACAGAAGCATTACCTGGGAAGACAAATGTCATCATTCCAAACATCCCCCACTTTCTCCTTCATCCCCTCAGCCCCCTCACCACCGTGGCTGCATGGAAAACAGGAAAAAACCTTGGCTCTGTGTAAGCTCTGCTCAGCAATAACAAAAATATCTCTGTATTACCAACACTGTTTCCAGCACAAATCCAAAACACAGCTCCATACCAGCCACTGCGAAGAAAATTACCCAAGCCAAACCCAGCACACTCTGCCATGTCGCCTTAAAAATTCTCAGGTTGACTAACACCAAATCTGTGAAACATGGACATTGAATATATTCTACTGGCTCCATTTCTCAATGGGATGGGCTTGTTGAGAGCCTGCTGGCAAATATTCAGCCCAAATGATTCTGCCTACGAGCTGGCTTCCACCTGATTCTGTAAACAGGGAAACTGCTTCAGCGCCATATGGAAACAGACTTTTGAATTGCGTTGAGAACTTTCAGGATACAGGAAGATAACCAGTATTTGAAATTATATTAATACAGGTTGCCTCATTTAGAGATGATGGACAATGCATAAATCAAACCTAAACACTGGTGGCAGGAAAGTGACCAATGTTGTGCTTTTAAAGATGAACCTCCAGGGATGAAGGGACACTCTTCAAACCCTATTAGCATAAAAAGAAATACTCATTTTTGTTTCTCAACATCCTGGAGCAGAGCTGCATTTTGCTCCTAGCACTGATCTCTTAAATGACATGAAAATTATCAGCAGGAGTAGATTATGTCTACAGAAATCAACTATAATACTTCCTATAGAAAAGCATTCATCTGCCTTTATTTATATTTGCTAGTGTTTTTCAAAAACTGATGGACAAATTGGTTTAGCAATCACTGTCCCTGCTCAGTGTGTCTTAATGGAGGTTGACAGTTGAAGTGATTTAGTTTTTGTTACAGCATAAAGTCATTTCCTTAATTCCTTTTCCTTCAAGGGGATAATAGACCTTGTCATAAGCTATTATATCTTTTGATTACAAAAAAATGAATATATCAATACCCCTGTCCCTTTTTCTTTGACACAAACACAAACCAATATTTACAGGTCATACATATCTTGGATGACACTTCTGGGTTTCACAATGTCATACAGACAATACTTAAGCTCTCTGATGCAAATCTAACACTCAGGAAAAGAAAATAGGAGGTGGTCTGGTGAGATCTTTTTCAGAGATGACCAAACTTGTGGTTGCACTATTTTCTCCCTGTTTATTGCCAAAAGGCAGGCAAGATAGATTGGTCCTGGGTAATGGTTTTATTATTATTTATTTATTACTTCAGGAATTGTGTGTCTCTAAACCAGTCATATTAAGGACTTCTTTTCTTGTCTGAATCACTCTGTTTCATCTACACTTTTTCTACTTTTTGAATCAGCCACCAATTAAGACTCTTATATACTTGTAACTTTTAACTTTTATTTTTTGGAATTGAAACTCGCTCTAAGTGAAAAGGAAGACCAGATATTTTCTAAGGTTCAGAAACAGTAAACAGTTCCCAGATCATATAGTACATTACCTTCTGTATACTATGTCACTGCAATGTGTAAAATACTTCTCATTGGAAAATTTGGGTTGGCATCTTATGACTCAGTTCAGGAAACTGAAGCTGCTGTGCTCACAGGTCTCCAGGAACCCATGGAAAAGCTGTTGCTATGGCTACAGCTGAATATCTAAGGTCTATATACTTACTATTTGTTTTTAACCATACCTACTCAAATTCTCTGTCTAACACATTAATCTATCCTGCTTGTTCGCTATATTTTGCAAGTTTCTCATGTCTTTATTACTAGATGAAGGCAATTACCAGAGATTCTGGTCTGTAAAAATCTTGGGTATTTTAAAAATTCTGTCATTAACAGAATTTTAATGCAATCAATACAGAATAGTATTCTGAATATGGTATTCTCTCCTCTGGGTCTTATTAAATGGTATGAAGATTCCAACTTTAAATTACAAATTTATCTTGTGAAGGGAAAGGAGTTCTAACAATACAATTGAAGAAAACTAACTCCTGAATTAATTTAAAAGAGCACAATAAAACCTCAGTTTTCAAAATTAAAAGCTGATATGTAGATATGGATTATTACTTGGTCATAAATTCTGAGATCATAGGTTGCCTTAATAATATCTTTATAATAGTCGGCTAAAGTTGCAGAAATTGT
This sequence comes from Entomyzon cyanotis, assembly GCA_024500445.1. NCBI lineage: Eukaryota > Metazoa > Chordata > Aves > Passeriformes > Meliphagidae > Entomyzon > Entomyzon cyanotis. The sequence goes on from JAKEPQ010000974.1 coordinate 109,295, forward strand.
TATGTAGGCTCAAAAAGACAATTAAGCCTTATTTGGAACAAGCTTTAATAGCTGTGATGGTGCATTAGTAATTAAGTACATTCTGAGTGGAGGAGGTAGAGACAAGTTTTACATTAAGCTTGACCTGATGCTGAGGTGTGGTATCCCATCACTAGCATTGCCTACAGGTAGCCTTTGCTATAGGTGTACATTAGCACTCTTTAATGACCCACATTGAATAATATTGTGCATCTACTTGTCAACTTCAGTCAGAAAAAATAAAAAACCCACATAGGAATGATCTGTGCTCATTTCTCACTGTAGTCTTGTGATCATTATAAGAGTGTACCTACTTGCCTTTTGACCCTTGGTAGTCTTGACATGAAAATTTCTTACAGAATTTTAGTGGAAGATAGATAGTTTCTGTCTTCCCAGGGCATAGACACTGTGCTTGGAAAAATCTACTTATAGTTAAAACCTTGCCTTTTATGCATGTGCTTTCATGACAAACGGTATAATGAATACACAGAAGCGTCAAATTAATATATACTATTGACAGTAGTGCTCAGAACTCTTCTTTCTACCTATCGTGGAAAGTGATACATCACTGCCATTTTTCTCTCCTCTCTGTTGCCTCCGCTTGTGAGAACTAAAATAAAAAGTGACTCTCTGTAGTAATGCCAACAGTTTTAAAGATTTTTCCAGATCTTCATATTCCTCAATAAAGTCCCTGAAAAGGGTATTCCTGTGGACAAGACCATAAACTCTTTTTCAATGTGTCTTGTGTATATTTGATCCACACGGAGCAAGCATTTGGCAAAGCTGCCAGTTAGAGAATTAGATATAGATATGTTAGGAAATAGTGTGGTACAATGGGAATGGATATTGGAATGGTGCTAAAGACTTGGAATGCACACTGTTCCTTTACCAAGGGTTCCATTTCAGACTAGATGTATCTAGTCTTTTCTGGTAGCCTGAGTTCCCATTAGTAGCTGAAGCACGGTAGGTATTCTGCCAGAGCACATTGTCTGGTTTACCTCAGTCTGACAGGAAGCCACTTAATGAGCTATAAATAAAAATGCAGTAAGTGGAGACACACAGGAAATATAAGCCAAAACCTTACCCTGACTGGAACTAAAGAAATAGCTTTGAGACATCCCTGGTTCTTCAGTTAATACTGTCACAGTTTGTTCTATTTACAATTACACTAATTTCCTAGGAACAGTTAAAATTATGTCCTTCTAATAGCATGACAACTGCTTAATTCTTAATGTTACTCCCCCTTTGTTCTTGTGGATGAATGGCATTTTCTTCCAACTAAGTGTCCTCATTGGAAATCCACCATGTTGTTAGTTCTTATAAAGTAAACACAGACAGGCCAAAGTCTTAGAAGACAACTTGTCCATTCAGTAAGCAGTGTCCTTCTTTTAGATTTAATAAAAAGCAGATATTTTTTCCAAGGGAAATATCATTCAAATGTGACAGACAGTAAATGCCTGGAAGTCACAAGTGGAATCTTAAAGTATTTCACCCAATATTATTTTTCATTTTTCCCTGAATGACTGACCAATTCTGGACAGCCTATTAAAATTAGCTTCATAATAAATATCAGCATTTATTGAAGAATGTAGAGATCTACCTCAAATCATTATTTTTGTGTTTGTGTTTTGACAATTTGTCTTGATATGCACCAGAGTTGACTTCATCTCTTTTGCAGATGTTTATACAAGCAAGATGTTTTGTGTTCACAAGCACAAAACTGCTGATTTAAGTACTGCTTAGCATTTTGTTTTCTTTGCTGAAGACCTTTTCATGAAGACAAAACCCATTTTCAAAACTTTTAGTGACCTCCAAGTTTTTAATAAAGCAGGCAAATTTTTCTAGAGAGCTGCCTAGTTGAGATAAGAGTAACCGAGAAATCACAATCCGTTCTAACAACACTGATATGTGAGACTGTACCTATTCTACAGGATACTCTACCAAGTGCTAGGTTTGCAATGTCTCCCAGGACAAGAAGTGAAAGTCTCCCTTTTCCTTGGCAAATAGCTGCATGCTTGCCACAGAGAAACTGGACTTCTTACGATTTTCCCCTTGTAGCCCAGAATGGTACTTCGTGATCAGTAACTAAAAATTGAAGTGCAAAATTGTTCTGCTGCTACATTAGTTAATGCTGAAGTGGTACCTTGTGGTGCTCTTCTAGTTCAACAGTTACACTTTTGAGCTACCATTCTGTAGTTGTAAGTGTCTTCAGTGACAGACACATTGGAAAATCTAGTTGAGATAAAGGGAACATCTCTACATTGCCTTCATTTTAGACTATCATTTCCATTTCTCCCCTCTGATTCCTTGAGGTTATCCTTGCTCAAAAACTTTTGCAAAGTTTTGTCTGTGCTTATTTTTCAGACCATAAACATATGTTTTGTGCTTGTTTTTTTTTGACTCACACACAAAAATGATATCAAAAATGATCCCTGGCATTCTAAACAAATTGAGTATTGATCTATGAATAGTTGTGTATGATTTCAGCTAAGGCAGCAAGCTTCAGAACAAGTAGAAAGATAGGAAATTAGTGTCAACATTGTATAAATTCAGAAAGATGAGTTAAGGGGATTGTGTGGATTATGGCCAAAACAGGAATTTAATTTTTGAAAACCTACCACAAGTTGATGATGAGGGCTGAAATTACCTTGTAAAAGAAAGAGACAAAAGATGCAGAACACATAATATTGCTTTGAATAGGAAGTCAGTTCCATGCAAAACCCTGAAGTTATATAACTTACCAGAAGTAAAATGGTCAGAATGTTCTTGATTTCATTGCAGAGCATAGGTTTTAACCGTATTGGAGTTCTACAGGTGAGTGGGAATATTATTTTGTTGGGGTCTGTCTCTTCTCTTGTCATGACAGCTTCACATCTTGCACCTTGTTGATTTACTAGGGATATCATCTGTGTGTTAAAACTCATTCAAATTCTGATTTCATTTTTGTTGTCTCTGTGTCATTCTAACGTTAATGGAATTCTTGTTAAAAAATGCCACACGTGAGTAAGCTAGGTGTTTTCTAACTTAATAGGCAGAAAATCTGAATTCAAAATAAAGTCACTCACTTATGGCTACAGCAAGTCAGCCTTGGAGATAGATGATCAGCTTAATCTAGAAACAGATGAAATGGATGAAATTCTAGCATGAGCTAGAATTTGGATTCATGGGACAGATCCTCATTGCAGTCACTGGAACAATTGGAAGTTGGAACAATTCATACAGGCTAAAAAGTGTCTAAATTTCTTGTTCTGCCACTAGACATTGACTTGTAAATAATGAACATTCCCATGACACTAAGTCAAGTTTTAATAGAAATTTTAATGAAAAAAGCTGCCAGGAATATAAGTTTTTGATTCAGCTGAAAACCGTAAAAAGTTCTATACATACAAATAAACAATGAATGTGATAGTAGGATTTTCTGCACACTTTCCCCAGTGGGAAACACATTGTGCCTAAAAAACAAAGAGAAAAAACAAAAGCAAGTACTCTTGCAAAGATATTTGCATACTGTTATTAAACAGCCAACCTTTACATAATGAAGGGCATATTTACAGTGCTGCTCAAATTGAATGCTCTAAGGCTGTTTTGTGATATTAAAATATTTATAAATAGGCTTTAAGTCAGCTTCGCCTCTGTCAGAAATTCAATGGAAATCCTAATTACCATTTCCCTGTGCAGATGAAAGGCAGTCATACGTATGTATTGGCATTCAGCTAACACCATTCACTAAAAGGTTCAATAGTTTAGCATGACTGCCAAATCATTAAATAAGGGCATAGGCTGGTTTTATAAATAATGCTGACTGCATTCAGAGTGTTATAGGACACACTCGAGTGGTACTACGTGCTAAATGAAATTGCCTATACCCTCTCTATAACTGACAGGCTTGAGATCAAATAGAAAGATAGAAATTAATTTTTAGGCTTATCATCCAGGGTATCTTTCACAAGACTTAGCTTCAGTAAATATGAATATATTCATAATTTAAACATAGCATTCCCTGATGCTATTGATTATGCTGCACGTGGGTTCAGGTCTTTCTCTTTAACTCATTGAAACATTCTCTGCACTTACCTTAGAAAATGAATAATCATATTTTGAGACTGATGGGCAATGGGACACACTGACAAATTTAATTTCCTCATGTGCCAAATCTTCTGTGTCTGCTGGGCATGTTTCATTTTGCCATATTTGCTGTCAAAAAAACCTTTTCACACTTACTACTAGGCCTGCATTTTATGGAAAGCAAAAGAGGAAAAGGCACAATGGAGAATTATCATAAACCATCTTTTGGAATCCATACAACCTATGAAGAAAAAAGAAATGCTGCCGTCCCTCGTGTTCTTATAACTGGTTCATTGCCTCAGGCCAATAAACTCTTGTATACTCAGGGCTTCCCCAAAATTCACTTCCTAAGTTTCTTACAAAGCTAACATGTTAAAAGCTGTTACAGGTCCTTGAGGTGATCTGTACAGCAATGCTTTTCTTTTTCTTTGTTTTATTGTGGTTTTTATGCAGACTGGATTAATTCAAAGAGATTAAAATTACTGGATTTGGTCATTATTCTAATCAGTGGGTAGATAATTTGCTTTAAACCTTTTAAATTCTCTTGTTACCGTTGCATTCCAGATTTTCCTGTTTCACACACACACACATATATATATGTATATATATGCATCATTTCCTATTTTCTATAGAGCATTTCTTGTATATATAGCATTTGTCTTTACTGAAGCAGGAGGACATGGTAAGCATACAGGCATTGATGTAGATAATTTAGAGAGCTGAATAATAGCCATTAAAGTCCTTAATTATCACATCTGTTTTTTTAGAAAATTGTTCTATGTAATGATTGTCTTAGAAATTATGGCAAGCTGCATTTGAGAGAAAATTTGAATGCCACAAAAACCTTGATTTTTTTTTTTTTTCATTTTCTTCTAAATCTAAGCAAAGTTACTTTAGGCCCAATCTCATGCAAGTCTTTCCAAACGACCAAGAAAGGTATCTAAGCTGAAGAAGAAAAAACACCTATTATTAATAAATCAAAGAGACTGTTTCCAATCAACAGATCTTTTGTCTTTCTAATACTAGTTCATCTTCTCCTTTTCATACCCAGATTTTATTCATGGGATGGAGGACAAACACAATTTTTGCCTTTTTAGCAAGTCTTTCCAAATTTCTCCCCTTAAATGCATTCTGTATTTGAAATAAATTTTTTGACTAATGACTTATTTTCTGTACCATGGGAAGAGGTTACATCCAGTTTTACTGACTTCAAAAGTCAATAAAGTGAATGTTTGGAATTTGACAATTTACTTCAACCAACTCAGTAGTTTGATATGCATTAACACTATGATAGCAAGCATACTACATTTTCTATTAGTATTTAATATCTATGCTTTCAGTACAGCAATAAATTAAGTCATTATATAGGTTTTCATAACTTCATGATTAAATAGAATTTTTTTTAACTTTTTTTTTTTAATCTAAGAGGTTTTTAATAGTTACATTCTATCTGTCTTGAAGCACTACTGGGGTTTTTTGGCAATAAAATCCACAGAACTCTGGAAATAGTTCACACAAAGAATGGCACAGATTTGGTGTCAGAGTCATCGATAAGGTTTAATAGAGACAAAATCTTCCTTTTACTTTCTTTTCCAAGACAATACAAATATAGGAAGGCAAATGTTTCTTCTTTTATGTTCCTTCCATTCTCACATATCATCAGTCAGTAATACACAAGATGGAAATAACAAACACAGGATTTGGAATCTAGCCTGGTTATGAAGACCTGACAGAAAAAATATTCTGTCTCCTGAAGTGAGCCAAGTTGTTCTGACCTCCTTGACAGAGAGCAGATTTGATACCCCACAATCTCACTGTGGGTGTTACCTTCCAACCATACCCACCCACAAGTTTACACTGCCATCAGTTTTGAAATATGGTGCTATGAGAACAATTTACAGTGTTTGACAGGGTGCCACAAGCCATCGTAGCCTCTTTTTAGATTTGCAGTTCAGAGGAAATGAGTTCTTAGCACTGTTACCACACTGCAAAAGCCTTGCCTTCAAGGACGAAAGTATGTCACAACAGTGCATGAGTAATGTGGAAATAATCCACGAGCTCTTACACTAGAGAAAAGAACTGGGGGTCTCAAACCAAGAGGGCAGTCTGTGACCCAGACACTGTGTGAGAGCACTTCAGAGAAGCACCTGAAAATTCAGAGGATTAGAGCTTTGGAGTCTGGATTAAAACACTCCTCTTTTTGCTTTTTTTTTTTTTTTTCTTTTTAAGAGTATTAAATTTTCAAAGGCATAAGGAAGAAAGAACATTAAAATTTACTAATCAAGAAATTAACATTTTCAGAGGGGAGAGTTATTTACTGATCCAAACTACTTTGAAGTCTTAAAAGATAAGCTTGAAATCTTGGTGAAATGGCTCATGTCTGCACTAAATGGATGTTTCTTCCCTGTCTGGAACTCAGAGTTACAGAGCTGCAGCACTTGAAAATAAGAGCTCAGAGTTACAGAGCTTGAAAATAAGCTGTATAGAAAAAAGGTTAGTATACATACTTCACAATATAAATATCAGATTTGTGCCAAGGACAGGACAAGGATTCAGACAGATCTTTGGTTTTTGAGGGATAGGAAAGTGTTTGCATAACACTACAGCAGCAGTGAAAAAGAAAAATCTCAGTGGCAGCAGTCTCTGGCTCATGGAAGAAGAAACTAAGGAATCCAGCAAAAAGGGGAAGTATTTGTCTAAACAGCGGAGAACCACAACATAAACCAAAGGTAATCACATTTTGAAGTTACATCCCAACAAAGTACATCTGTGTCTGATCATTGTTGAAGGGAACAGAAAGTAGCTTTACTTGGTGCACACCAAACTGAGTCATTATGAAAATCTGAGAGGATTTTCTGATTCTTCCACTGATTCAGTCTGAGATGCTGGAAAAATTATTTATTTATTTAACCACAGACTGCTCATAGAAAGGGGCAGTAGTATTAACTGCTACATACTGCTCTCCTGATTAACTCAGCTTATAAAGCACTTTGAGATAACACTCAGTTGAAAAATGTTTCAGAAAGAAAGAAGTGTAATATATGTAAGACTTCAGTGTGTTTGTCCTAGATTTTCAGTAATTAAAACTGGTAGTATATTTACTGTATGAGCATTGATAGAACTGCTCCTGTATATAATTGAAAAGGAAGGAGAAGCAGCTTTGCCTGACAAACGCCTTAATATGTCGCTTTCATTCCACACTGTGTCTGATTTGTAATGTCTATCATTACAACATAAGTAACTAATTGGTATCTGTGCAGAGATGTCTCTATTGGCACATTAGAAATCTAGAAGAAAATATCCTATTTGCAAAAAACCAATAAAAATACCAATGGAAAGACTTGTTTTTAATACCATACTGAATGTAGCCTGAACAAATGAAGAGTCTTGATGTGATTTAATATTATGCCAACAGTGAACACTACTGTAAATTATTTTTGCAACCTGCTCTCAGAGTCCCAAATTGCCTTTTTGCTGTCTGCATTCCTAATGATGGTTGATACATCCCAGGGAAAAAAAGAATACTGATGTCTTTTATCTTGATTTAGCTAGTGGGCTGGGTTCTTTATATATTCAAGAGCAACAGGAACAAAAAATATATATTCTGCTTTTGCAATGTCAAAATGCAAATACATTCTAAGAAAAGTAGAATTCACTGATCATGAGTAGAAAGTTTTTATAGCGGCAATTTAAACTGACTGTTATTTACACTATAAAACTGTAGCTATGTCTGAAGCTGTGTTTACTAGAAAGATCAGACAAGACTTCTTGCCATATTAGTTCACTTTAAGGAAAGCAAACTGACAAAGTCACAAACTATGCTGTGCATAGAACAGAAAAGCTAAAGTTTTTAAAATACTTGTGAATTTGTAATGTTAAGGTATTTCTTTTCATTTCTAAATGTAGAAGTTTGAAGAAATAAATAATATTATTGAGAAGGAGACTGGAACAACTGTAGTCTCTTCGTCAATTTGCTGACCTAAAAATTTTTTCATTTACATAATGATCAGCTCTGCAATATGCTGTGCCAGTTGTACCTTGTAGGTATATATCATGGTGTTCTAAATGTCTGGCGTGAAAAGAATGTGATGAACACTTAAATTTTGCACATGATAATATACAGGTTTGCAGACTTTGAACTGGAATTTAGCAGTAACAGCTGAGAGACTTATGCACAATAGACAATTTTTTTAAAATTGATCACAACTACTTAAAGGCATATTTTCAGCTGACTAAGTGACTTTTTGTGATGGAAGGTGCTTCTGACTGCAGACAAAAGCAGTCTGGACTGCTTGCACGAAGCAGGGAATCGTTCTGGAGACAAACCCCTGCTAAATATACTGGTGTACCCACATAATGCAACATATCCTAAGCAAAGAGGTACTATTAGTAGATCAGTACAGTATTACACCAAAGCTAGTTCTCATTTCTTTGTATAAATAGTGTGATTCCAGCACTGAAACAATACAGGCCTACTGCAATTCAGGGCTCTCTCTAGATTGGATGGTGATGTGTGATTCTATGGCTTTACTTCACGGTAGGTGAATGTTCTGGGAGAAGTGAATGCAATGTGGATAGCACGGCACACTTTGTAGACAAGTCCAAAATATATGGCATTGTATACATTTACCTGCATATAGCTTCATCAATCTGGCTTTGAGTTTTTGAGATCAGTGCTTGCTGGCAAGGCCTGACTTCTGGACATGGAAAGGCATAGCTGTCAAACCAACAGGACACAATCCTAAATGATGCTTTTATGTCATGATTCACTAATAATACAGACATTATTATTCATATTGGGAATCTACTCTCAGGTTATACATAGCAGAAGCCTTTAAAGTCAGCTCTGCAGCTGATTTGATCCTCTGGGTGAAGTTGAACCAGCTACAGGTTGCCCTCAGACTCTGGCACTGTCACCTTCAGAGAACCTCTGGGAGGAACCATGCCAGTGATCCTAAGCAAAGTCTTCCCTGGCTAGTAATCAGAGCCTTTAGTTATAAGCCTTTCCACATTTACTTAAGACAAAGTCCAACCCAGCAGTAGAGAGAACAGCAATGTGTATAACAGTGAGCTAACCCCAGGGCAGAAGTGGATTGAAACAGTGCTGAGACTTGATCTGGAAATAGACATTTCAGATTCTATGAGGCCTTTTCTCCTTCTCTGTCAAAACAAGGTCATTCTTGTTCATACATTTTCCAGTGCCTACTCCTAAAGTCTGTGGAGTAATGGGGCTTTTCACCAGAAAGAAACTTTTCTTTTAACAGCTGCACTTATAGAATGGGCCTCAGCCCTTTTACATCTTATTGTTATTCTGACGATGTTCAGTATGTCTGCCTCTCCTTTTTGATTTCAAAGATATTTTACCATTTACTGATGCCCTTGACAATAAAATTCCTCCCCTCAGAAGCTGTGAGTGAAGCACACTTTAGTATAAAGGACTGCAAATATAATATATATTACATATCTCCTGAAAATGGCATTAAAAATAAATCATGTTTGAGAAATCTAATACACTGAAGTTAGAAAATGCTAGAATTAATGTTTCCAGTGGAACATGTATTCAAATCGCCTCTGCATATGCCTTTCTGATTGTTTTTAATTACGAGATCAAATGTTTCCCATGGGTCTTCTCCCTCCCCCTTGGTGCATTTAGTGCACCAGTGGGGTAATACTGAATGGTAGCCATTCAATAGTGCCTTTCATCTTCAGCATTTATTGCACATACTCCCATGCTTTATTTACTAAATGCCATCTAATACTTTCACTGAACATAGAATTAAAGGCCAATCTACTGTATTCTGTGTCTTAGTTCTTAGCAAAGACATTCATATTTATATTGGCTGTGTGAAATGAGCTGCAGTTCTATTTTACACAAGGAAAACAAAGGACAGGTGTGCTATTCTGAATTAGCCTTAGGCGTTCAACTCAAGAAAAAAGTGGTATTCCAGAACATTTAATGTTTGCTGTGAATGTATCTGTCCCTGATACACCTGCTGTAGTTGCTAGTGAGCCAGACTTCAGCACGTAAGTGAGCTCAGTTGGTTAGGGCATGGTGCTAGGAACACTAAGGCTGTGGGTTTGAACCCTGTATAGACTATTCACTTAAGAGCTGGACTTGATGATCATGGTGGATCCCTTCTGGCTCAAAATATTCTGTGATCTCTTTGCAAAGAGTCAAAGTATTAAATTAGGTAACCTTAAAATGAGGGTGCATTTGGAAGAGTGGGAACACTTTGCTCTTTATAGCATAAAGGGTCCAGCTGACCTGTTAATAATCAAGTCTCCTTCTCAGAGGTAATCATCACAGTGAAATGTCAGACAGCCCAAGTCGATAAATTATGCCGAGAGGGAGGGAGAAGGGAAGGGAGAGAGGGAAGGAGGGAGCAAGGAAGGAATGAAGGGAAGGAGGGTGGAACAAAGGAAGGGCAAAAGAAAGCTCTGTCTGAAGATCTTCCAGCCTACAAGGGAACAAAAAGAAGTGTCATCACAGGGATTTCAATTTAGGATAAAAAATCGGTAACTTTGTAAAAGTGCATAAAGGCCTTCTCATTTAGTGCGCATACAATGAGAAAAATCATAATATTTTCCTTCTGTTACAAGATAAGGATTTTGTGTCAGCAAAATTGTGAAACTGCAAGCATACATGCATGAAGAACTATTGATTTTCTTTTAAAGTAGTTTGGCAAAATAACATCCTAGAGTCTTCAGAGACGGAGGGGAAGTGTCACAGTGCATCACCCCCACCCTTGGGCCACACTATGACCTCAGACAAGGAGCTAAAAATCTGAAACCTCATGAAGAAAATCAGAGTGATAATTGTAGTAGTGAACTGAGGATAATTTTTTAAATGTCATTGAAGAGTGGGATTGAAGACAGGGATGAAATGTTCTTGTTTTACATACAATCACAGTTTAAAGGTGAAGCTTGTCTGAGTTCGTTCCTGACTAGTCTGCCCACCTGCATGTCTTTCCTTTTGGACCTCAAATGTGCAATGAACAGTGTGACCTCAGGAGGCTGTTTAGAATTATTGGCTAATCTTAATAGTAGGTTCAAAGCATAATGTGGGATTAAGCACCACAAGAATTTATTCATCTGTCTTGTCTGATACCACCCAAAGTTTAGTGATTATGAACTGAAATTTGACTTCCTAGCAATCTCAGCTTCTCTGTGTCTGTGTTCTTGATACTACCGTAAAATTCTGGTGCTCGGTTTTTCATTTGTGGAGTCTCCCTTTCTTTGGCTACAAGCCAGGTTGTCAGTCTCAGTGAGATCAAAGTAAAACTTCAAAGCAGCTGACTCCTGATTTTTTTTCAAGAATTGGTAAATGAGACTGTATGGTATTGTTCACTGTGCAGCCTGTTTACCACAGGTCTAACTGGATTTAAAATTCTCTGTGATCATATATTAATCAGTGTGATAGCACTTAAAATGTGACAATACACTACTATAGGCATCTTGTATCCTTTCTATTCTTAGATATAAAGACTCGTGGTTTTGGTCTTAAAAAGCCAAACACAAAATTAACAGTTAATGTGAACCTTTGTGCCATTTTATATATGGGATGTTGTAAAAGGTGAGGGCCAGAATGTTTTAACTCTCCATTGTAAAGTGTTCATTTCAATAGTGAGTCCATCACTCCTGGAGGGAAGGTTCCCTCAGCTGCACTGCATGTTTTCCTCTGAAACACTGGTGTCACCTGCAGAGACCAAGACACAGCTTGCTCTGGAATCAGCTCCTGCAGTCAGGTGTCAAACACAATGTTATCTGCCTCAGCTCTATTGTAGGGATTGCCACTTTCTTTATCCTTGGGAAACATTTAATCTCTTTGTCAATGATGAGCTATGAACAAGCCATGATAGTCACCGACAAGGGGAGGGGAAAACGGTACAGAGATTTTAATTGAAAGTTGTACTGAAAGGTAATTAAACACTAACCTTAGGTTCTTTTAATTTCCCATAGCAGGGACTCAGTCATTTGTGTGAACTTAAAAAGGCATACAAGGTTAAGACATACAAGAACCCAACAGAACCACACCTGTTCACATCTCAAAAATTAATCTAGAAGTGAAGTTTCCTTATTTGTTCCAGTTTAAAGGAACATTTTTCTCTCTCAGGGACAGCAAAAAGGCAGCATTTTCTACAGTTTTTAAAGATATAAGACTGCATTTTACTTTATTTCTGAGAAAGTTCTCATATTTGCATTGCTGATATACTTTTAAATTACTTTCCTGTGCTTGCCATGTTTCCTAAGTCTGTTGCTTCTTTTAGACTATTATAAAGTGTATCTAGTTTTAGCTGGTTTTAGTCTCGGAGGCTGCATAGGTAAAAATGTGACTTGCTAAAACTGGAGTAAAAAAAATCACATATGGATGAACAGAAACGTAAGGGGCAAGAAGAAATGAAGTACACTAAAAGTGTCACCTAGTAGCTAGTTACAATATGTACTTGATACTTAGGTTTCATCATAATTTTACCAAGTCTTTTATTGTAAAATCACTTCTGGGTAAATTACAAAAGCTGTGTCTTGCATTTACATGAGCAAAATGGTAGCATTCAATATAAAAGTTTATACATGCCTAATGATTTGATGTTCTTTACATTTCAAAACTGAGTGTTTCCATAGAGGTACTTCAAAACAAACAAACATATTTTGCAGGAGAAAATAGCAAATACTTACTAAAAATCAAGCCCTTGAAAGAATTTCAGATGCACCCCAAAGGTTGAAGCAGCTCTAGTACCTACCTACTTTGCCAATGAAAGACAAGGTGCATATCCTTCCAATGGAGCCATGAAGTGATTAATGTTTGTGAAATGCTCAGAGAGCATATTTTCCTGTGCTCTTATCTACAAAGCTGATTTTTATCCAAGACTGAAAAAAGTACATCATTGCACTTCAGTGTACATTGAGTGTACTCCCAAGGCACAAATACACCATTTCAGCAGCATTCCATTTTCATTCAAAAAATTGAATGAGATTGAATTGTGCAGTCAGATCCCAGATTTCTTGGTAACTTTTAGAAATGCTTTCTCTTATTCAAAGTCTTGTCTTTTCATGATTAAATAATACAGTCATTTGTAGCCATAGGATGCCTGTCTTCAGGGACACAGCAGAATAGCTACAATAGATTCACCAGCTAGCAAACCTAAATACTTCTGTGCCAGGGAAAAAAATTGCTGCACACTTGAGCTGTGACAGACAGAACAAATGTTCCCTAATTTTCTGTTGGAGGATTTGCAGTTTTTCCACTTGAGATGATGATGCTGAAATGAGGATTTTCACTTTTTGAATATGACATAATTTATGAGGAAGACATGCAGCAAATATTTCAGCTGGAGTAGGTTTAAAATTATCCCAAGCTCAAAAGGTTTAAAAAGTAGCTTCTGTCTTTTTGGAAATTGTTTAAACTGTGTGGGCTTGGATGTGCCAATGAAGAATGAATGACCTCCTTGAAAAAGGGCTTTGGGAAAGGGCTTTGCGTGGGAAGAGCATGCTGTTTCCTCTGATCAGAGAGGATCTGATCTATGTTGTTTACAGTGTGACCACCAAAGGGCAAATTTTGTCAGGAGCATGCAGGATTAACAGTCTAGGATCAGTTTTTAGCAACCAAATGTGTGTATCCTCTGCAATGTCATTAAAGGGTTGGTGGGGTTTTTTTCATAGGAGAAAGTTTTACCAGAAAGAACTGTGACAAGGAATTCACAGTCCCTGAAGCTGTTTACCGAAATTCAGCCTAATGACCTCCAAGGCTGTACCCGTTGTACCGAGGACAAGGCTAAAATTACCTCAGTTTCTAGGGGAAAATCATAATTTTTACAGACAGCAGGTAAAAAGGTCAGCTGTTATGGGGTTTTTCTGTTTCCCCTTAGAGACACCCTTTGACATTGTGTTATCTCCATCAGATGATCTCCAGCAGCTGGGCAGGGGTGACCTTAGCAGAGGAGTAGGCAACATATCAGAAGTGACTCATTGATTTTAAGAAACATTTCCCTTCCCAGCTGTGACCCATCAGCATAGGAGCTTTTACAAGAAAGAGATTAGAATTAATTTTTTTAAGACAGAGTCAGATGACAGAAAGCCCCCTGCCTCTCTTGGTTAAAATGGGATGTATCCCACAACCCATTTAGAATATGGCTCAACATTCAGGAAGTGGTTAGTGATTTTTTTTTATTTTATATGAAACAAAAGGAGTTATAAGCTAGGTTAAGTGAAGTGCAGAGTAGTCAGATACCATGACAATGACAGTGAAAAAGAGAGAAAGGGAGTAAAAGCTTACCAGAAGATTAGGTAGCATCAGACTCTAAGGAAAATGTTCAATAAAACTGGATTATCTTCATCAGTGTATGGAGGCTCCAAAGAGCCTCTTAAGGGTAATGGCTTTCATGAGGGATACTAAATCTAGCAAACATGTGTGATCATATAGATTTTCTGGACCTGTAAGCACTCCAGCTGAGTCACAAACCATGGTTGGGGGGTTTCTTGACTATTTTAAATATTGAACAGCTGAAAACTGTGAGTTATTTTCATTAGTGCTAGGGAAGGAGATTTTCCTTAGACCTTCCTTACCCAACTAGTATATTGTTAGCATATATATTGGAGTAAACCAGATATTACCATGTCTCTAAATGTATAATCTGTTTGCTAGTGGCATTTATTTTATGAATGCCTGTAAATTAACAGCTATTGAGGAAAAGACTGCAAGTATAAACAGTATATTCTGTGCATGAATACATACTCTTCATCTCAGAACAAAAGACTATCCCAACAGGACAGAAACCAAAACTGAGAGGATATAGTATGTCCTGGGTGACTGTAAAGTCTGTGAAAAATGCTCTGTGAGCATTTTCCCCTTCAGCCAAGTGTTTGTCTCATTCCTGGAGAAGGCCCTACTCACAGTTTCCCATATATCACCATCTCTCCCTTAAGTTTGGAGAATGCAATTCTCCTTTCATCTAGCAAAGTGATAGCAGCAGCAACCCATCGAAAGTTGGGTATTATTCATTTCTGAGACTTCTGTGAAAACTTGCCTTTAAAATGCTAAACCTATGAAGGTTTGCATATCTGCCCTAAAATTTATCATCTCCTAAATCTGGAAAAAGTCTCTCTGTGGGTGAGCCCTATTTCTCCCTGACTGGATGTGCCAAATAACTCTTCTGATTCTTCCAATAAAGAATTTCAATTGCATTCCTACATAATAGCTTCATAAGCAAAGGTACAGTAACTTCTGCGTACTGACTCCATCTTTTCTAGCATTCAGAATATCATTATATCCTGGTATTCTTAAATGAAGAGTTCTTCTATGTCACTGCTTATTCTTGTGCTGTCATAGACAAGTCACACAGTGGCTTCAGAAAGCTGTGACAGATTTGAAAGTACTGGTGGGATTCTGCTGTAACACCATTCTTGAAAGGACTCTGTTCCAAGTCTGTGCTTTCTTCCTCCAGTGTTCCCTAACATCAGTGCACAAGTTCTTCTTCCCTGATAGGTAGCAGGCAGATTTTTATAATTATTTTTACTATTCTCTTGCATCTGAAAAAAATAATAGATGTGTTTTTTCCATTCCATGAATTAGAGCACATTTAACTGGTTTCTAAACCTCCCATATATGTTTAAAAGCTATTTGGTTATAATATTCATCCTTGAAGGTGATGGGCCAACACTCTTAACCTTCACTTGTGTTTTGTTAGAGAGGGGAGTCCCTTTCTTCTTATGCTAAATATAAAGATAGTAAAGTTACTACACAGTTAATTCTTCATTATATGTGGTATTAATAAATGTGCCACTAGGACAGTCTGTTCTGTTAAGTAACTTGCTAATCTTAACACATTATATTGGATTTATACTGTAGGAGGAAGATCTCTGGAGAAAGTAGTGAGACAATCTAATGCAGAGAATCCAGATTTATTGTTGTCTCTGATTTTGTGGCACCGAGAGTGGAACAAAAAAAATGTAAAGGAAGAGAATTTGCACCAGAATGACTGTTGTGAGTTCTGTCATCGGTAATGCAGATGATCCTTTCAGAATTCTTCCAGTATCCCTTGTTCCTAAAGAATCTTTATTTCACTGTAGTTTCAAAATGAACTTCCCATTATAAAAGGGCTCATTTTTAAATGTCAGTAAATATGCATTGATATTTGGGGAGTGTGGGGAGTGTAAAGAGTGTTTTGGTGCTGCAGGTCACATGCTTTCTTTATCACCCCTTGAAGACCCTTGTAATGCCCCTGAACTCCTTCAGGTGTCTCCCAGGACACAGAGAAAGGACTGGTAAAAGGTCTTTGCAGGGAGGTCCTGCAAAATACAAGGTGATTCCCACAAGTGGAGGAGAGGCAAAGCACATGTTGAAACTCCTGGGTACACTGAGACTTTAACTGAGGATCTTGATATTGAAAGGTGAATTGTGATTGCTTTGAGTGGCTGGAAAATGTATTATTAAAGTTTGTCTTTCCCAGGCATTCATGTGCAAAACAGAGACAAATTTCTTTGTGTACTATCAGCTCTGTACATCCATGTACTCCCAGATCTGATCTGTTCAGATTACATTGCAGCTGCAGATTACATTCAGTAGGCACATGTACAAAACATAATTAGTGGGCCACTTAAACCCACTATTTATCACTAGACCACAAAGAAGATCTCTACCACTTCAGTCAGGACAAAACTTATTTTACAGCAGTTGTTTCTTGTAGTTAAATCTTCTGGACAGATTTCCTGATATCAGTGAATTCCACTTATGCCAGGACTTGTCAGACACGCATTAATGCAGCAAAGAACTCACGGATTCCAACTGCTATATTTCGGTAACCTTAGAACCCAAAGGCAAACATTTATTCATATTCTAAGAGAAGAAAGTGGCTTTTGTCTTGCCACCGCCTCTTTTTTGCTCCATTTCTCCTTTATCCCTCCATTTCATATTTCCAGCTTTGCTGGAACACTGAAGCCTGTTGTCTCAGAGATGAAGATGTCTCCATAATCCATAACTCAAAGTTCTGTAACAAAGCAGTCTTTTCTCTGTAATCAGCGTGACAGTGTTGAAGTTCTCTATAAATCTCTGCATGTCTGCACACACCTAGAGACTTAAAGACTGAGCACACCATCCATGAAACTTCAAACACTCAACAAACCAATTCAAGAGGAAAGAAAGGCAGAAAAAAAGAAAAAGAATATTTAAGTACTTTAGGAGCTCAAGAGATATAGATTTGACAGGGTGATCTGATTTTTTGCTACATTAGTATCAACAGGTTTAATTTGACACATATTTGTAGTAGAATGATCTGTTATTCAGAATGAACTGTTTTTCAGAATCAGGTTTCAGTATCATGTAGAAATTTAAGCTGAATATACTAGTTTTGACTTTAGCCAAAATCCCTTTGGAGCAATGAGAGAGAATCTTTCAACCAAGGCTATTGTTGCAACCTTCATGTAACAAGGAAATACCAGTAAATATGTATCTCTGGTGCCTCCTTCAGAGCAAAAAAGAATGCCGTTTAAAGATTTCTCTGATGATGTCTCTGTCATCCTCCACTGACTCACAAACCCCCCAAAGTGTTTTGTTTACTTAACAGGAAAAGAGAACAGAGACCTCTGGTTAGGTTTGACCTCCAGAAACTAGCTTTTACTCAAAAACATTACCTCTCCTGTTAAACCTAACCTAGTGTTGCTGTAGGCAGTAGCTAACACTGCACAATAGTAAACTTTGTTGATCCCATTCCTGAGTCTCTTCTTTTGATATTACCTGCTTACTGAAGTAGAGGCTGAGAATACTTTGAAATGTCCCATGGGGACAGACTGGGGAGATTACACGTAGACAGATAGGGAGACTGCATTAACCACAAAATTACAGTTGTGCATGAACAGCAAAATCCATTTTATTTAAGTGATTTTCTAATTGAGGTTTTAATGTATTTCATTCATTTCAAAAGGATATTACAATATTTGAACTGAATTTTACAATTAATTAGAAACAAAGTACTTACTCCTAGTCATTTACCACTCTAGGTCTCAGAATCTTCCCAGTGTACATGAACTATCCTGGAGTCACGTGTTAGGGAAAAAGGGAGGATTAAGCATCCCAGGCTTTAATCTTTTGAGATTTTCCTTCTCATACTTATTACTTACTTAATGGATAAGCTCTCTAGGATAGCAGCTCTGTCTTTCTATTTGTAAACACAGCTAGAAGCATGCAGCTCACTGTTAACTCTATCCAGTAAGTGCTATTATGATAGAAACAGTGATAAGATGAAAAAAAAATGCAGAAACATTATGTACTTGAAAAGAAATATCCTTGACAATCTTATGGAGAGGCCTTATAGTTTTAATCTGATATCAACTCTGCTCCTGTTCCTGGTCTTCTCATTTATGATAACCAGCACTTTCAGACAGTATGAGGAAGCTTAGTAATGAACTTAACGATCTTAACAAGAAGACTCCTTAGGAGACATGTTTAGCCTGGTTTAATAGAAACTGAGATTTTGGTTTGCTGGGTTTTTTTCATTTAAAATTTTATCAAAGTAGAGCAAGATTTCACCAGAGATGTTAGCCAGTCTCAAAGCTTAATTATTACATGCACAGATCCCTAAGAGTTGATCATTTTTCTCATCTCTGGATTAGCCAAAAGTAAAGGCAATTCCTATCCTTTAGGAAAAAAGAGCAACTCATTCTTCACTATTCGCTGTGGCTAGCACAGGTCTTTCCCATGAGAACTTTCTCCTGTGTTTTATAAACAAAGATAAAGTTTGGATGTTATTAAAAACAGTGTCTCGAGATTTGGACAGTTCAGGCCTGGCCAATCAGGCCTAGGGGGAGGTTTCTGACTGACCAATCTGGGTGACCTCTGAAAAGTCTATATAAGTTGGAATCAAAACAATAAAGCTCTCTTTTCTATGCCACGCTGAGAATCCGGGTTTTCTTCTCTGCTAGCGGCTCAACAGCGACAATTCCCATTACTCCCCTGTGCTACAGCTGCTTCTATTTTTCTAGCTTCTGATACTTTAAAATTTCCCAGCTAGTTTTCAGATAACTTTACCTTTGCCCCTTCTTTTTTATCAGTCTTAAACATCTTAGAAATTTAGACATCCATCTTTTCCATTTGTAAGGCTTCAGCAAGTTGTCTGTGACCACAGCTCAAGAATTTCCTTTTGACTGAGCAATAAAAAACATGCTTTACTGAATCAAGCCACAGATCCCCATATAGATTATTATTTTATAAAGAACTTGATCCTGCTATCCTCTTTCTTATAGCAACAGAAATCTGAAGTACTCTAGACTAACCATAACTTTTCCTTGGGGAAAGTACTGCAGGCTTTGAGAAAGGATAGAATAGATACTCTAACTTAACATTAGTATCTCTCCTTACACTGGTTAAAGTTTTTGTTGTTTCCATGCGAGCTTAGCCATCTCACATATTGCTGAAATTCTTTGGCACCAAAAAGCATTGAAAATATCCTTTGGTGTACACCTTACTTTCATCTATTTGCTATTAATCTTTTGGACTCTGAAGTAAACTCTTGAAAAAGAACATGTCCTCTTCTGTTTTCATACGTGTTTAAGTCATTCAGAGCCTTGTTTTTACCCTTGTTAAACTCTTCTATCAATCATCAGTATGTTCTTTTTAAAACTAAGTTGTTTAATGCCAGCTTGAGTGGTAATGTGACACTGGTAGCCCTGGGAACTGATGTCCACTGTTTATGTTCAGAGAAGTCCAAGCAGTGGCACTACTGCAAACATTTCTCTCTGTAGACCTTCCTCACCTCTGATGTGGAGAGAACACCTCCAGGCAGAGATACTCTGGTCTCTATGGCCATTCACTGGCAGGCATTGAAGGCACAGGCATTGGCAGAATTGTGTATATGAAGCTTTTTTGCAAAGGAATTCATCATGCAGAGCTGCCAGAGTGGTTCCTTTAAGCTCCTGATAAATACCCTTCTGAATTCAAAAGCCAAAAACTGCAGATAATACGACCTTGTCTTTATTGTGTGGTAAACAGCAATGTGCTCAAGAGCAGCTTCTTCAGCCTTGTACCAGAACACCAAACTTACATTCTGTTGCTTTCTTGTTGAACTAGTAGCATTGCAAACACATTCAGATCTTTTGGAATAAGCACCTTTTTCATCTTTGGAAGTTATTAATTCCTCCATCTTGGGAGATCATAGCATGCACTTCAAGTATCTGTTTGACTTAGCTAATGTAACAGAGAACACATAAAATATACCAGTGTTTATTACTGACTTCAGACTTCACTTACTACTGAAAATGCCTGTATCTTGGGGCAGCTTATGAAAACCCTCTTTTTAATGATTTTGGCAATCCCTAGTATAAAATATTGCTTTATAAATTAATATTGGAACTGCAGTGGATGAAAAGGTGCCCTGTCAGCTGACATCTTGATTAGCAAAGAACTATCCATTACTCCTCATACAGCCTATCAAAGTATTTCCTATGCTGTCTTCTCTGACAGTAAAGGGAACATAACCTAGCATATCTCCACTCACTTTGCATAAATTCCAAGCCTTACAGCCCATATAAAAAAATACAGAGTGACAGCAAATGCATGGATAAGTCATATGAATGGAATTCTGAAAATCTGGATTCTTAGACTGGCTCTTCTCAAGCTTTCCTGTGTCATATTGGATAATTCAGTTTTAGTTCTGTATAGCTCACTGCTGCAGCCAAGTTAAATTTGTCAAATACCTTCAGATATGCAGGCTAAATCCAAGAGTACCTATAATTGTGAGATGGAAAGTTCTTTCCATTTGTATAGTATTGATTTTCTTTTATCCATTTGTGTTGAGAGAGCATTTTATATATATCTTTTACTATGACATGAAATAAAAGCTTTCAAATATCTGAGTTTTTTTCATTATCATCTAATTTATGAGACTTGCAGAGATGTGGAATTCCATTTCACAGACAATGCTTTGAAATGTGATTTGGGGTTGATTCAGGACAAAACTCAAAATTGTTTAAATTCTCTGGTAAATGGGCTAGAGATGTGACCACCACGGTCTTCACGGCAGAGATTCCCTGTGGTGTGTGACCTGTGGAAGTGCTCTGTGGGTTTGGCTGTCCCAGAGGTTGGGGGCCTAGACTGATAAGCAATTGAGGGTTTGGATGCCAGGCTGTTTGTACTCTCAACTGTGATCAGCCCAGCAGAGAGGATGCTGAGATGTTCAGGTACCAGGGCACCAGACTGAAGATGTGACAGTATGTTGGTCTCATCACAACTCTGTAAAAACCAAATCACTTATTTTTAAAGTTTCAGTTTCAGAAAACTGGCAGACTTTTTACACTTACCTCAAGCTTCTGTGAATGTAGTACATATCAGTCATGTCCTTGCTTGTTCTCTTGTGCATAGATATATAGAAGTTACAATGATAAATAAGAGGGAATTGACAGAAGGATACTGTGGAAAGGAGTTTTACAAATACTAATTTCTATGTTGCAGCAACTTCCTATTAGTCATAAGGGTGCTAAACAGCAGGGACATAAAACTGGACAGAAGATAGCTGTGATAGTGGTTAGTTTAGAAGAAAAAGCAATTTTTCTCTACTCGAGCTGGCTAAGGTATTAGAAAGACATCTGACCATTTGGGTCTATCATCATCCATGGGCTGATTTTGGCTGGAAATGGCAGGAAATGACAATTTGGCTGGAATTGACAATTCAATTCCGTCATCATTTGTGGACAGTTTTTGTCTGGAAACTTTTGTTTCTCCTGCTGATGAAACTGTCCCCCCCCGGCTGCCTGGCAGAGGAGCTGTGGGGCTGTGGGCACCCAGCACATCTGCTGCAGGAGTTGCAGGACAGCTACAAACATTACCTCACAAATATAACAAACTAGCACAGGCACTGAAGAATGGAAATTATAAGAGGGTAGAAAAATGGGGACTGAGCTTCCTGTGAATGAGCTTTATGCTAGATATATAGTGGGATTGGTTTGGTTTGGTTTGGTTTGGTTTGGTTTGGTTTGGTTTGGTTTGGTCTGGTTTGGTTTGCGTTTTTGTTTGTTTGTTTGTTTGTTGCTTTTTAGGGTTTTTTGTTGCTTCTTTTTTTTTTTTAAGTCTTAATCAGACCTTTCTAAAAGGTGAAAATTTGTATATCAGTCATAAATTCATGAGTGCTGGCTTCTTCCTGGGCTCTTGGGGCTGCTAAAATATCCAGTAATAGACAGAATGAATTCATCTGGAAAAAAGTAATTCTTGTTTTTAAATATTGGTGACACTCAGTAGATTTCACAGAAATAAAATATAGTGTTAATTCAATTTTGTAATGATTGGTCTTCAGCTGGGTAACATTATTGGAGGCTGCACAGAAGTCTGGTTAACATAACTGGAGTTTCTAAAGACTGATGCTGTGTAAAATAGAGGTAGAGGTGCATTCCAGAAATTATTGGTAATGTTTTTATTGACATATTTTGCCTAATCATAGGGTGAAATAAGTCAATGAGAAGTCTGAAGTCTTCTGACTTCTAGCCTTCGTTTACTAACTTCTTATACCGAAGAACTAGTTTAAAACAATTGTGCCTGACTTCTCCACATGAAAAGAAACTATAATAAAACAGTCCCCATATCAGAATGTTATGTGACCATTTGAAATCAGGACACATAAAACTGAAATTCCTAGAAATGGTAATACCCATTGCAAAGCAAAATATTTTCAGAGGGAAAATAAAATGTACTGATTCTGTTAGCTGTTAAAATTAAAAAGCTCAAATATGCTGGAACGGCAGGTAGTAGGACCATAAGAAAATAATTGGGAGAAGCATATTTTGCTCTTGCAAGGTGAATCCTTTGTTTTTTATCATCACAACGAAGTCAGGACATGACAAATGTTGCTGTGTCTAAGTTCAACAGCATGGGCAGGACTAGACAGGCCAGTGGGTGACCTGGCACAGGAGTAGCTGACAGACTGAGCTGGGCCAGGTTCACAAGGGAAGTAAACTGATGAGGGTTTGGAGTTTGGTTTAGGTGTGTACACTCCAAGTCACACTAAATCTCTGTGCACATTACTCAGCAAATTACTTCTTGTTATTTTATTATATTAAGAACAAGACTAGCTCATGTTTAAATTAGGAGATTACTTCTCCTACAAGGTTTTTCAGGGTTTATGGATTTGTCATAAAGATTTCATGGCTGCTGTGATGAATTGCCATTAAGACATTATCCTCAAAAGAACAAAGAAGAGCTTTCATACCTGAGTAATTTTGGAAATAAAAGGAGCATTTCACTAAAGTAAAATGACTACTAGAGGGATATTTCTTACTGTGTCCAGAGATACTTTTTTGTTAAACATTTTAAAGCTTGCCTTCGCCTCTGACACAGAAATTAAGATATCACTCTGCATGTAATGCACATGACATTGCAGCCTTTAGTCACGGAGATCTGTGTATTCCTGAACATGTCCCAGGCCTGAAGCAATGTCATACTTAAAAATAAGCACAAGTCTGTAAGGACGGATCTCTCTCTTCCAAACTAGCTTCAGCTTGAATATTTATTCTTTTTTGTGGTTTTGGTCTGCTCACCACCATTTGTTATGGTACACTTTCCCCAGCAATAAACTGAGAATTGTATGACTGATGAATATCTAGACCACTATTAGTTAATGTCTGAAAATTCAATGCTGTTCACACCAGCATTACACATTGTTTTTCATACCAATATTGCACCTTCATAGTAGAAAAAGCATATAGATCATGAAGGAGCAGCAGTTTTCTATGGAAATTAGTAAGTATGGTGTGAAATATTATTTCAGTTCTGTGAAGAATGAATGAGCTGGTGTTTAACACTCAGGACTGTCCAGCACTGATTCAAAGAAAGAAGTAATGGCAGCATTCTATGAGAGAACAGCTGGTTTTATAGATCCCCAGTTATTATTTTTAACATTTCTAGTTTCATGTCCCTTAATGGAGGAGACAAAAAGACATTCTGAGAGGTACAGAATTATAGAATGGGACAAAATGGGATTACACTGGCATGGAAATAGGGCCTATTTCATTTGCTGTATTTACTGGATCACTCAGGTTGTCGTTAGCTGTAAAAGGACAACATTGTCACTTTAGCCCTGTAGATGGAATTATGCAGCAATTCTAGCTGAGCCATACTGAGATAGTCTTTTATTTTCTAAAAATAGTTTGTTAAACTGAATCATATTTGCAATTGCTGCAAAATCTCATGTAGAAAAACTTCTCACTGTCACAAAAAAAATTGGGAATTGGTTGTTCTGTGCAACATCGACATTGATATCAAACAGTCACTGGCCATTGTTTTTAATCTGATGTATGTTATTCTCACAATCATGCACCACAGTTAAGAAAAAATAAGCTTAGGTGACAATTGTGTGCCTTGATTACTGACTAGGAGATAATCAAGTTTGTGAACAAATCTTTAGTTCATTCCCACTGTTATTTACAAATAGTATACATATATAGAAAAGAGTCACAGTAGAGATACTCAGGAATGGTCTAGAACATAAACTAGCTTGTTAGTGGGATGCTACTTTTAGGCATTTGCATGCAAGTGTGTATCTGGGATACTCAGAACTGCTGAGAAAGGGAGTGCATTGATAACATTATTTTTACCATATAATTCCCGCTGTAGTAATAAGAAATATAAATCTGGGTCAGGTTCCACTGTGGTTGTGGCTATTCAGACTTAGGTTTACAGTTCAGTAAGAGGTATATTTGCTTGTCAGATACAGAATTAGATGCATCCAGTGATTTAATGTATTCCTATTCCTTATTAATTCAGAGCTTCACACTAATTATTTGCTAGCTGAAAAGCATGCTCTTGGTGGCTCAAATATGGTCACTGCTTTTTTATTTAGAAGGATGCTAAATGAAACTTTAAAAAGGGAACAAAAGAATGAAGCTAATTCTTAAGTTTTCCGGGGATCCAAACTGAAAAATAACAAGAAAAATGTTAGTCAAACAAGAAGACAAAACCAGTTGTGTTCATAATGTTTTATTACAATGTCCTACAGCTTGACACATTTAATTTAATACTCTCTAATTGAGGAAAAGGAAAGATATGCATAACAATATTATGTATGGGAATTGTCTTTGCATTACTTTCAAATAATCAATACTGAGAGAATGGAGAAAGGAGAGAAGATACTCCAGACTTTTTACATCATTTGTTTTGTTAATGTACTGCTTTTGAAACAGAAAGAGAAAAGAAGATAAAGAAAACAGACAATTTCTCTAGCTTTCAAGTAAGAAAAGTCTGAGACTGTGTGCTCTGTCACAACAGCTGTTACACAGGTAGGCTTACCGAATCAAAGTCTATGTCAAGGTGGAGGGATTACCTTGACTACCAGTGTTGGGAGATAACCATCACCAGGGTGACAGGAGCAAAGGGAGAAAGAGAGCAACTGCAAGGACAATAAGCTATGTGCATGTAGAGAAATTCCATCTTTCTATGCACAGGAAATGAGTTTGCATTTTATCTCCCTGCACATGTCCCTCTCTCATCCAGAGGCACAATCCTGCATTCCTAGGTGTCTGCAGCATGTCTTACAGAAAGTGTTATGATAACAAAGTATGGGAACAGGGCATGGAAAGAGTCTCAGAGGCACACAGACATTAGGCCACTCAGAATGCTCACTGGTACAGTGAATCTCCCACCTTTTTACCATTATCCTTGGAAGCAGTAGAGCTGCAAAGATCAGTATCTTTATCTGTTCTGTTACAGGAGACCAATATTTTCCACTTGGTCTCTATTGCATTTTTTGTGGCAGAAGTTTAATAGCAATTACAGACTTTTCAAATTCATCTGTGTGGTAGATAAATGCAGAATGAGACAGAAGGGGAAATCAACATGGAAAACCGATGATAGCAGCAGCAGTTATCTGGGTATCTGTAGAGCCAGGAATACTGCTCCAGTCTACACAGCTTTCCCCTATAAGGTTTCTCACCACTGCTAGCCCTTGGCAATAGTTGATGAAAAACTAGACAGAGTGTACCTCCCAGCACTTTCTTAGTAGGTCTTAAAACTAGGTCTTCAGAACACTACCCCCTAGTCTATACTTGCAAGACTCTTTTGCTACCTGGCACTACAGCAGAATTTTAAGGTAGGAATTATAAAGTAAAACCAAAGTGTTAAAATAGGATATCTAAGAGGAGCAGATCAAATCTAGCCTGCTTTTGGATAGAAAAATTCCTACTGAAAACTGATAATTTCACCTAGGTAAAGGTCATAAAGGTCAGGGAAGAGAAAAATACAGACATACATATATGCATACAAAATACATAAACATACTGACATGGACCTATAGGTGAAAAGCTAGTATGCACATCTACTTTTCCAAGAAGAATGACAGGTTGTACAGGAGAAAAAAAAAAATCTCTGATGTAGATTTACATTTCTGTCCTGCTAATAAATGGGGGATTTTCATTTCTGTCCTGCTAATAAAGAGCTGACTGCTCCCCTACTACAGGTGTGGGAGTTATTTACTTTCTAATCCTTTCCCTTTTAGCTCTGGCTGGACACAAATGAAAATTCCTGGCATTAGGTATTAGAAGAGATGGAAAAAGCACAGGAACCAATTTACAGGGTTTCACTTGACTAGCTTTCTTCATTTGACTCCCATTAGCTCTGATAATGTATCCTCACCATTAATCAGTTAGGGAGAGAAGAGGTGATACCTGTTTTTTCACGTGCATAGGAGAATGTATGTACACCACAGCAACCACACTGGAAAAAGTTCAGTGCTTTAAAATGCCTCCTTCATTACTTACAAGGCTCAAAGGTAGTGACCCTGAGCACTGAGACAGCTGCCAGCAGGCACAGAAGGTTTGGGAGAAATGTTTGAAATAGATATTTGATATTTGAGTTAATGGTACCTTCAGCACAAACTCTATAGAACAAATTGATGCCTGCCATAATCCCAGTAGAAACAGTGGAACCAAAGGATTGTAGAGGCAGTTGATATTGTTAGATGTGAACTTCTTCCAAGGAGTGAAATTCCCAGCATGGAACCACAGTGACAGCAGTATAATAGCTGTTGTCTTGTTGTGGTTGCAACAAGACCTTCTTCTGGAGAGCCCATGTTCTGCCTATTTCTGGTGGCTCCTGCAGAGAGGAAACAGGCTCTGGGCTGAACAGCCCTGGAGCCTTCACCTCTTGTGTCTTGCACTATAAAAACCAAATTGTTTCCCCTGGTGGCCCTATGCAAATATCAGAGGTTCATCAGTATGGAGGTTGTAAAATGTTTCTGCCTGTTGTGCCAGCCACTAGTCAAGCCTGGCAGCTCCTCCTTGCTGGATCATTACACAGAAGTGTAAAAAAAATACAAAAGTTCTTGGTCAATTTCTATGAGGTTTGATGCAAATGCATCAACACTAATGCATTTTTAAAGTGTAGACAGTAAATTGCAGTAGTTCATTTCCATGGCAATGATGTCCACAGTAATGCTAGTGAAATCTGAGATTTTGCCACACAAAAATATGTATGCCCATAATGAGTGAGAGCAATGGTCCAGCCCAATCACTATCTCCAACAGTGTCCTAGACAGATGCCTAGAGCAGAATATAAGAGCTGGCAAGTGCAAGGGAATGTACAGCAGCTATAGGGGGTCAATTCCCATGAGTCTGCAGCTCAGAAGCTCTCTGAATTAGGGGTGGTTTCTTTGTTTTCAGTGGTCCCTGATGGATTTTTCTGCCATGAGTTTATTCTATTGCTTTCTAAGACTATTTAATTTTCTTCACCAGCTCTTTCTCTCTCTGCCACGTCTCTGCACTTCAGGAATCATTACCTGTCGCTGTTGAGCCGCTAGCAGAGAAAAAGACCCGGATTCTCAGCGTGGCATAGAAAAGAGAGAACTTTATTATTTTGATTCCAACTTACATAAACTTTTCAGAGGTCACCCAGATTGGTCAGTCAGAAACCTCCCCCTAGGCCTGATTGGCCAGGCCTGAACTGTCCAAATCTCGAGACACTGTTTTAATAACATCCAAACTTTATCTTTGTTTATAAAACACAGGAGAATGTTCTCATGGGAAAGACCTGTGCTAGCCACAATTACCAATATATATGTATCAGGAAAGAGATAGGTAAGCCAAAACTCAACTCTGTTCCAAGACTTCTAGGACCAAACTTAGCTTTTGCTAGCAGTTAAAACCTGCTATAATAGACTTGCCAGAAATTCATCGCTCTGGTTACTAATTAAACTATGATCAATCAGACTTGAACTAGATCAGCAGAAATACTCCCCAAAAACTAAGATAACTCACAGGAATATTCTGTATTTGGATTATTTCCATCAGTTCTAATCCCTTTGAGGAGCAACAAATAAAGATTCATGTTAAAATGAAAAGTGATGATGAACAAAACTTCTACCTCGGCAATATCTATCTTCTCTCAACAGGGCATTTACACCTTCTCTGCTTCATTTCCTGTACCCTGTACACCTGAACCAATCTGAAAGGAGGGTATAGAACAGAATCTGGCCCCTGAATCTAAATCAGTGCTTGCTTTCCATCACTCACTAGACCTGTTTAATTAAGACCCCACATGTGTTTCTGTCTATTTAGAGAAAGGATTATTTTCAGTCACCACATTTTAACCAGGGGGAGTACTTAAGAACCTGTAAGATGGGATAGAAATATCCTAAATTTAAATACTTCATATGTTAAGGGGGGGGGGGGGGGGAAGGAAAAAAACATACAGAGCCACAAACCAACAAACAAAAACCAAATATAATCTAATTTGCTCTTCTTGGCAATGCAAGACATATTTCTCTTTAAGGGAAAGTGTCCCAGCAGATTGTGAGCCTGTCCCTCACTCTGCTGGAGTAGGCAGCTGAATCTGTGTAGCTTCACTAGATTCTCACTGAAAAGCACACTTCTAAAGCTGCAGCATGTTTCCCCATCAAATCTGATTTGGGAATGTGTTCACAGCAAGTGATTCAATGTGGGGTTTTTGTGCTTTGTTTATGGTTGTTTCAAAGCAAGCACATATCTGTGAATATCTCTACTAATGGTGACTGTTCAGCAAAGGACACACAAATCAAACTGCTATGCCCTGCAAGAATTCTGCCCAGTGTTTGCAGTGGGTTTTACAATCTAAATTGGCTGGAACGTTACCTGTTTCTGAGTGACTGACTGCAAAGTCTTTAATGAGTGAATGAATAATAAATAACAAATGTAAAGTTATGAAAACACGTCAGGTATTCTTATTTCCCTGCACTCATCCACTCTCATCTGCCAGTTTGGTCTGCATACAAGGAAGTTTATCCCAAAATATGCCTGTAAACAGTCCTGTGTTGATGCATAATATATGAATTTCAGTCTCAGAGAACATTTCAGTGAAATATTTGTGTGACTGCAGTATGTTAAACACTAAACTATTTTACTACTCTAGTAGTTTGATTTGAGAGATCATAAGAACAGACGGCTGGATAGAACTTTTGGAGCATCTGGATAGCTGATGTTAGAAAGCAAGCTCACATAGTTTTGCTCAATTGTTATCCTTTGTTTCAGTTAACTCTTGAGATGAGTGTCACAGGTGCAGTGGGAGCTTCAGGCAAAGCTTACTATCCATGCTATGTGTCTTTCCTGGTTATTGGGAGGTTACTGAGGAAACAGGGCAGGCTCTCTAAGATTAGCCACAGTACCACTGCTTTAATGTGCTCCTCTCCCTCATAAGAGGGATGATGGCATCATCTGAAGTAATTGTGATTATTCATGAGAAAGAAAGGATAATTCAGTTACTGCACAAGCATGGGTCTTCAAGACCTTCATTTTCACTGTGACTACCTGCAACTCACAGAGCTTCCTGATAGATAAAGTTTCTATTTTCAGTAGCCGGGTGAATAAATACGTATTCCAACTGTTGTGTGCTCAGATGGTGTAGCAGCAAGGCTAGATAAATACTTACTATAAAGAGAGGCAAAGCCTTCTCCATTTTTGCCTCACCACATTCATTCCTTCCATGTTACTGCAAAGACTGCTATGATGATTTAGGTTGCATTGCCTATAAGAGATAACGTTTGGGGGGCTCTTCTTTATTTACAGCCCTGATTTTTATAACTTTGTTCTTTCAAAGATTCTCAGATTTGTTTCTGGTTTTGGAGAGATTGACTTACAGCTACAGACAAAGGACATCAGATTAATTTCTCCTGACAATGTCTGTAGACATCCCAAAACCACAAAGCGTTCTCTAAGGAAATCAGCTGTTTTTTCTGTTCCTTTCAAAGGCAAACAATTGAACCTAATTAAAAAACAAAAAAACCAAAAGCCAAAATCAAAACCAAACACCACCAAAATGAAACACAGAAACATACATGACACATTTTGAAGTATGGAAGTCCTGTGATTAAGAGAAGTAGAAATTGTTCAACACTTTGGTCTCTGTCTCCTTGTGAACAAACAAAAATAAAATCATTCTGTTTTTATGATGCACTGAAGGACACACTAATGTCTAGTGCAAAAGGCTTTGAATTTTTTTCCTGTTGGGTGTTAAATTTCTGTTTGGCCTGATTTTGCCAATTGGAAATGTTGTACGGCTTTAAATACTTATTTCTCTTATGTCTTTCCCAGCCCTCAAGTTCCCATAAAACTGTTTAGTGCAGGGAGCTGCTAAAACTGAGCAGTGAAAAAGGTACTGAATGTCTTATCTTTGGACAGCTGGTTTTGCTTTGAGACTGATCACTGAAATTGAGGGTTAGGTGATGTCTACATTATTGATTCATGTTGAGAATTAGTTGCACAATCCCAATATCATCCTTAGATCCCTTAGACCCCTGGAAGATGAGAAACTGAGGATTTTAGGTAAGGTCAGTAACACCTTGGAAGTTTTAGGTGTATGGGGAGTATTTGGATAGTAGTGGAAGTTACAGGTCTGGGATCAGGTCTATTGTCAAAGTGAATACACCAGCAGCATCTGTGAGTCCTGAGAGTGAGTACAGCAGTGAGCTGGGATACAGCCAGTTCCACAGCACGTAATAAATAATGGCTACAGATCAGAACTTAGTTTCAGAAAACTGCAAATAATTCTTCACACTGCAGCTACTGCAGTCTTTTTATAACGAGTTGCCAGGAACTCAGGAAATGTATTATCAAATCCCACTTGCATTTGGGCAAGCCACTTATAGTCTGATACTCAAGATCAGAGGTTTGATGCCTGCAGATGCAAATAGGTCTCCCATTGTGCATCCTGTCTATTTAAATTGTAAACTTCTCAAGGCTGGAATTATGTCTTGTCAAATGTTTTTATACTACCTGGCAAAAGTTTCCTAATTTTGATTGAAATCTCCAGGCTTTATTGTAATGAAAATAACTATAATTATCTCCAATGGGACAAAATTTGAGGGTCAAATTGAAAGTAAAATACTAGAATGGACGTAGCAGCAGACAGGTGCCTACAGTGCAGTAGAAGTCCTTTGTATCAGAGACACTTTAAAACCATTAAATTCTCCATCATCATTTTCCTGAGTTAAAGGAAATAATTCTACTGCTAAGAGTCAGTACATTCTTGTATCAGGTTTTAT
Source organism: Entomyzon cyanotis (assembly GCA_024500445.1). Classification (NCBI taxonomy): domain Eukaryota; kingdom Metazoa; phylum Chordata; class Aves; order Passeriformes; family Meliphagidae; genus Entomyzon; species Entomyzon cyanotis. The sequence continues at coordinate 140,854 of JAKEPQ010000974.1, forward strand.
GTAGTTTCTAAACTGAACTAGCCAAAATCCATGTTAATCCAGATGTATTTCCTTGGAACAGGTTTCTACACCCTGAATTTATAAACTCCCACCCTCAAAAAGAAGCTGATTCTCTAGATGTAGGAAGAAAATTTCAGTGAAAAGCAGAGCACTGTGATGAAAAACCAAACCAAGGCAGTGATTCCTGGAAGGAAAAATTTTCTCTTCCATTTAGGATCTTTTCACCACAGAGGCTTCAAAGATAGTAGCAACAATTCTATTTATTGGTCAAATGTTACTTAAAATGTTTAAAAGTTTAATTTCCATAGTTAGTCAAAATTGTGCTGGAAGCAAACACACAGCAATGCAGCTGTACACTGATTTCATAACAGTGAGATCCTCAGAGCCTTCTGGAAGTACAAGAATAATAGGAAAAAAGTAAAGAGGGGGGGAAAGGGAACAGGAGTTCTCTCTTTGTGTCATTAGGAATGGAAAGAACAAAAAACAACACAAAACAAAACAAAAAACAACTTAGATGATCAATCAAAATAAGAGAACAGTTTTATAGCAGCTCTACTCTTTCACACAGGGTTAATTCTGCTTCTAGAAGGAATGATGCCAAGCAGGTCACCAGGACTGATCGGATGCTCACAGGACATTTCTGAGCCATATCAGCAAATTTTCCAGGAACTTTCCCACTTTTATTTCCACTACTTGTTTCTGTTACATCTCTTTACTCTGTTTCCACCGTCTTTGATGACTTTTGTAGGTTCCTGTCCTCATCTTCCCATCCTCCCACCCATGACCTTTTGAAGAGAAATAAGGCATAATAAAGGTTTTCTTTCACTAAAGTGTAATGAGTATTTGCTCAGTTAGTCACAACCCCTTACCAAAATCACATTTGTTTCTTTAAATAATTTTTTGTTTCCATTCCTATTCTTCAAGATTCTGTTTATGTTTTATAAAAACCAGTCACTCTACCACAATTTTTAGCATTTACTGCTTTCTCAAGAAGTGTAGGTTACTTTATTAGTCAGTATAACACCCAGGTGCCTTTATCATGCATTTGAAATTACTGAACTTGTTACAATTCTAAAATAGAAATAATTTTTTAACCAGATTATATGGCAGTTTTCATTGGGGGATCTTTGGAGGTTTTCAGGATTGTTGGAGCATTTTAAAAGATATTTAAGCATTAATACCCCTTGCTCAAAGGCATGAGAGATGATAAAAATTTAGGAGAAGTGCTTTGGGATGGGAGCTTTGAAAAGTTTGCTGGTTTGAGCACACTAATAACTGGGATAAAACCACTAAATTTACTTTGTGTGAATCTGTTACCGGCTGGTTACAACAGGGGTTCACTAGAATGAGGAAAAACATTTTTTACTAGCATGGAGATCTGTGTGGGTGCAATGTTCAAAATGAGCATGTAGTGATGTGCATGTATTTTCTGAATGACTTAGATACAATACATTAATAGCATTGTAGTTCTGCCTGAGTAATGT